>OZ020622.1:37271369-37635740 GCA_963971575.1 Liopterus haemorrhoidalis | reverse complement strand
TTGAGAGAGATATTCTTCTCAGCTGGACTTGAGAATTCGATCACAAACATCTGTTTGGTCTCGATATCCAGGAGGGTTATGTCCGGCTTAGTGGCTGTCAGTAACCTCGAGGTGGGGAAGGAATAATTCCAATAAATTCGGCACTTGGAATTTTCCACCACCGATTCTATGTCAGAAGGGACGTACGGTATAACCGGTATTTGGTCAATACCATAGGCATGTCTAAGATGATAGTAGAGCACGCGGAGAGCAGCATTATATCGAGACACGTAGCTCGACGCTGCAAGAGATGGACAAGCAGACAGAATGTGCATTATCGTTTCAGAATGGTGGTGGCACAACCTACAGAGTGTCGACTCCGCTATTTGGAATATGCGGGCCCTGTATGCCAAAGTATTTATAACACCATCCTGACACGCAAACACAAAACCTTCTGTTTCCGATCTCAAACCAGCAGACTTAAGAAACGAGAACGTGAGTTCGGTGGACAACTCTAGACTTTTAATATGTTTGAAGAACACAGAGTGCATACTTTTACTCATGTGTTCTTTTGTCAACATGTCTGTCTCGCCTCGTTTCACCGAACCGGTAACTCTGTTGTACTCCTCCCGAGAGAGTTGTACTCCAGCGTTTTCCCTGACGGGACTCAAGTCTGCCAGGTTAAATCTCGTTGCTGCTCTTCGCGCTGCCTGGTAAAGAAACGCCCCTTTGCCACTAAATTTGTGCTCACTAACGAATTTTAATAGTGGGTCCTGACTTCTGAGGGTACTGTTAGCTGTAACCAGGACGAGTCGATCGTGCAAACACTCCAGATTCAGTAATCCCCGACCCCCATTTTGACGAGGGAGGTAAATGCGCTGCACAGAAGATTTCGGGTGAAGACTTCGGTTGATGTTCATGATCTTTCTGGTTCTTCTGTCGAGATCCTTAAGATCATCAACATTCCATTTCATTACACCAAAAGTGTATGAAATTAATGGGACAGCAAGCATGTTTGTGGCAGCGATCTTGTTCTTGCCAGACAGACATGATCTCCATATCTGCCTAAGTCGTGCCATATACTTGCTGCGAAGGGCCTGCTTAATAAGAGTGACATCTTGGACACCTCTCTCACTGATGCCTAAAAATGTGTAAGACCCTTCGGCATTAAGATGTTTTATAATGCTCCCATCAACCAATTGAACGTCTTCACCGTTGTCTAAACCTTTTCCTCTGTAGATATGAAAAACAGCGCATTTTTCCAACCCGAATTGCATACCTATCGCGGCAGTGTACTCAGCAACAGTACCTAAGGCGGTCTGCAGATTCCTCTCGTTCGAGGCGTAGAGCTTCAAATCATCCATGTAAAAAAGATGGGTAATTTTGTGCTTACGCTTCGACGGAGGACCCGCCATGTAGCCACTGCCGCGCCTAAGCTCGATCGATAGAGGAAGAAGTGAGATGCAAAATAGTAGCGGGCTTAGGGAATATTATAGGAATTATTATTATTATTATTATTATTATTATTATTATTATTATTATTATTATTATTATTATTATTATTATTATTATTTTGGGGTTTGTCAGGTCTTGACAAGCGTCCACTAATCTCAAACTTCAGCAACCTTTATTATTATTATTATTATTATTATTATTATTATTATTATTATTATTATTATTATTATTATTATTATTATTATTATTATTATTATTATTATTATTATTATTATTATTATTATTATTATACAGGATGGGCCTGTCGGCCATTGCGATTTAACATGTAAAATATTAAATATGCTGTTTCCTGCTTCCCTAATTGTTTTAGGGAAAAATTGCAAGAGATAAAATTTATTTAGAATTTTAAACTCTACATGTTAGGTAAGTAAACTATCTCCCAACTACTTCCGAGGAAATTTAAAAATTATACATTTTATAAAGCATTCTTTATCCAGTAGCTATGCTTTATAAACCAATGTACATGAAAGACTGGTAATCTAAATAATAAATTCTTTTTATCATAAATATAGTAATTTTATTAATAACTAAATAATTATATTTTATAGCAAATGTTCAAATATGCCGCCATTCACTGCTAAGCAGAAACCAAGTCTGTCGTAAAATTTATTACCAAATTACTTTTTCTTATGGGGACATTTAAAAAGCAAAGTATACGGAGCAAGGCATCCAGACAGTGGCGGATCTACATATGGGCTAATAGGGCTTAAACCCTGGGCCCCAAATCCGCAAGGGGCCCCCAACCTCTCGGACATATACGTATTATATTCTATACCAAGCACGGCTTATAAGAGAAAAGATCAAAACAAAAATATTACTTTAAAAAACAGCACAAAAAAATTAAAAACACAAATTTACTAATATTTATTAAAAATCAACATAAGTGAAGCGCCAGCTCATAAAAAAATAATATCCAACATTAAAACGTGATTAATTTTTATCACTTATCACCTCAAGGAATGATCAGTAACTAAAACATTAGTTAAAATTATTCTAATAATTTTTTGCTTTACCAGCCGAAAGGTACAGCTTGAACAAAAATTGTTACTTCAAATTGCATTATTTTGACTATCTCAGTTCTCAGTTGACCGCTAACATACGTTTAATTAATATTTCTTAGATTAGTATTAGTAACTTAAATTTAATTTCTCACGAATAAGTGTTTACATAATAATAATTCCACTTATGTTGATTTTTAATAAATATTAGTAAAGTGTTTTTAATTTTTTGTGTTGTTTTTTAAAGTAATATTTTTGTTTCGATCTTTTCTCTTATCCCTTTCTGGATTTTTTAAGGTAAGATGAGATACGATAACTAATTGTTGTTATTATTGAAACGCTGCTAATTAATTTTGCTCATTGTTAAAGTTTCTCAAATCGAGAATCGAATCGTTTAATTCGAAATTTTATTGTTCTAACTCCTTGAATCCATCATATTATAGGACTAAAAAAATAGACATTTCATAAATTACTTATATTCTTTTATTTTTGACTTTAATCCGAGCACCTATTTTGAGCAATTCAAATTTGTATACAAAATTAGCTGATTACGTACGAGTGTCTTATAGCGCGATTAGGGATGGGAACGATATATCGATATTTTGAAAATATCGATACTTTAGAAAAATATATCGATATTTTTATATCGATATTTGAAATGCGATATATCGCGCAAAATATCGATATTCGCACAAAATATCGGTATTCTTGTATATTTTTTACATTTAAATATATGCTGTTCACTTTTGTAAAAACAAATGTATGCTATTCCAAACGTTTAGGCGGCACTAGATTTTGAAATCTAGTAATTTTTATCTATTAATTCGGACTTTTGGTCGTTTTGTTTAAGCGTTGTAAATCATACTCACATTTAAATTCTAGTTTAAGTTGATTGTCATTATAAAATGTCCTTTTCATTGCATTTTAATTTTTTGACATTCTTAATAACAATTTCCCATTTATTTATGTTTTTGTCAAAATATGGAAAAACGTATTAAAATATTTGACATATGTCATTCGTTTCCGTGGTTTCACTGTTGGAATTTTAAATTTTCACATACCAAAACTGAAACATGAAATAACCCAAGCAAGGTCCGTTTTAGTAGCAACCTAAAGTAACGAAATTTCCATTTAGTTCCGCCTAATCGCTTGGAATAGCCTGTAAGACGAAATTTTGATTTTATAATTTGCACCTTTAAAATTATATGTCGTGTTGGTATTAAAAAATTATAAAAAATGTCACTTTCTTAATAATGATCATAACCAATAAATCTAAAGTCGGTATTACTGCGTAAGGAATATTTTTGATTGACATTTAAAGTCCATAATACACTATAAAAGTAACCAAAAAGATCTGGTTTGTCCTTACAAAAGTGGACAGCACATATAATCCGTCTCAATTTGTAATGCGAAACTAGATCTGGTTACTTTGGTGACTGTTGTGGTGTAAACAGACTTTGGCGTATCCATGTGAACCAATACTATGATAATATTATAAATGTATTGTCAATATACAACATAAAAAATGAACTTTACCTGTTAGTTACGTATTACAAAATGAGACAGATAATATATGTTTAATTAATTAGGATTAAGAGCAGTTAACTAGGAAAATATTAGAAAGTTGGTTGATAGATGTGTGAGTACCAACTGTAAAGTGATTGTCTGTCAAATGGGGACTTCTTTTCTCGCCAAGCCAACAAAAAAAACTGCAATTTATATATCTTACATGTTACGTGTTAATTATTTCGATATATCGAAAATATCGATATTTTTACTTCGATATATATCGAATATCGATATTACACTTACGATATATCGAATCGCGCATGTATCGATATTCAAAAATAAATTCCCATCCCTAAGCACGATGCGTATAGCGTAAATTTTTTTGATTGAAACATGTGTAAGGCCCCTTGGTATTTTTAAGCCCTGGGCCTCCAAAAAACTAGATCCGCCACTGCATCCAGACATTGATTCCCTAAAACTTAAAATTATCCAGGAATGCGCAAGAATAATCGATAGGCAACTGGCCAGTTGGGCCATTTATGTTAAATATAATAAATAAATAAAAACATATAATTATTTATTTATTAATAAAATTATTATATTTATGATAAATTGAAATTATTATTTAGATTACATAGTCTTTAATGTACATTTGTTTATAAAAGCATGGATACTTGATGAAGAATGCTTTATAACAGTGGTTCTTAACCGGGGGGTCCCGACCCCCCCGAAGGGTCCCGACAAGACCTTAGGGGTCTCGAAATTAAAAGAAAAAAAATAATTTTGCCATTTTTTGCTTTTTAAATTACAATAAACTTAATTATTAAACAATAAATTATTAAGAACATTTAAAATATTGTTTCAAAAATTTTCTTGGGGGTCCAGAAAATATTTTAGGCTAGCTATTTCAGTATTTCAAATGTCAGTATTTCAAATATTTCCTTAGTAAATATTTCAAATATTTCCCTAACATTTTAAATATTTCCCCTATTATTTCAAATATTTCCCTAGTATTTCAAATATTTCCTTATTATTTAAAATATTTCCCTAATCCTTCAAATATTTCCCTAGTATTTCAAATATTTCCTAATATTTCAAATATTTCTTTATTATTTCAAATATTTCCTAATATTTCAAATATATCAAATATTTTCCTAGTATTTTAAATATTTCCTTAGTAAATATTTCAAATATTTCCCTAACATTTCAAACATTTCCCTATTATTTCAAATATATCCCTAACATTTCAAATTTATCCCTATTATTTAAAATATTTCCCTAGTACTTCAAATACGTTTTATCAGTGATTAATAGTATTTAGTATTTCAAATATTTCGATTGGTATTTGGTATGTGAAATACTTTTACTGAGTATTTGACACAGGCTCTGGCGAATAATTATTATTTAATAATTTAAAACTTTCCTATTGTTTAATATCCGTTTAGTTTAATATCAGTATTTAATTTTATGCTTCTGTATTTATCAACAATTAAAAAACTGTTCAACCGTGTTTCTTATCAAGTGTGTATATTGATGTAAAATTTGTGGTAAATAAATTGATTGATCGATTGATTTTTATATACATATGTATATATCACGCACTTCTATGGGTTTAGTCTAGTTCTCCGTAATTGGTAAGCGGACAAAATAAAGTTGCAATAGAGTGGCCAAGACAATCAATATTGATCACCAGATATGTGACCGTACGATCTAAGCTGATTTGCTCTTATGCAAAATCACTTTAATTTTTAAATACTGTATACTCCGTCTCTGTTCGAGTACCTATTTGGTTAAAAGCTCATTTAAGTGCAACATTTTAAGTCGTAAATTTTGTGACAAGCGGCATTTTAATACATCTTTGTGTTGCACATTCTCTGGTCACGCTCGTAAATATCTGTCACTTTATTTAGGAAACCATTTCAATGTCATAAGATTAAAGAGCATAGCTTGCTGTTTAATAATGTAATTTATCAGTATTGGTGTCTACTTCGTCAAGCACATTCTGTTTTATTGATCATAGTTGAAAGTTCGATCTTCAACTATAATAGCGGCTTTTACATACAGACAGAGCCGCAGTAAGGGGGGGGGGGCGAAGGGGGCGACGGCCCCTAGCTCACTAAGGAAGAGGGCGCCACATTGCGAAAGTGAGGACCTTTTTTGCTCTTCATTTGGATTTTGGGAGGTGAGGACCTTTTTTTTTTTGCTCATCATCTAGATTTTGGGAGGTGAGAATCCTTCTTATCACTTACTGTTTTTGCTTATCACTTACATTTATTTGCCAAGGGCGCCAAAACTCAGTTTTTCCCCTAGCGCAAGTTTTCCTTACTGCGGCTCTGCATACAGACGCTTTCCCGTGCGATTAGGTGATGTGCCCGTTTTTACACGAAATAATGTGTAAAGTATTAATGACGATGGGTACTCTGGAACCCGCTACCCGACCCGTTAACTTTGAACCCGGTTCTGATTTTATTTCCCGCTACCCGTTATCTACCCATTACCCGTTAACTATTAACGGGTAATTGTGAGGTATGTTGAGTATTTCTGTTTATCTATGAGTATGAAAACATTGCCCATCCTTTATCCTGATTGGAAAAAATTAAAATATTGAAGCGAGCCGCAGGACTCTTTGCCTTTTTCCATCTTTAACCCATTAGTACAGGGGTGTCAAAACCATTTCAGCCCCGCGCCATTTTTCTAATAAGTTAAGTCAGGGCTTCGAACCGTTTTTTTTTCCTTTCGTTTTTTGTCTGTCTGCCGGTTCAATTAAAAAAATAAATATCGGTTCGGTTCCGGTTTACGTTCCGGCAAAACTAACGGTGTTTTTTCGGTTTTCGGTTCAGTTCCGAGTGATAAATTTTTAAATGCTTTTATTTGTATTAGAAATTTATTTTCTACTATAATTTAAAAGAACATTTTATTCCTTATTTTGTAATAATCATACCAAGGCCGCTGCCAGGGGGGGTTTCTGGGCGATCAACTCCCCCCCCCACCTCCGAAATAATAGAAGTGCAATTTTTTTTTACTTATCAGTTAAAAAAAATACGATTTGTAGGTATGACCAAAAAACACTTATACCGTCATTTTGTCTTCTGTCTGTCTGTCTGTCTGTCTGTCTGTCTGTTCGGTAAAAATTGTAGCCAAACGGCTAAACCTAGAGAGTTGAAATTTAGCATGCTTATACAACTTTTTGACCCGCACATAGGAAAAATACTAACACATCTAAAAATCATATCCCCCTAAAAATATAAACAAATATGTGCTCATCGAAAAAAAAAAATTTTTTTATAATTCTGAGTAGGGTATTAAATGAAAGCCCTTGATACGTGGATTAACGATCAAATTTTTATTTTTGCAAAATAAATTATTTTGAAGCAATTTTTGCCAAAATTGTGCAAAATATTTTTGTCCCACACCCTGTAGCCCAGATGGTTTAAACTAAAAATCTGAAAAAATTCTAAGTAATGTACATTGGTGTGAACCGGAATAGTACAACAGGAATTTTTGATCAGATTACGTTTTTGGAAAAAAACGCATTTTTTGTGATTTTTGGCTAATAATGTACACAAGTTATAGCTTTGTAACACGCTACACTGGAACGTGTATGCTGGTGTAGTGACTTTGACACTGGAATTTCACCCAAATAACTCGATCCGAAAGGGATCGAACCCTGCGAGAAGAGACAATATTATTTTTTGTTTTTTTTTTTTAAATTTTTATAATCTTTAAATTATTTTTTCAAAATTGTAGTTATATTTTGGCAAATGTTGCATTTAATTTTTAAAAGCGTAAATTTAATAACCAATGGAAATTGTTTAAATTATAATTTAATTCTGTTTCAATGTACACGAAATCAGAGGGGCGGAACTTATAACAACCAATGGAAGCCATAGACGCAATTTTTAAAATTCTTAATGAACCTTGCTATATAAAAAAAAAAATACTGCACATATTTAGAAACCTAAATAATGGTATTAGGCGTTCGAATTATAATTAACAAAAAAAATATTTTGATATAAAATTTGTTTTGGCATCCCAAATAATCATCATTCACTTACTAAATACCTGCAAAACCCTGAATTGTGTGAAAATTCTCAATTTTTTCTGCTCATCAGTTTAAAAAATAATCTTAAATAAAATGTATTTTATATTCACTCCCATAAACATCATCTGAACCGAAATAAACCGATATTTTTTTCGGTTCAGCTCCGGTTTTCGTTCCGACAAAAATAACGGTTTTTTTCGGTTTTCGGTTTTCGATTCAGTTTCGGTTCGAAGCCCTGAGTTAAATTCACGAAGGCTGCATGATATGTATTTATATTATTACTCATCCTTTTTTTTTTTCAACTTAAATAAAATGTATTTTATATTCACTCCCATAAACATCATCTGAACCGAAATAAACCGGTCGTTTGTAAAAACATAAAAGGTAACCCTCGTACATCATGTACAGTTGAGGCGAACTAATTAAGAACGGTCTTGTGATATGCATGTATTCATATATTTTGATTGGTTAAAAGGGCGCCGTACATATTTTTTTCCATCTGACTCCAATCGATTAACCTTGGTTTCATCGCTCCAAAGGATATGCTTCCATTGGGAAATAGTCCAATCTTTATGTTCCTTGGCAAAAGCTAGCCTGTCCTTCCTGTTTGTTTGATGAAAGTAGTGGCTTCTTTCTTACAGCTCTTCCAAATAGTTGGTTCTCATTCAATCTTAGCTGATAGTGCATTAGGTTCTTCAGCAAATATCTCCTTTTGGATTTCTTTGGAGCTAAGAAAGGGATTAGTTTTTGCTAATCGAACTATTCGTCGATCCACCGCTTCTGAAGTTTTTCGAGGTCGTCGACGTCTAGCTACATTTTCTGTGGTGTGATGTTTATTAAAATGTTGCACCGCGTTATAAACCATAGTTTTAGAACATTTTAATTTATTTGCAATTACTCCATAAGACATATTTTCATTTAAATGCAGTTTTACTATGGCATCCCTCATGCCTGGTGCGCAACTTTTTTTTTCTACCCATAATAAAAAAAAACTTAACCTACAACACAAAAAACGAAATTGATTTTACCACTATAACCCTTGTATTAATAATTCTTACCAGTGTTTTATTTGTTGACACAGCTCAGACTAATTATATCGCCAATTGAAACATGCACATGTACGCTTGAACTGAACTAAACAAATTTTAGGACCGAAGATTTTTGGATGATGCAATATTTACTTTGGGGTATAGTATAAGGCATATAAAAATTAGTACATATTTGGCGATTTATTGACTATAGTTAAAACTAGAGAACATTGTCTGTAATTTCACCTGCCGTTCTTAATTAGTTCGCCACAACTGTATATTAGAATTGTAGCAAAAAATTAATAATCGTTACTGTAATGAGAACTTCACTGTACTAAAGTGAAGAAAAAAAAGTTCCAAAATCCTGTATATTTAGAATACAGTCCTGTATGTTTCCGCGTATTTTATTGTATCTAAAAACCTGTACCGTTTTATTTAGAAGTGCAAAATGATTTTTTCTTTTTAAGATATTAAACATCATAATAGCGAGAAACAAAATAAAAAATCATTTAGTTTCGTGAGGTCTTTCATAAGTTATAATTACGTGTCTGTCACGCGACGTCAGATAAAGACGTCAGTGAATCGTGCGTCTGTCTGTCTGTCTGTCCATGTGTTGTTTGCCGGCTTTCTTTCTTGTGCCACTGCCAGCATCCGCTCAGTGACAAATTGCAAATTACCCACATAAGTAAATACTATTTATTATTTGTAAAGGAATCTGACAAGATAGAAGATAGATATCACCTCTTTTTATATCTATGCATTGTTAAAATAAACCCGCATTGCAAACATTGCAAATAAAATTTGTGATTTAAAATAGATTTTGTTTTATGAAGACTTACAAAATTAACTTAATTTAATACGTTTTAAATTAAGACATTACATTGATTTATGTCTCTTTACTAAAGAAATCCGAGATATAGAAATCGAATAGATAGCTAACCGTTTTAAGATTGCAGCGTCAAGGTGGCAAAATCGAAACTAATGTAATAGACAACAACTTTTTGACGTATTGTAATCTGACATCTAGAAGGAATTTAATTATATTTTTGTATTTATTTGTGTTTTCTTATATTTAATTTTCACTAATAATGACGGATATCTTTTCAAGGTCTTGAAAGATGTCGATTCACTGCCTATTAGCTTAGTTCAACATAATACCGCCAGATAGAGTCTCTCTTTTGACCATTTGCAGTTAATTTTGGACTTATATTTTGAAGGCAATTTCAATAAATGAGTTTTTGGCCAGTAAAAACATTCCTGTGACTTCTCACCCTTGTTATTCACCTAACTTGAGTCCTTGTGACTTTTTCTTCTTCCTAAGATTGAAAAATCACCTCAAGGGACGTCATTTTGGGACACTCGGAAACACTCAAACGTCCGTACCCAACCAGCTGAAAGCTATTCCAGTATCCGAGTTCCAGCACTGCTATGAGGATTGGAAGAACCGTCTCCAGCGCTGTATGGCTTCCCAAGGAAGTTATTTTGAGGGAGACAATGTTGAATTGTAATTCTATTCGAATATATATATATATATATATACAGGGTGTTTGTTTGAAACGGGGCACCCCGAAAATCTCCTTTATTTGTAAAGATACAAAAAATCTTCAGAACAAAAGTTAAACTAGACAAAAAGGCCCATCTAAAGGTTACTATAAGAATTCTGAGGCACTTCCGGTGTCACCGGAAATGATGTCAACTTTTGATCTAGCATAGGGAATCGATAATTTTATATTTTTTTCCTAAAAGTACATTAAAATAGCTTTACGATGATACCAAAAAATCATATTTTTATGTTAACCATTTCAAAATGGTGACCATTTATTTACAAAATAATAATCAACATAAGTTTTACAAAGTTGAACGTAGCAAGCTTTGAAAACAATAAAAAAAGAAACAAAATATCTCTAAAATAAACTGTTATAACTAGTTATTATATGAAATAACATGAAATATGAGATATTTTGTTTCTTTTTTTTATTGTTTTCAAAGCTTGCTACGTTCAACTTTGTAAAACTTAGGTTGATTATTATTTTGTAAATAAATGGTCGCTATTTTGAAATGGTTAACATAAAAATATGACTTTTTGGTGTCATTGTAAAGCTAATTTAATGTACTTTTAGAAAAAAAATATAAAATTATTGATTCCTTATGCTAGATCAAAAGTTGACATCATTTCCGGTGAAACCGGAAGTGCCTCAGAATTCTTATAGTAACCTTTAGATGGGCCTTTTTGTCTAGTTTAACTTTTGTTCTGAAGATTTTTTGTATCTTTACAAATAAAAGAGATTTTCGGGGTGCCCCGTTTCAAACAAACACCCTGTATACATATTTTTTAATCAGTCTGGTTACCTAATTTACACACCTCGTATATCTGGGGTTTTAATCCGATCTTTAGATTTTATCTCTTCTCAGTTGCGTTTGAATATCTTCGTATCTCTCTTCATGCTGATTCCTTACAGTCTTCTATTTTCTATTTCAGTTGTAGAGTGTCCGTTTGTCATATAGAAGCTTTCTCGATATTTTTCCCATCTGATTTTTGGTTTTCTTGTTTCTTCTTATTTCATGTTAGCATTCAATTACCTTCTTCAAGAGTATTCTTCTTAATTTTTCTTCATAGTTAACTGGTCGTTTACTTGCTTCTTCACCGGGTAATATTGCCAACTATATAGTTTTTTGCCGGAGACTCTTTCACTTTTCGACTTTTCAATCATTTCTCTGTGCTTAGGCTCTAGCTTCATATACTCCTGCCAATCCTTCAAGGGCCAAATAAATTATTGAGAAAAACATTTAATAATTTTACTTGTGGTTACTACAAGGGTGCATCTGAAGGCCACTTCGGTTTACAATCCTGTTAGATAATGCTACAAAAACAGGAAAAAGAAACTAAAACAATACCACATTGGGTGTTGGAACTTAAACCTAATACAACTATCTGTTTGTTATGAAGAACTTAAAATAAATATAAAAATAAGTATAGAAAAAAACCAAAAAGGTTGTCAGCAGAAGCATTAGGTAGCACAGAATAGAACCAGGAGACTAACAAATCAAGTCGAAACGTTTAAATATCTGCAATCAATGTTGGCAAACAATGGTAAATAAATGCAGAAATAATAGGAAAAATAGGAGCAGCTAGAAAACTGTTCAACAGTATAAGTATGCACTCCTGGTGAAACCAAAAATGAAGATGCTGTCGTCATAAGATTTTTTTATGGAACTGCAAATTAAAAAATCAGCTGTGGCCACCACAGGACCGACCACCATCATAAAGGACTTGTATAAAATACATTCTAACAGCAGAGTAGAAATAACTTGGCCTAATATTTTCTAACAGTGATATTACTTACCATGGCTATGGAAAGGTTACATATAAGTATGAAAAAATTGTATGAAATTTCGAAAAATTTTACAAAAATGTTTCGAAATTTTTTGTTTTATCAAAAAACGTCTCAAATAAAATTTATTAGTTATTGCATTTATAGCAACTTTTGTTAAATAATTTTTTTCGAAATATTTATGTTGCTAAATATTCGCAAAAATCAACACGAGTAAACTCCCATTTCTAGTCAACCGATTTCTACCAAAAGTTGATCAACTCGTTCCATTGATGGCAGAAGCTTAAATATGAAGTTTCATAAAAATCCTTTTAGCCGAATTTGCTCTGCACGTGTACACAGACAGACTGACGGACAGACGGAGAGACGGACGGACAGACGGACGGACAGACAGACCGACAGACATCATGCTAAAAATAGTCAAAACGTTATGTAGGGACCTTAATTCGTAGAGATCCATCGAAATCTCGAAATGTCAAACTCGGTATGATCACAATACCTCCCTTATATATGTTGGCGGTCGGTAAAAATTGGATCTTGTCAACTCGGGGTTCCAATAAGACGGCACTATCTGTGATACAGCGCTTGTTACAGTGGATCTTACTGTAGATCGGTACATTATTTTCAAATAATTGCATAAGACTTGATATGCGATAAATAATAAGAAAACAGTGGTATTTATTTGTGTTTGTCCATGCAAGGTTTCTTTTATTGAGTATGTATATAAGATTTTATTTATTTATTTATTTATTGTTTCTATTATATAATATAGTCTATTCATTAGATGGGCTGTGTAAAGCGCAAATAGCCATCGTTGCTGTGCGTCAAAATTTTCAACGTATTAACAAAACAGCGGTATTTTATTTGCATTCTATAAAAAGAAATTTTACCTTTCTTTCGATCCCATGTACATTTAGTTTCAACGTATTAACTCTTAAGTAATTATTGTCTCAATAATACTCCCATTAAACTGAATTGACTATATTTCTACTTTCAAACTGTCATCTGAGATACAGACACAAAAATATAGTATACTTTAGCCAACAAGTGTATTACACGTATGATGCGGAAATACTTAATGGAAATCATAAATGCAATTTATCGTTGGGGTATTTAATTATTTAATTAATATATTTCATTAATGGTGATTGTAATTATTACATACTAGGCCCCACACGTGGTTTATTATATGTAATGACTATATATACGCCCATTTTGCCAACATTATTATAACATACAAATCATATAAATAAATTCAAATACGAATTCACTAAGATTAATTAGATATCACTAGTATTTCGATAGTTATGTCATTCTTAAGAGTTTATTGCAGACAAAACTAAAAATCTAACACAGAATTATATAGTTATGCGTAGGGTGACCATCCGTCCCGGTTTTATGTACATTGTCTCGGTGTTCCGAAAAATGTTTTCGGGACGGTCGATTGTCCCGGTTTTTACATATTTGTGCATTTGTAAGAAAAGAAATATTACAACTAGTCAATGTGAGAGGTGAGATCCTTTTTTTTCTCTTCATTTAGATTTGGGAGGTGAGGACCTTTTTTTTGCTCTTCACTTGGATTTGGGAGGTGAGGACCTTTTTGTTTTTTTTTTTTTGCTTTTCACTTGGATCTGGGAGGTGAGGACCTTCTTTTTTTTCCCTGTGTCCCGGTTTCCCTTCACTCTAATCTGGTGACCATAGTTATGCGCCGCATAACGAAGTTTCGGGTAAAGAAAAAAAAAAAGAAAAATACATTAACAATACCAAAACAAATTAACAGATTAAGGGAAACTCTTTACTTGCCGATAATTGGAAGTTATAAACTTCCTCAAGAACCTCCTCAAGAACAAGAATGGCCAAACTTTAATTATAGTATTTCCAAAATGAAATGGCCACCCTCACTTTCTGATTCCACTCACTTGCTTTCACTGACAGTATAACCAACCTGCTGAGTTTATGGTTCTTGTAAAAGAAGTTGCCAGGACCGTAATAATTATTTAAAATAAACGTGTTTTCTTATATGCTGTTTAGAATGAACTGTATATACTCACATGACATTCCTTCACATTTTTATCAGGCTCAGGACTGGCTATATTTGAATTATAAATATAGGCATGTTTAAAAATCGTTTTGTTTTAAAGTCGCTTAATTTATAGTCTATATAAAATACTTTCCACAAACAAAAACCATTCTTTTCTTGAACTTGTCAATTTATGGTAATTTAAAATTATTAAAATATTAGTCATTATCACTATTATCATTGTTTATATCACTATCAGACTTTGTGTCACTACCACTGTCATTTAAATTAATAATTATAAACGATTTATTTGGTGGATTTATAAAAAAAAATGTTTCAATTGTCTTTACATGTTCTACACATTTTTTTCACAAATCACTACTTATTGCACTTGTTTCGTCTTTAATTAATTCTACTACAATGTCACTTTTTGTCGGTGTGGTATTTTTCCGGCGCACATTACCTTTTAATTGGCTCTATATTAGTTATATAGGGCAGTGTTTCTTAACCGGTGGTCCGCAGAAAAATTTTAGTGGTCCACGAAATTTTTTGTATATATTTTTTATGCATATTTTTCATATAAATAATTTATATTTTGTTTATTTTCTGTGGTTTTCTGCAAATAAAATAAATGTATTTAGTTAGCACATTAAATATATTTATTTTGTTGCAAAAAATGCATCAACAATTATTTTTAGTGGTTCGCGTTAAAAAAATATATATCTTACTGGTCCGCGGTACGTTTTTGGTTAAGAAACACTGCTATAGGGTTTAAAACGCAAACAATGATATGCTGGATTGTTCTGTATGGAACACTAGTTAATTCTGCAGTTCTAAGTATAGGTTTGTCATTACCTTCCGAAACTAACTTTTTATAAACGTTCAGTATCAAAACTTTGCAATATTATAACAATTGTATTCTGATGTAAATTAATATTATATAATAAATTTTGTAGAAAAGATTCCGTTCTTGACTTCATCCCGTGACAATCTTCTGACAAATGACATTTTCTTTAGTAGCCACGTCCACATTTTCCATCTGTCCAAATCACCTTGCACAGATTCATTAGGTCTGTTCGTTTGTCTGCTTAGATCACATTAGAGCAAGTCTAGCAACATTTTAGGCGTTCGTTTGTGTAAAAATTTTCGCACTCCAAATCACCTTGCACAGATTCACTATTTTCACTTCAGAAATTAGGAATTTCTTCAAAATCAAATGGTCGCCAAAGAACCATGTTGTATGCACGCTATGAACGTTGAAAATTAACTAACAAACAAATATAACAACCCCTAACATTTAGAAACAGTAGGATTATAAATTTGGAAAATATCCTTAATGGTTTTTAAGAAACAGTTGAACTAGTGTTACATCTATTCGATTTAAATTTAAAATTCCCTTAATACCTCTTATATTCTTTTTACACCAGCGAGTCTTAGGATTACTACCATAAACCCGTTATACCCTTTTCACACTAGAACTTTAAGATCGGATGTTAAAGTGAATGTGTCTTTAAACGCTAATGTGAAACCGTATGGCCTCGTCTAAATACAAGCGATGTTGAAGACAGAGATCTGCGTCTTAAACATCGTCCGCATTGCCAACATAATTTCTATTATAAAAAAATACTCTTTGAATTTGTGCTGTCAACATTTTATATTATCATAAACAAGAATACTGTATTATATCGACGTTATAAGAAGTTTATACTTATTGTTATAATAAAATTATTTATTTTAATAATGTATTTAATAAAATACAGAGCTACAATAATTGAGATAAAATGTATCGACTTACATGTTAATACAGGTGTAATATATTCTTTATTGTAGTGTCTTTATTGTAGAATGAAATGAAATATCCAAATTTGTTTATAATAATTCAAAATGTGCGTCTGCGCAGACAGTTCAAAACTGGTAATTTCATGACGGTAACTTAAGGACAAAATTACTGTAGCTGATGACAACACCAGAGATTTAAACATCAAGTGTGAAAGCATACCGATGTTAAACATCGGTGAACTTTAAGTTCACTCGTCTTAAAGTTCTAGTGTGAAAAGGGTATTACTGCATTGTTAAGCTTCTTAACAAAAGCCATTTAATTTTGGAAATACTATAACAATTTCTATCGAACAGATAGACGTATGAGCGACGGCATAAGAGTTTCTTGGTCATACCTACGAAATCCTCAAAATAGAAACTAGATATAAGAAACTAACAATTATTTTAATCAAACCAGTCGCATACATTGTTGCAAAAGGTGGGTATTACTGTGTGGGACGCACTTTTCTTATGAAAACTTGTCTATCTTATGTAATAATATTATCAAACCTATCGGCGCGATAGTAAAAAAAGTCAATTCACAAACTAAATAGTCTTATTTCTTTGATAGTATCCCATTATTTAACATTCCATTATCCGAAGCGGAACAGCGTAGGCAGTGAACGCTAAGTGGAAACATAAAGTAATTGATAAATTACTGAAATATCAACATAATTACCTGATAAATACATTTTTGTAACACTACGAGTTAACATGTAAATTAACACGAAATTTGTGTAGGTCGATCTTAGAAAAAATTTAATTTTATGCAGATTACATTTTGATAATTAAGTGTTAAATATGTAAAGAATATGTATAAAATGTTGACGCTTTTCCAAGAATTATTGAGGCATTAGTGTCAAAAATACGGTTTCTTTTAGAGTTAACTTATCAATTAACAAATGGGTTTTTTAATATTAAATGCCATCTTAAACAAGTTTTGATAGTTTTACATAATTTTTGTTATTTTTAGAATTAATACATCAGGGCTGTAAAGTCGATTACTCAAAACACTCGACTATTGGTGCCCGCAGAAGTTTTACCAAGGGGAGCAATATACCAGGTCTACAAGTATGAAATGCATATTTTTTTGTAAGTTGTCGCGCATGTGTATAGTTCAAAGTTTCAACACATATGGCGTTAAGTTATCATTAAGTGTCAATTGCGTATAGGTTATAATTTGAAAAGCGATCATATAGTTTTATTTTACTGTGTTAAAAATGTCAAATTTTGTGCCAAATAAAGAGCATTCGCGGATAGTACTACTGTTTTGTTTTCATTTGAAAAAAACTGCTGCTGAATCATACCTACTGCTTCGACAAGCTTATGGTGAATATGCTCCATCGCAAGATACGTGTGAACGATGGTTTCGGCGTTTCAAAAGTGGTGACTTTGATCTTACAGACAAAGAACATGGAAAACCTCCAAAAAAATATGAAGGTACAAAATTGGAAACATTGCTACAGGAAGACGATAGTCAATCACAAAAACAACTAGCAGAGCAGTTAGGCGTTAGTCAACAAGCTGTTTCCAATCGCCTACGAGAGATGGGTAAGATCCAGAAAGTCGGCAGATGGGTTCCACATGCATTGAATGAGAAGCAGATGGAAAAACGCAAAAACACTTGTGAAATTTTGCTTGCACGAAACAAAAGAAAGTCTTTTTTGCATCGTATCATTACTGGCGATGAAAAATGGATTTATTTTGAAAATCCCAAACGCAAAAAATCATGGGTGAACCCAGGCTCACCATCCACATCAACTGCAAGACCGAATCGTTTTGGCAAAAAGACAATGCTCTGTACTTGGTGGGACCAAAAGGGTGTGGTCTATTATGAATTGTTAAAACCTGGTGAAACAGTTAATACCCAACGCTACCAACAACAACTGATCGAATTGAACCATTCGCTGCTCATAAAACCACCAGAATACGAAAGAAGACAGCACAAGGTAATCTTTCTTCACGATAACGCTCCATCACATAAGGCAAAAGCAGTTTGCAACACATTGGAGGCACTCAAGTGGGAAGTGCTACCCCATGCCGCTTACTCACCAGACTTGGCCCCTTCAGATTACCACTTGCTCGCATCGATGGGTCACGCACTTGCCGAGCAGCACTTTTGTTCATATGAAAATGTGAAAGAATGGCTAGATGAATGGTTTGCGGGGAAAGGGGAAGAGTTCTACTGGCGAGGTATTCACAAATTGCCTGAAAGATGGGAAAAATGTATAACTTCTAATGGAGCATACTTTGAATAAATAAACTTTTACTATTCTTTTGACTTTATTATGTTTTATTTAAAAAAAAAATCCGCATATCATACTTGTAGACCTGGTATAAAGACTTATTTTAACCCATTAGTGCATGAAGTTCTAAATTTTATTTATTTATTTTTTCTTGATTTATATTGAAAAGTATATATATTAAAAGGCCTAGTAGCTGGATATATTAATAAACAATTTCCAAATTAGTGGATAGGCACCAATGGCCCCATTGCATGACCCGCAAGGTCTCCAGATTTAAATCTCCTAGATTATTTATTATGGGGCTATGTAAAAGATATTGTTTATAGCACTGTGCATCCAAACGTACAACATATGAAAGACAATATTGAAGATACTAATATTGATGGGAGAAAATTAAAAAAGGTCCGAAATAATTTACTTTTAAGGACTGAATTATGTATTAATAATAGGGTTACCATATTTTTTGTGCGCCAAACCGGGACCCCCCCAAATTTTTTTCTAATTTTTTATACTTTATTGATTGATGTATTTATCAATATTTTTCTATTACAAATGATTAATATTAAATCTTGAGAATTACAAAATTAAACGTATATCAAAAAATCACAAAAATACATATTATAAAATTATAAATTTTGACTTACATAGTTGCGCTGTGTATATTATTTATTTGTATAAGAATAGTTATCGGCAGATTGTACTTTTTTTAAAAAGTTTTTATCATTTTTAATATAATCATAAAATTCAGAACATTTTAAATCTATGTTAGTTTTACAAAATAATAATGTACCGACGTTATATTCAAGTAAACGATTTCTTTCAGGTGACCATATATTCTTCATTTCTGAAAATAATCGTTCAATTGGTGCTGAAGTACCAGGCAAACAGAACATAAATTCGACAATTTTCTGCAAATTGTTAATAGAAATATTTTTGTCTGAAAATTTTTTAAACAATTGTACCCATTTCTCCTCGCTACTTGTACCCTTTTCCCGCCACAAATTATTGCGGTCGGTGTCGATATAAAACTGTTTAGCATATACAACTTCGTCAAATAGAGTATCACAGTTAATGATCGGTGTTTTGGTCGTAAATTTGGAATTAAGTAATTGCATAGTTTTTTCAACATCGTTCCAATTTAATTTCCCATCAAAGGCCCAAGTGTGCTCTTCGACTTCATCGAAATTTTTTTGCCAGAGAGAAATGTATGACTCACAAACTTTGTCAATATTTTTAAGAAAAACATTTAAATTGATGTCTCCGTTTTTTTCCAATTTAGAAACCAGCAATTTAGCTTCTTGTGGAATAAATTTATGTTCACGTCTTTCTTGAAGGATCATTTTAAAAATTTTAAATTCGCGAATTACTTAGTTGCACTGATATTATCTTTTTCTACTTTTAATATCGTGTTATTAAATAAATTTAACTGCCCATAAACAAAATTTAAATAAAGCTCCCCAGAAGGATTCGAAAAAAATTTACTAATTAATTGAGAACAATGTTCTTGAGATTCAAAGTAACTTTTCAAACCTTTAAATATTGTTATAATTCTTTTTATAGCAGGCAAAAGAGACAAAAACCTTGTATTTGCAATATGGAAAAAGTATGGAAAAACCGGGCCATTTTTAACAAAATTGTACTATTTCATAGAATTAAACTATTTAATACATTTTGATGTTCATTTGTTTCATTCATAGCACGCTGATTCCTGTGCGATTTGATTTAAATTAATGTCAATTTAATATGCATTTTTCTCAAAATTTTTGTTGTAAGGGTACTAAACTGTGTATTCGTTGAAATCAGAATAAAATTCCCTTCCGAACAAAAATATTAAAATAGTATTTTCTCATTTAAAATAAGAAAGTTGGGTCCCATATTTGGAGAACCACTGATCATAAAAATGTTTGTAAGTCTATTACAAAACTATAAGTGAAATACTTATAAAACAAATAACACATTGTCAACAATGAGAAATACGTTTCTGAAATTTAAAAAATTAAGCCATTTATCAATATATCGGTCTAGGAAAAAGTTCGTTGCGTTTTTGCCGATAGACGGCGCCAATTGCAAATAAGTCAGGAAACAGAGATCGCAGCGACACCACTAAGCACTCGTTGGAAAGGTGACAGTTCGAACGTTACTTTGAGTGCCTAAACATCAAAATTTGTGCAGGGGAAAGTTGTTTGCGTTTGAAAATGGTGAAAAGTAATGAAAAATTGCGCTATATTTTGCAATATTATTACGACAAAGCCAAGAACACTGCGCAGGCTTGTGAAAAAAATTGTGTTGTGTACGGTGAAGGTACTTTATCAAAATCTGCTGCGCGGAAATGGTTCGCTCGCTTCCGTTCTGGTAATTTTAATATGAAAGATGACTCACGCTTTGGTCGTTCAATCAGTGAAAAAACTGATGAAATTCTTGAAAAAGTCCAGCAAGATAGGCATATCCGCAGTGTCGATATTGGTACGAATCTAGGCATTGATCACAAAACTGTTTTGAACCATTTACGGAAAGCTGGCTACAAAAAGAAGTTTGATATATGAGTTCCTAATGAGTTGAGCGCGATAAGCAGATAGACCGAATTAACATAGGCGATGCGCTGCTGTAAGGCAATGAAATCGAGCCATTTCTGAAACGTGTCATAACCGGTAATGAAAAATGGATCACGTATGACAGTCATAAGCGTAAAAGATCGCGGACAAGGGATGGTGAGCCGTCACAAGCGTTCGCAAAGCGAGGATTGACGCCGAACAAGGTGATGCTGTTTGTGTGGTGGGACTGGAAGGGAATCGTCCACCATGAGCTACTTGCAGTTGGTCAGACGATTGATTCTCAACTCTACTGTGGACAACTAGAGAGATTACACCAGGCAATTGAAAGAGAACGGCCCTGTATAATAGGAAAGGTGTTGTCTTTCATCATGACAACGCAAGACCACGCACTTCTTTGATAACCCGTCAAAAATTGCGAGAGCCTGGTTGGGAAATTTTGTTGCATCCACCGTATAGTCCAGACATAGCACCCTCTGACTATCAACTATTCCGATCTCTGCAGAATTCTCTCAATGGAATTAAGCTGGTTTCAAAAGAAGCATGTAAAAACCACTTGATTCAGTTTTGCAACCAGAAACCACGGAAGTTCTTCACCGATGGCATTATGGCTCTACCCGAAAAATGGCGAAACGTTGTGGATACTAATGGAGCATATTTGGTTTAAATAAATTCATTTTCACATTATAACAAAACCAGTAGAATTTTACTAAAAAAACGCCACGAACTTTTTTGCCAGACCTGTATTTCTTATTAATTTAATTAAGACTTGAATATGAAGCAAAGGCAGAAAAAGCGCTGGGATTTTTGACAAATTATTTAAACTTTGTTTAAAAAACTTAAATGAAAGTTCTTAGTTTTAAAATAACGAATAAAAGTGATTATCAAAAATCTGTTGATTTTGATGTGATTATAGCACAAATATTCCTAGACGTACAGTATTATGTTGGCTTTTTACACTTATTAAATATCTATAAAATCCTGAAATGTGTGAAAATTCACACTTCACATCAATTTTTTAAATTTGCTCTTTACTAACAGGCTATTTATTTTATCACCAATTACACAAGGCGATACCTTGCAATATATAGTCATTTCAAGTTTATGAAGCATCCACCATCGACTTTTTTTCGTTTTGTCATCCTTATATGAATATGAAAGACAGTTTTCCAACAAGCACAAAAAGTTCAAAAGTGCGACAGCAGACGTTAGACACGATGACTAGATTTACGATCCAGCAATTACCATTTGTGGCCATTTCATAGACGTACCATCAAGATATGATCAATTTCATATTGATTATCCATACATGTTTTTATACCTGTGCCTATATGCAACATAAATATTACCCTGTCAACTTCGTTTACCGTTTAACTCGATGGAAAACGGTTACGGAGTAGAGACAACTTAATTTTACATGTTTTTCTGTTAATTTCATTTAATGATTTATTTAAAAATATAGAATTTCCTCCATTAAGATATTTACTATATAGCATAATTGAGCATTTAAAGAAACAAGTTTGTGAAAAAATTGATATTACTCGTGAAGGTTTTCTTTGGATGATATTTTATGATTTTAGTAAAGGCTTAACTCAACAACAATGCATAGATTCGCTTCGTTCAACTTTTGGTAATGAAGTACCATCAGAAAAGACTGTTTACAATTGGTTTGCAGAATTTCATCGTGGTCGTGCGTCCGTCAGTGATGAATCTCTTGAATATCTATATATATATATATATATATATATATATATATATATATATATATATATATATATATATATATTATTTATTTTACATCGGCCTTTATTACTGCAACGAGGCTAATTGCCGATGCCAGGGGCGAGCTCCTACACCTGGATGAGGTGTCAATGATTGTGAAAATGGGAGTAATGTAAACATATTATTCTCGCCCGAATAATATCACCAACAAAGGAGGCTCGAACCATCGACCGGACAGTCGTACTGGGTTTCCGCCAGTACAAACCGCACGACTTAGTGCGCTCGGCCACTCCGTTTGTATATATATATATATATATATATATATATATTTTGAATCACAACCGATTTTGGTCGACCTTCAAGAGATTCATCACTGACGGACGCACGACCACGATGAAATTCTGCTAACCAATTGTAAACAGTCTTTTCTGATGGCTATATATATATATATGATTCAAAAAAACATCGATGCTGTGCGCAAAATGATTGAAGAAGATCGGCTTGTGGCCTACCGTGAGATAGAAGCATCCTTTGGCATATTGCAGACTGCAATATATTCGATTTTGCATGAATATTTAGCTGTGAAAAACATCTGTTCCCGATGGATTCCGCATAATTTGACCGAACCTCAAAAAAAGGCTCGTGTTGATTGGTGTAAGGGAATGCTAAAAAAAAAGAACCTAGGCACTGCAAAATTCGTATACAACATCGTTACAACATCGTTACGTTTATTCATATAAACCGGAAACTAATCAACAATCCACTGTTTGGGTCTTCCAAGATGAACTGAAACCCACAAGTTGTTTATTCACGAAACACTTCCAAGAAAATGTTCGCTTGTTTCTTCGTTTGCACTGGACATGTCGCAACCATTCCTTTAGAGGATCGGAGAACAGTTAATGCTAAATGGTATACAACACTTTGTTTGCTAGAAGTCATCGACAAAATCAGGAAAAACAACCAAAAACGTCGCATCATTCTTCATCATGACAATGCAATCTCCCACACAGCACGTCAAACAATTGATTATTTGAAGGAGAAAAACATCGAATTAATGTCTCATTGCCCGTATTCACCTGATTTATCCCCTAACGACTTTTTTTTGTTCCCCAATGTCAAACAAAAAATGCGTGGATAGTGATTTTCATCACCTCAAGAAGCTGTTGAAGCCTTCGAAAACCATTTTTTGAGATACCAACTTCAGAGTGGAAAAAATGTTTCGAGAATTGCTTTGAACGCATGCAAAAGTGTATAAATCTTAAAGGCGAATATTTTAAGAAGCAATAAAACAGTTTATTCCAAAAAAAATTTCTTTCTTAAGTGGGTTTTACACAATTCAATTAATGGACCAATTAATTGAAAAAGTTGACATTCAATTAATTGATGTGTGTCAAGTGTATAAATTTCGTCAATTAATTGACAAAAAAATTGATCAATTTATTTTGAAAATAGAACAAGTTCTATTTTTCATCAACTTTTCATCAATTTTTTAGGTAATACTAGGTATATTTTTATCTGTTAAGATATTGCCAACTGTTTAGTTGTAGCATAACCTCCAAATATATATTTTGTGTTTCGTTTTCAAATTTGACATAACCTCGAACGTTCTAATTTACCATCATCTAGGTTATTTCTTTTGTTTTTGTTTACAGCTCGTAACTTTGTTTCCATGGTTACCAATAAATTTTTCAATTAATTGACAAAAAACTTGATCAATATGTTGATCAATTAATTGAAATGTGTAAAACCAACTTAAGTTTTTGTAAAAACTTAAAAGGTAGCCCTTGTATACCCAACAGTGAATTCGAAGGGCTATAGCAGGGGTACTCAACCTTTTCATACCTACCGCCTACTTTAGCATCTCTATTGGTAGAAAAAATTTCATACCGCCCACCTGTTGTATAACAATAATAACTTACCAAATACTTTCGCAAAATTTAGCAGCAAAAATCTTTATAAAACAACTTACTGCATCATCTCTTATTATTAAACACAACAAATATATATGCACCAAAACGTGGCAACGTTGGATGTCACAAAGTACGCTGTGTAACACAGTACCCACACTTCCCTTACCCGTAATTTTTGAGTAGAGGTTTAATGAAAACATGTAGTTAAATTTATCTTTTTATTTATACTTTGCATACATAGAAGTATGAAGTCTATTGAAATTACATTTAGGTAATTAAATAATTAATGAGATCCTTGAGGCTGATGCTGCGAAACTAAATATTGGATATCTGGTTCAATTTTTGTAAGGAACAGACGAAGGTCTCCTCTTTCGGAAATATTCAGACGGTTTCTTTCTTTGGTCATAATATGATTAACAGCACTAAAACCTGATTCTACAAGATATGAGGTAGGGAAAGGTATCAATAAATTGACTATCATTTTCCACATATTTGTATATAAGACAGGCATTTTTTTATTTTGCCATAGGTTTTCATATCCACCACTATCGAAATTATGTTTACTTTCTTCATCATATTTAATTTCTAGCAGTTCCTCTTGGCAAGTTGCATCAGCCTCCTCAATATTTGCGGTAAAAGGATTTTTCATCCAGCCATACACCTTCAAGTTCAAAATATCTTCAAATCGTTTTTCCATATCCAATTTAAGTTCAAGTGTTAAGTTTAAGTTTAAGTGGGGACATATTTAGCGCCATTTAAGCTGCATTCACAGTTACCAAATTATACTTACAATTTAGTACTATAATCAAGTATTATATTTATACTTAGGAGAGCATTCATACATACGAAATTATAATTATGATCAGTAAGTGCTACCATCTGTTGTTACAAACAAAAATTACTATTGCATGGACCCACCATCTACGTTTTTAATCTTATTTCATTTTTACCGATCGTCAACATATATAAGGGAGGTATTGTGATCATACCGATTTTGACATTTCGATGGATCTCCACGAATTGAGGTCCCTACACAACGTTTTGACTATTTTTAGCATGATGTCTGTCTGTCCGTCTGTCCGTCTGTCCGTCTGTCCGTCCGTCCGTCCGTCCGTCCGTCCGTCCGTCCGTCCGTCCGTCTGTCCGTCTGTCCGTCTGTCTGTCTGTCTGTCTGTCTGTCTGTCTGTCCGTCGGTGTACACGTGCAGAGCAAATTCGGCTGAAAGGATTTTTATAAAACTTCATATTTAAGCTTCTGCCATCAATGGCACGAGTTGATCAACTTTTGGTAAGAATCGGTTCACTAAAAATGGGAGTTTACTCGTGTCGATTTTAAGATTTTTATGAATATTTCACAACAGAAAAATATTTCGAAAAAATTTATTGAACAAAAGTTGCTATAAAAGCAACAATTAATAACTTTTATTTGAGACGTTTTTTGATAAAACGACAAATTTCGAAAAATTTTTGTAAAATTTTTTAGTCTCAATTTTTTCATACTTATACGTAACGTTTCCATGGTCATGATAAATAATATCTGTTAGAAAATATTAGGCCAAGTTATTTCTACTCTGCTGCTAGCATGTATTTTATATAAGTACTTTACGATGGCGGTCGGTCTTGTGGTGGCCACAGCTGATTTTCAAATATGCTAAAATGGTCACAGTTTTTCATCTACGAATTATTTAGGCAGTTATATGATCCATAATTATAGTTTTTTGCGTGTCGTATCTATTTTGACATTTCAAATTTACTTATAGATTAGTTTCTGTCTCTTTCTCGCGAAGTGTAAATCATAAGTATAAGTATAAGCATGAAGTTTGCAAACTTTTAAATTATGCTTATAATTAAGACACTTAAGTACGTTAGTGTGAATGGTTACGTAGGAGGCAGTATGTCAAACTTCTAAGTATAAATCTAAATCATAAATATAATTATAATTAGGGAAGTGTGAATGCAGCTTTAGTTTCACGTAAAGTGAACTAAACTTATGCGCGGGCGATAAAAATTGTATATTTTGAGAAATTTAACTATAAACAGTAAAGAATTTTATGCAAACTTAATGAAAATGTTTTTCAATAATGCTATGAATTTTTTTTAAATAATACTTAAAAAAATTTCCATTTTAATGTTTTTAAAACGTCAATTAAATTAAAAAAAAAAAAAAAATGGAAAGTAGCCAGCATTGGACAAAACCCCTACCGCCCACCAAAAACTTCCTACCGCCCACTAGTGGGCGGTAGGGACCAGGTTGAGTACCACTGGGCTATAGGATAATAATGATGATTACAAGTAACTGTGGTACCTGTGTCAGCAAGTTTCTGTGCGCCAAAATTTTTAACAACTTTAACTCCTTTTATAATTATCAATTTTACCAGTATATCAAATCATTCTGTCAGCTAATATTTTGCATGGTATCTCTATTACCGTGTGTAGATTGTATTTTCCTATTCTGGGAATCAATGATTAGTGGCTATTGCTAGACGAACAAGCATTTAACCAATTATTACCAGCTGAAATTCGAGGGGCGTAACAGTTTCCGTAAGTGTAGGTTTGTTAAGCGGACATACTACATAAATTACAACTAATACGTTGCTGTCATATAATTATTTATATGTTTATAATACTCGAAACATGCACTATGATTGTGTATGTAAATACTAGAACGAATAGCGTGTCAATAGAATATAAAGTAGAATTATTCTATTTTATATTGTTCCATGCTGGTACATTTATTGAACAATATTTATAATCAGAGTTTATCACAACATTATTTATCAGATAGAGATATTCACCCACGTGCAACGCGACTATAAAACTAAACTAGATATCTCACTGCAAATTCAATTAAACTTACTATTTTTAGAGTTCATGCGTATTTTTAGGGTTTTGTAGGTATGACTACCAAAAAACCCTTATAACATCTCTCATGTGTCTGTCTGTCTGTATGGTAGGTAACCGACGAGTTCATCGAAAATCAATTCATAGAAAATCAATTCATCGAAAATCAATTCATCGAAAATCAATTCATCGAAAATCAATTCATCGAAAATCAATTCATCGAATGATCAATTCATCGAATCGTCAATTCATCGAAAAAAAATATTTTGTAAATATTTGAGAGGAATGCCGAGGAGATCGGAAAGTCAAGAAAGCAGTGGTCATTAAAAGTAGACAGACTAAGAAATAATTGCATAAACATTTTTTATATGGTTTAAAAAAAGGTAAATAAAGTGACATAGTGTTTGAATATAAATAAAGAAATATAATAAGAAAACTTATATAATAAAACAAATACATTTTTTGTTTTTAAGGCCCATAACCGGTCTTATTAAGACTGGTTATGGGCAATTGCACGCAAATAATTTTTATAAATTCATACACAATGATACGCATTTTAATTTGGCTAATATGGGGGAAAATAAAGTACTATGCATCTAAAAACAATATAATTAGGTTAGGTTTAGTTAGTAAAAGTCTAAAACCGAGTGGAGCGAGTTACCCATCTTCTAGTTTAAAGACAAAGCACTATTTTAGGTTAGGTTAGGTTAGTAAGGGTTTGGTTAGAAGAAGCCGAGCGAAGCGAGCTACCCATCTTCTAGTTTAACGTCAAAACACTATCTTAGGTTAGGTTAGAAGAAGCCGAGCGAAGCGAGCTACCCATCTTCTAGTTTAATGACAAAACAATAAGTGTAGTCTGTCAACTTTTATTGACCACTGCTTTTTTGGCTTTCCGATCCCCTGGGCATTCCTCTCAAATATTTACAAAATATTTTTTTTTTTCGATGAATTGACGATTCGATGAATTGATCATTCGATGAATTGATTTTCGATTAATTGATTTTCGATGAATTGATTTTCGATGAACTTACCGTGAATCGTATGGTAGAAATGGTGGCCAAACGGCTTAACATAGAAAGTTAAAATTTAGCATGTTTATACAACTTTTTGACTCACATATTGGAAAAATTGACCACAAACCTTCAAAACTATCGACCTATTAGCTTACTGCCCCACATCTATAAACTTTTCACAAGAATTTTGACAAGACGCCTTTCAAACAAGCTTGTTTTCTACCACCCGGTAGAACAGGCTGGTATTCGGAGTGGTTATAGTACCAATGACCACCTTTTAGTCCTAAAAATTCTTATAGAAAAAGCTGTAGAGTACAATAGGCCAATAGTACTAACGTTTATAGACTTCGAAAAAACGTTCGATTCGGTGGAAAAGTTTGCAGCCATAAAAGCAATGCAACAAAGCAGAATAGATTATCGGTATACTAGAGGTGCATTCGGCATAAGCTAATAATCTACACATTCTGCATAATTTACACAAGAAGCGTTCGTCATAAAGTTTCTGTGTGCTTTGTGCTGCACGAAGATCGTTCGGCATATACTATGCAGTGCAGTTTGTGTTGCACAATCGTCACAAGTTCAGATCGAGCGGCAGTCTGTGCAATGGTGTTTTTCGCGGTAAAAATACAAAGTTATTATTTCTACAAAACAATATGAGTGAAAACATTCAATATATCATTGTTTATGCCTGCAGCATTTGCAAAATAAATAGTATAGACATGAAACTCATTATACAACATGTAAATACACTCAAAAAGACTTACAAAAAGATAATTTTCTGGATACAAGCGGAAATGTACTTTAAATTGATTTGTAGTCATGTTTGGAACAGTACTCTCTGCATATATATATATATATATATATATATATATATACTCAAACACTATTTCCAAAATATTTTCTGTTTTGGAAAATTCTTCTAAATTGTCTTTCTCATCAAATAAAATTTCTTTTATATTACTTAAAAGATTCGCAAAACCTTCATGCGCCATTTATATATTATCGTACAAAACAATTAGCAGGAGACAGACTTGATGCAATCACACACATATAATTCATTTGTTTACAAAAAAAAAAAAAAAAATAGGTTAGAATAATAGTTTGAATAAATGCCCAATCTGAACAAAGCGTTCGTCTTTGACTTTCTTGCACAGCCTGCAGAGTGGTCACGTGACAAAAAACTTGCACGACACAAAGTTAACACTGCACAGTTATGCCGAACGCACCTTAGACTGATAGATAGTATTTATAGAAATGCTACGGCTTACGTCTTATTCCCGTTTATAAAAAAGGCGACAAAAACGATATGTCAAATTTTAGGCCTATTTCCTCACTTCCTATATTTTTCAAAATTTTTGAAAAATTGTTATTGTCCCAATTACAAACCCACTTTCAGCATCACAACCTTCTCAATCCTAGGCAGTTCGGCTTCAGAGCAGGAATGTCCACCTGTTCGGTGATACTTGAGCTCATCATTACTAGATCTTTTGAGGAAGGAGCACACAGTATATCCACATTTTTAGATCTGACAAAGGCATTTGATTGTCTTTGTCCAGCTTTATTAATTCAAAAACTGGCCTGTTATAATATTAGTCATAATAGCTGTTCACTTCTTGCATCATATTTTAAAGACAGGAAACAGTTTGTTTACTTAAAGGGTGTTAAGTCACGAGTTCAAACTGTTAAATATGGCATCCCTGAAGGCTCTATTCTTGGACCTTTCCTCTTCCTAATCTATATTAATGACGTGCCTTCCTTCCTCAAAACTACAAACACAATATTATACGCGGATGATACCACCATAATTTCAACTTCGAAGGACTTTGGAGAAACATTATCTTTAAATAACACCAATTTAAAACTTAGTCGTGAGTGGTTCACTGCTAATAACCTAAGTTTAAACGCTCAAAAAACTCAGCAAATGATCTTCTCACTTCGATTGGCACATATGGAAAATCCAGAATCAATTAAATTCTTAGGTGTCCATTTTGGTGTTAATCTTAGCTGGGAAGTTCATATAGATCATCTTGCTAATAAACTTTGTAAAGCAATTTTTTGTTTGCGTAATCTCAGACATAGAGTGTGCCGTAATATTTTACTCACTCTTTCATAGTCACATGTCCTACGCGATTCTTGCCTGGGGACAGTCCCCCTTTTCACAGAGAATATTTTCTTTGCAAAGACGCGTTATTAGAATAATAGCTAACTTATCCTACAGATCAGACTGTAATCACAAATTTACTGATTTGAATATCCTTACCTTGCCGTGTATATTTATATTTCAATGTCTCGTCTACGTACATTGCAACCTGATTAATTATGAACAGCAAAATCAAATACATGCTCATTTTACAAGAAAAAATGATATAATCAGACCAAAATAGGTAAGATTGACCAAATCAAGGCAGTCTTCAATTATTTTGGTATCTTATTTTACAACATACTCCCCTTGGCAATAAAGAAGTTAAACAACCAGCAATTCAAAAAGACTATATTTAATAACTAAAGCATTTTATAACTTTATTTTTAATGTTAAATTCAATGTATTATTGTTTATACTATGTTTATTTGTAGTATTTTTTCCCATTATTACCTTTATTAACTTCTGACGTATGTAAAAATATTTTGTATTTGTTAACATTATTATAATTATTACGTAAAATTCCATACGAAAACGGATAAATTTGGGATAGAACGCGGTGTTCGACAAGGCGATCCGATTTCTCCCAAATTATTCAACGCAGCTCTGGAGTTGACGTTTAAAAACTGTGACTGAGCGAATCGTGGTCTAGATGTAGTCGGAGTGAGACTTAACAATCTTAGATTCGCAGACGATATTATTCTACTATCAGATAATGTAACAGACATGGCGTACATGCTGGAAGAACTAAAAAATCTCTTTTAAAAAAGTATTCATTTAACAAGAGTTTACAAAGTTTTTTTAAATTTAAATCTCATTATAAGAAATTTAATTGCCAAGATTAACATAAAAATTTAATTTTTTCCACATCCGAAACAAATGTAAATATGATCACATCTTTTATTACAAGCAAGCCCTATTCTTGCATCATCACACAATAATTTTCTAGCCTCTTTTGTCCACGTAAAAAAATATAACAACAGCTCTAACCAGGGATTAAATATAATAGTTAACGTATGTTTATATTCGTGTTTATTTAGGTGCTTTAATTGAGGAAGTATTTAATTCTGAACATATGGTAATTCTGTCGATAAAAAAGTGTGAACATGGATAAATATTACTATGAATAATAATAGAGACGCAGTAGGAGATCGAAAAGATACACAGATAAAATAATTGTTGAATGAATTAGTGAATTTTGCATTAGATTTATTGCTTTCTTATGTTAAGTTTTGGTTTGCATATTTTTATTTTACATATTACATTGTCAATAATTGAGGTGGTAAACATTCGAAACGTGATTTGTCACATACTGTAAAAAAAAGTAGTGTTAAAGGGACTTCATGGTACACTAAAAAATTGATGTGAAGTGTGAATATTCACACATTTCAGGGTTTTGCAGGTATTTAGTAAGTGAATGATGATTATTTTGGATGCGAAAACAAATTTTATATTAAAATATTTTTTTTGTTAATTTTAATTCGAACGCCTAGTACCATTATCTAGGTTTCTAAATATGTGCAGTATTTTTTTTTTTACATAGCAAGGTTCATTAAAAATTTTAAAAATTGCGCCTATGGCTTCCATTGGTTGTTATAAGTTCCGCCCCTCTGATTTCGTGTACATTGAAACAGAATTAAATTATAATTTAAACAATTTCCACTGGCTATTAAATTTACGCTTTTAAAAATTAAATGCAACATTTGCCAAAATATAACTAGAATTTTGAAAAAATAATTTAAACAATATAAAAAAAAAAAACAAAAAATAATATAGTCTCTTCTCACAGGGTTCGATCTCTTTCGGATCGGGTTACTTGGGTGAAAAATCAGCGTCAAATACCACTAGACCAGCATACACGTTACAATGTGGCATGTTACAAAGCTATAACTTGTGTACATTATTAGCCAAAAATCACAAAAAATGCGTTTTTTTCCAAAAACCTAATCTAATCAAAAATTCCTGTTGAACTATTCCGGTTCACACCAATGTACATTACTTAGAATTTTTTCAGATTTTTAGTTTAAACCATCTGGGCTACAGGGTGTGGGACAAAAAAATTTTTGCACAATTTTGGCAAAAATCGCTTCGAAATAATTTATTTTGCAAAAATAAAAATTTGATCGTTAATCCACGTACCAAGGGCTTTCATTTGATACCCTACTCAGAATTATAAAAAAATATTTTTTTTTTCGATGAGCACATATTTGTTTATATTTTTAGGGGGATATGTTTTATAGATGTTTTAGTATTTTTCCTATATGCGGGTGAAAGAGTTGTATAAGCATGCCAAATTTCAACTCTCTAGGTTTAGCCGTTTGGCTACAATTTTTACCGAACAGACAGACAGACAGACAGACAGACAGACAGACAGACGACAAAATGACGGTATAAGGGTTTTTTGGTCATACCTACAAAACCCTAAAAATGAACATTTAGAGTAACTTTTAGTGTACCGTCAGTGATACCACGTAATAAATTTAAATCAAAATAATTATTTTTTCAGGCACATAAAAAATCTATATTTTTCTAAATAAAATCTGATCAAGAATTCCTGTTGAATTATTCCGGTTCCCATCAATGCACATTACTTAGATTTTTTCAAAATTTACCCTTGTGTGAAAAAGGTGAGGGACAAAATTTTTTTGGACATTTTATTGGTGAAAACCCACAGAAAAAAAAAATGTTTTTTTCTTATCCGCTCTTTAAGAGGTTTCATTTGAACACCACTCACAATTTTAAGATATTTATTTTTTCATTAAATACATGTTTGTTATTTTATGTGTTTTTTTGAACTCGATAGTTTTCCTGTATGCGCGCCAAAGAGTTTTATAAGAATGCTAGATTTCAACTTTCTATGTTCAGTCGTTTGGCTACAATTTCTACCATACAGACATACAGACATGAATGACATTGAAAGGTTTTTTTTGTCATACCCAGTGCCGTGACTAGCTTTTTTCGGGCCCTGCGTAAGATTTTATATCTAAGCCCCCTACAAATTTTTTTTTTTGTGAAATGAAAATTTTACAAAAAAATTCTTTCACTTATATGTATACTATTAAGATTTTTACACTGTTTTAACTTTTACATCGTTAGATCTTAAAGTTTATTCCGAGCGATTAAGCGGAACTAGATTTTCAAATCTAGTAATTTTTACAGATTAATTGAAGCTTTTAATCGTTTTGTTCAGAAAAAGCCAACTTCTATATATCAGGTCGTCAAGGATGAAATTTGTAGTTAATAATATTGCCAACTTTAACAGCTTATTATTTGACATTGGCTTAATATTTTACCGTTCTTATTTTATTTTATTTTATTTTTTTTTGTTGGGAAGTTACACATTTCGGTTGTTTAAAGAAATCATTGTATGCTCAAAAATATCAAAATCTTTTTTGTTAAATTAATTTAGTTGATAATGGAACGATCGGGAATTCGCACTATTATGAAGTAGGAGTTCTTACGTGGAACTACGGCATCGCAGACCGCGCGAAATATTAATAGTGTATTTGGATCTAGTATTACTACGCAGCAGATTCAAATTGGTTCAGCAAATGTCGTACAGGTAACTTAAAATTAAAAAAAAAAAAAAAAAAGAAACTGCCTCATCGATCACAGCAGAAATATGCAACCAACTGGACAAAATGATGCAAAAACTTAAAGAAAAACAGCCTAGATTGGTCAACAGATCGACTCCTATCTTATTGCATGATAACGCTAGACCACACACTGCGCAAATGACTGTAGCAAAACTACAGAAATTGGAGTTGGAACTTCTTCATCATCCTCTGTACTCACCAGACTTAGCCCCCACTGACTACCACTTCTTCCGCAATTTGGACAACTTTTTAATAGGAAAACAGTTTAATTCCGACAATGATGTAAAACTGGCCTTCCAGGAATTCATTGACTCTCGTCCGCCGGGGTTTTATACTACCAGCCTGAACAACCTGCCGCTTAAATGACAAAAGTGTTTGGACAATATAGATGCATACTTTCATGAATAAAATAATTCCTTATATTTGTAAGTTATCAACAGATTTTGCTTTATTTCTACAAATTTCACCCTTGACGACTTAATATAAAAAAGTAACTAAATACAACTCACAAAAATGAAAATTCCAATTAGTTCCGCCTAATCGTTTGGAATAGCCTGTACTTATTTAACTTTTCATCTTAAATCTTGCTAGGTGCTATATATTTTTACCGGCCGCCAACATATATAAGGGAGGTATTGTGATCATACCGAATTTGACATTTCGAGATTTCGATGGATCTCCACGAATTGAGGTCCCTACATAACGTTGTGACTATTTTTAGCATGATGTCTGTCTGTCTGTCGGTCCGTGTACACGTGCAGAGCAAATTCGGCTAAAAGGACTTTTATGAAACTTCATATTTAAGCTTTTGAGATCAATGACATGAGTTGATCAACTTTTAGTAAAAATCGATTAACTAGAAATGGGAGTTTACTAGTGTTGGTTTTAAAATTTTTGCGAATATAATATTTCGAAAACATTTATTTAACAAAAGTTGCTATAAAAGCAATAACTAATAACTTTTTTTTGATTTTTTTTTGTATTTATGCAGGTACGTTTCCATGGCTATCGTAAATTATAAATACACATTATCAACGTAATATACACGAAATTGTCAACGTAATATAATACGTTATTGTCTTTTACAATAATAACTACTCTGCTGCTAGAATGTATGTTATACAAGTACTTTGTAATGGCGGTCGGTCCTGTGGTGGCCACAGCTGATTTTTTTTAAATACATTAACATTTTGGAACAATATTATTGCTGTGAATTATTTTGATTAGGTCTAGTGAAAGAAAATATTTCATATCACCACAAACAAAATAAATTTTTGGTACATATAAGTATATTTTCATTCAAAAATGGGATCCTGTAATTTGTCTATAATAATTATCAGTTTTTTGAAAATATTGTTATTTTTTTGCACAACATTTTAGGACACTCCTATCATCAAGGCCCCGGACGTGCTCCTGTTGCCTTTGCCTAGTCACGGCTCTGGTCATACGTACAAAACCCAAAAATTATGTTTTTCATTTCACTTACTTAATCCTGAAGCCTTTCTACCTTGCGGTGTAAGGCTATATTCGAGTTACTTATTTTCTGGTGTTGTTCTCCATACTTCTTTCCATCGTGTTCTGTCCTTGGTATATTTTCTTATCTCCTCCCACTTTACGACTCTCTTCGTTACAGCTTCTATTGTTTCTCGGTGCCAGTTTTTTCTTGGTCTTCCTGGTCTAACTTTCTTCACTCTTCTTGCTTCAAAAATTCTTTTTACTATTTTGTCTTTACTCATTCTGTGTATATGTCCCAGCCATCTTAGCTGTCCTTCTCCTATTATAATCTCAACTGGTTTTGTGTCTAGTTTTTCTCTAAATACTTCATTTCTTATTCTGTTCAATTTTGTTTTACCTTCAATTTTCCCTAGAAATCTCATTTCAGAGCTACTTATTTTGGACCTGTGCATCTCGGCTCTTGTAACTCAGTCAGAGCAACACAAAGCTTGATTTTACTTAAGGTATTAAATAAAAACCCTTTATCCTTAAATTAATCAGTAAACTTATTATTTCATACTGTTAAATAATTCCCCTATACATAGAAAACTGGTCTACAAATCTAATATAATAAAGTAATTATTTACGTAATAAACCCTGGAGAGTAACAAAGTAACAAAAAGTGAAATTTCATATTAATTGTGGTGTTCAGTAAACATACCCTTTAGATAAAAACAGAGTTGATTCTACCTGCATAGAATTCTTACATCTTCATAACATAGATAATATTAATGAACATGTCGACATTTTTATCCAGACATTAATAAAAACAAATGTCCAGTGTTGAGTACATTTGAAACCAGATATCATCTGGAACTTATAATCAGTTAAGAGTAGTGGCGCGCAGAGAGAACAGACAGATAATTGATATTTACGACTGCGTTTAGCTGCATGACCATTAGACAGTTCAAATGGTAACTTTAATTATTGGAATAATTTTAAATTCTCACCTGGAGACCATTATTCTCTATAAGAAATGTTGTCGGAGGTTAATTTTATTATTTATATTATGTTCTGTGTCATTACACGTTTAGACGTATGTATGAAAATTAGGGATGGATAACGTAACGATACCCGATAACGTTATAATAACGATTAAACAGCAATTTCTAATACAATAACGTAACGATATATTTATAACGTTTATTAATTTGGAACTATTTTTTTAAATTGACACTTTACGCATCCCAAATACAGGTAATTTCAGAGTTACGTTTAATAACATAATTTACGTAACTTTATATAACATAACAATTAATTTTTTTAATGTTATTTTTAACGTAATGTAACGAAAAAAAAAACTACATTATTGTATATACGTTATATACAATAACGTAGCGATCTGAAACTTTAATTCTTCCCTGATATAAACACACATTAGCTATCTCACTTTGCATAACCTAAAAAATTAATGTGAAGTGAATTTTCACACATTGCAGGTTTCGCAGGTATATAATAAGTGAAGGCGGCATGCTGAGTGTGTAGGACAAATTTTGCTTTGTAGTAATCACGGTAAAATGAACGATTATTTATCGTCTGTTAATCCAAGAGCTTTAAAAACAAATTTTATGTTAAAATATTTTTTTGTTAATTTTAATTCGAATACTTAATACCATTATTTAGGTTTCTAAATATGTGCAGTATTTTTTTTTTTATAGCAAGGTTCATTAAGATTTTGAAAATTGCACCTATGGTTTCCATTGGTTGATTTAAGTTATATGCTCCGCCCCTCTGGTTTCATATACATGACACATAGAACGAAAATATAATTCCAACAATTCTAACTGGTTATTCAATTTACGCTTTTAAAAATTAAATGCAACATTTGCCAAAATATAACTAGAATTTTGACAAAATAAGTTAAACAAAAAACAAAGAATAAAATTGTCTCCTCTGCTCGGGAGCGAACCCTAGTTGGTTGCGTAGCAAGCGAGCAAGTTAACCATTAGACCAGGATACGCCGTCTAGTATAGTGTGTTACATAACTATAACATTTGTACATCGTCAACCAAAAAATGCGTTATTTTCCGAGAACATAATCTGATCAAAAATTCCTGTTGTACTATTCCGGTTCACACCAATGTACATTACTTAGAATTTTTTCAGATTTTTAGTTTAAACCATCTGGGCTACAGGTGTAGGGCAATTTTTTTTTGTACTATTTTGGCAAAAATTGCATCAAAATAATATATTTTGCCAAAATAAAATTTTGATACCCTAAGCAGAATTTAAAAAAAATATATATTTTTTTTTCGATGAGCACTTATTTGTTTATATTTTTAGGGGGGTATGTTTTATTATTTTTCCTATGTGCGGGTCTAAGAGTTGTAAAGTTATGCCAAATTTCAGCTCTCTAGGTTTAGTCGCTACAATTTTTACCAAACAGACAGACAGACAGACAGACAGACGACAAAATGACAGTATAAGGGTTTTTTGGGCATGCCTACCAAACCCTAAAAATACTTTCGCACATATATCAACAATTTTCGGAAATCGTGAAAAGTTGAATTTCTGTAGTTGCGGTTATAAATTTGTTATTAAAATTTAGTAAGAAATCACGACCTCGCTGATAACGGGTTCGTAAAAAGTCACAAATGCTTTTATTCCATCGTAGTTGGTTTGAAAAAACATAGAGATCACAACATTCGTTACGTATTAATTTTCATAGCTCTAAACGCTTTCGTTAAACGTTAAAACTACCTACTAATTTTATCCACAATGCATAGTCTATAGTCAACTAGTTTTAGAGCTGTGAACTAATTTTAAAGATTCTGAAAAAGTGTATTAAAATTTTATGTATTGCTTCATTTTTTCGAGAATGTACAAAGAATTCAATTTGACCATATTAATTCTCAAATAAATTTAATAAATAATAGGAGCACGAAAAAAGTTTCAATATATGTTCTCTTTGGAGATAATATACAATTATATCTAAAAAAGTACAGGGGAATGGGTTGGTAACTGTCGCATACGTTGGCACCCCTGCTGTGTAAACAGTCAACTTTTTTACTTATTTTCTCCCCATGTCCTACTGAGATATTTACACTTAACTGTTTGGTAAAAAATACATGTTGAAATTTATATTGCAGTGTTAAAGGGTTGTTTATGTGTTTATTTTAAAGAAAAAAATAGAAACAAGAGACAAGAATTTTAAAAACGATTTAGTAAAAATAATTAATTGAACATAAATATATCAAAAATGTATTTTTGGAACATTATGTGTAGGATATATTATCAGGTCTAAACAGTTTTTCGAATAACACTTCATTAAGAGATATTTTTTAAGTGGTTATATTTATGTTGACATTTGTTGCGTCTTTAAAACAAAAAAAGACTACAAATAATGAAAAAGGGCTGCTTAAATCAGTGTTTGTCAACCGCCGGTACACGGTTAAATCTATTCGGTCCGTAAATATTGCAAAAATGGCAAGTTCTAGTCATCGATGTTGCAAACATCCAGCGGATAAATTTTGTTACATATTTCAGTGTTCTTCAACCTTTTTGCACCTGCGGACCGGTGAAAATAGGATATATATTTCGCGGACCGGCTGAAAGCTAAGCTATTTTGATATACTTGGCAGCAGAATTGTTTCTGGGAGACGAAGCGCTGCATTGACATCCTTTAGATTTCTCTGTTTGGTTTTTATTATTGATATGGCTGAATGTGCTTCGCACAATAGGAAGTGGAATAAATGACCAATAATTTGATAGCTTTATAACTCAAAGATGGATGTTCTTTTTCTAGCGATTTCCAAAATTGAGACAATGATTGCATTTTATGTCTGGACACCAGATTGACATCAGAAGACAACTCGATCAGATCTCTTTTCCACGAGGATCAAGTGCACATGGCTTTATATCTTCCAAGAATGGATTATTAATCTAGAGGTTAGATTTACGAGGATGCTCATTTTCAGGGAAATAATTATTAAAATTTTCAGCTAATGCTCTTAAATGTTGACTTATTATGTTGAATATGACTTTCTGGTTGACATCAGCAGCAATCAAAAATGCTTCCAAAAGTGGAAACATCTCTATATCCTCTTGTAAGCGACTATTCCAAAGAACTAATTAGCTAGCTTCTTTTTGAACGTATCCATTTTATTTCTTAAATTAAAAATATTTGTATATGACCCCTGCAGACAAACTTCATTGGGCAGACTGAATATGTCAGCCATGTAAGCAAGTTTTTTTCCCTCACTTAATAACTCAGAATTAATTAAATAATTTGGTACGTGACCTGGGTTTGTCAAAACAAAAATCTCAACTTCTTGGTTCCAGACTTCAACAGTGAAACCTGTTAGATAAAAATTGATGTGAAGTGTGAATTTTCACACATTTCTGGGTTTTGCAGGTATTTAGTATCTGAACGATGATTATTTGGGATGCCAAAACAAATTTTATGTCAAAATATTTTTTTATGAATTTTAATTCGAATGCCTAATACCATTATTTGAGTTTCTAAATATATGCAGTATTTTTTTTATATAGCAAAGTTCATTAAGATTTTGAAAATTGCACCTATGGCTTCCATTGGTTGCTTACATCATAAGTCCCGCCCTTTGATTTCGTCAAACATAGAATTACATTATAATTTCAACAATTTCCACTGGTTATTAAATTTACGCTTTTAAAAATTAAATGCACTATTTACCAAATATAACTAGAATTTTAACAAAATAATTTAAACAAAATAAAAATGCAAAAAAAAATCAAAAAATAAAATCAATCAACAGGATTCGAACCCTAGTTTGCAAGTTAACTTATATTATTAAGCGCACGACGAATCCAACCACGCCACGAGAGTTACTGTTGTGATATGTTACACAACGTATTAAATAGTTAACATATTTTATTTAAAAACACAAAAAATGCGTTATTTTCCGAAAACATAATCTGATCAAAAATTCCTGTTGTACTATTCCGGTTCATACCAATGTACATTACTTAGAATTTTTTCAGATTTTTAGTTTAAACCATCTGGGCTACAGGGTGTGGGACAAAATTTTTTTTGCACAATTATGGCAAAAATCGCATCAAAATAATTTATTTTGCAAAAATAAAATTTTGATCGTTAATCCACGTACTAAGGGCTTTCATTTGATACCCTACTCAGAATTTAAAAAATATATTTTTTTTTTCGATGAGCACATATTTGTTTATATTTTTAGAGGGATATGTTTTTTAGATGTTTTAGTATTTTTCCTATGTGCGGGTCAACGAGTTGTATAAGCATGCCAAATTTCAACTCTCTAGGTTTAGCCGTTTGGCTACAATTTTGACCGAACAGACAGACAGACAGACAGACAGACGACAAAATGATGGTATAAGGGTTTTTTGGTCAAACCTACAAACCCTAAAAATGCAAGTTTTTAATTTTGCCGAAAGGTAAAATTCGAAGTTATACGAAAGAATACCAAAAATATTTTTTTCTACTTTGCGTTTATAAGACACTCATTTCAACACTCATTTGAGTGCTATAAGAAGGTCCATTTCAACACCCTAATTTTATTTATTGGAGGTTGGTAACACTGAATGAAATGTCAAATTCAGATGCTGCCAAATTAACCTAATATATTCGTGGACTTATGATTTTTGGCTAACTTTTTCTGTAGTTTTTCTTGAAAAGATTGAAAATTTTTAGTTTTTTGGCCCTAGCGCCTCAGGGCTTCATAATTCAGGGTTTTTAACGTGTTTCTTCACCCCCTTTATAAAATTCCCTACCATTGAAGACTCCGCATATTTTGCGGTGTGTAACCCCCCCAATTCATGTTTATTATTTTTTATTTTCTTTTAACTATCCCTCTTGCGGAGATTATTTCTGAAATTGGGTCGTAGATCCATCAACGCCAGGAGGGGGTGTATGATTACTTCTACCCCCCCCCCCCCAAATATTATAGTGGTGTTCTATGAACCTTTCCTAAATAAGTTATATTCTCTGTCGTATGCTTGACTTCCGGGGAAGTAAATTTTTCAAGGTATTTACTACAATTTCCCGTAATTCGGGTGGACAATGAATATCTTCTTCAGACATGTTCAAATTTTTCACTAAAATATAATTACACGTTCGCCATGTTGCAGAAAACAAAAACTCAATTGACAGCTGACAGCACATTTCAAAACAACAAATCAGTGATACGAACATATAACAAATTTGCATAAAATGATACTGTTTGCTATTAATACAAATTTATCAAATTAAAGAATAAATGGCAAAATAGAAAAAATAGTATAAAAAACTTGCCCTTTAATAAGGCCCTTTGCCGCACTTGTCTAACATAGGCGCGTGCGGCAAAATCATGCCTTATGAAACTTGTGTTTTAATATAATATTTTGGAATCGTCCTCGTAAAAACAATTTTTTTAACAGATTACTAGGCATAAATGTCCAGCAATCCCCCTCTGATACATATTTATACAACACCAACAGTTTACGTTGAACAAATACGTATCGATGCATTTAAAGTGCAACCCGATATGTGTGATATTAAAGATGTTTTACATTTACTTACACGGCGATTACGACTCCCACTGTCGATAGTTTTACAGCCGTGATATTGCCGTAACCTCACCTTACACCTTGCAACAAATGGTCAACATTTAAAATCATATCGTTTTGATGGTTATTATTATTGGAATTCAAGGACTGGCTTTGATCGTCTATATATATCTACAGTTTATTTAAATTAAACTATTTGATAAGTAATAATGATTTGAACTTACCTTATTTGATGAACCGAGGTTGAAACTGAGATTGTGTTTTATAGTCGATAAAAATAATACACTTGAGTTTAGACCAGGCGTTCACTTGCTATTTTCAGTCGTGCGATTGTTTAGTTGTAAAAACAGATTATTTTCAGTAGGTGTGGGCCCACATGCGACTAAATAATCGCAGCGATTAAAACCAACCAACTTTATTTTATGAGCGACGCGATTGTTTCGATGTAGCATGAGTTCCATCTCAGACCGTACCCGGGAATCTCAGTGTCCATCCTCGGTTGCCAAAAAACTTTTTTAATGCCGCTGTGGGCTTATATATACATTTTTACCGATCGTCAACATATATAAGGGAGGTATTGTGATAATACCGATTTTGACATTTCGAGATTTCGATGGATCTTCACGAATTGAGGTCCCTACATAACGTTTTGACTATTTTTAGCATGATGTCTGTCTATCCGTCCGTCCGTCTGTCTGTTTGTCTGTCTGTCTGTCTGTCCGTCCGTCCGTCTGTCTGTCTGTCTGTCTGTCTGTCTGTCTGTCTATCTGTACACGTGCAGAGCAAATTCGGCTAAAAGGATTTTTATGAAACTGCATATTTTTGCTTTTGACATCAATGACACGAGTTGATCAACTTTTGGTAAAAATCGGTTGACTAGAAATGGGAGTTTACTCTTGTCGATTTTAAGATTTTTGCGAATATTTTGCAACAGAAAAATATTTCGAAAAAATTTATTAAACAAAAGTTGCTATAAATGCAATAACTAATAACTTTTATTTGAGACGTTTTTTGATAAAACGAAAAATTTCCAAAAATTTTTCCAAATTTTTCCCTAATAGTTTTAGGTCATTACGGACCAAAATTAATTTTTTCTAGGCAAAATAAGATGTGAGAATTCCAAAAACTTAAACCTCAAGTCTACTCTTACCTTTTTTGAGATAAGATTTTTTTAAATTCCATTAAAATCAAAATTTTCCCTAATAGTTTTAGGTCATTACTAGAGATGGGTCGTTCATGAACGAACCGGCTCACTGAGCCGGCTCAGTACACTGACCGAAGTGACACGGTTCACCAAATTGAAATGAGCCGGCTCACGGCTCACTGTATAGTTTCAAGTTTCAAGGATACGATTGGTCGGGCGATTGTGAACAGTGACCGGAGTGATCCGGATCTGGATCGATGTCATGTTGAACTTCGCGAGAACTTGGCTTGTAATGTATTATCATAAAGTGTATTTTGTCATCAATTTGTAGGGCACTTTATTTGAAACTAATAGGGTTAGTCTGTATTTTCTTACAACCATACTATATAAAAATATTAAAAATATTGCCCAAATCCCAGATGTCCGATTTATAAGGGCAATAAACATCGCCATAAACTTAACACATCTGGTTTAAAATACAGTAGCTACATAAAGTGAATTGCTTGTTTCAAAAATGTTAGATAAGAGTCGGGGCTAAGCGACGTTCTACCTACGACCGGACGACCGGCAACTGACTGACCTGTGTCTCGGGATCATGTTTAAAAGAACCGGCGCTAAGCAAGAGTCGGCTCTAAGCGACGTTCTACCTCTAAGCTCTAAGCGACGTTCTACCGAACGACCGACCGACCTGTGTCTCGGGATCATGTTTACAAGAACCGGCTCTGAGCAAGAGTCGGTTCTAAGCGACATTCTACCTACGACCGAATGACCGACCGACCTGCGTCTCGGGATCATGTTTACAGTTCATATATTGCAAGAATCGGCTCTAAGCAAGAGCCGGGTGTAAACGACGTTCTACCTACGACCGAACAACCGACCGACCTGTGTCTCGGGATCATATTTACAGTTTATATATTGCAAGAACCGGCTCTAAGCGACTTTCTACCTACGAACTAACGACCGTCCTGTGTTTCGGAGACATGTTTACTTAACCGGATCACTGAGCCGGATCAATGAACCGGCTCAACAAACTGAACGACCTCCACTGATCCGGTTCCGCAAACTGAGCCGAAATTCCCATCTCTAGTCATTACGGACCAAACATTAATTTTTTCTAGACAAAACAAAGTGTGAGAATTCCAAAAATTCAAACCTCAAGTCTCTATTTCTTACCTTTTATGAGATATGATTTTTTTTAAATTCCAAAAAAAAAATCAAAATTTTCCCTAATAGTTTTAGGTCATTACAGACCAAACATTATATTTTTCTAGACAAAAAACGGTGTGAGCATTCCAAAAATTCAAACCTCAAGTCTCTATTTATTACCTTTTTTGAGATATGAATTTTTAAAATTACAAAAAATCAAAATTTTCAATAGTTTTAGGTCATTACGGACCAAACATTAATTTTTTCTAGACAAAACAAAGTGTGAGAATTCCAAAAATTCAAACCTCAAGTCTCTATTTCTTACCTTTTATGAGATATGATTTTTTTTAAATTACAAAAAAAAAAACCAAATTTTCCCTAATAGTTTTAGGTCATTACAGACCAAACATTATATTTTTCTAGACAAAAAAAGGTGTGAGCATTCCAAAAATTCAAACCTCAAGTCTCTATTTCTTACCTTTTTTGAGATATGAATTTTTAAAATTACAAAAAATCAAAATTTTCAATAGTTTTAGGTCATTACGGACCAAACATTAATTTTTTCTTAACAAAACAAGGTGTGAGAATTCCAAAAATTCAAACCTGAAATCTCTATGTCTTACCTTTTTTGAGATATGAATTTTTAAAATTACAAAATAAAATTTTACCAATTAGTTTTAGGTCATTACGGACCAAATATTACAGAAAAAACATCGTAAAACTAAATATTTTAAAGATTTAAACCTTATGTCTCTATTACTTACCATTTTTGAGATATAGTTTTTGATTTAATACCCAAATTTCCAAAAATAACTACACTTTCACGAGACCCAATATATTCAATGTTAAAATACGTACAAAAATAACTTAGAATTTATAAGAAAGACATTTTAATGTTATCTCGATGTTTTGTTAACCACAAATGAATTAGTATGGGATTCAAAAAATAATTAATCCTCTTAAATAAGTTGATAAGGAAATTTTATTATTATATCATTAACAGGAATTACGTAAACAATTATGCGACGAAACCTGTTTATCTGAAAAAATATATAAACTGTGAACTTTCATAGTTTACAGGATTTAGTAGGCAGGGCTGATATTAAAAATATTTGAGAAGATAACATTCAAAATATGATTTATCACAGTAATACAGTTTTGAAATTATTGTAGAAAACATTACAAACCAATTTGCAACAAGTTTGGAACCTAATTTTACGACCTACTTATTTTTAAGGTCCCAAACAATTAATTCAAATATGTTATTAAAATTTTAAAGCGCTAAATTACGAAAAATCGATATTAAAATTTGACAAAAATCACGTTTTGCATGAACTAAGTGGACAAATAATGGTTTAAATTGACAAAATAAGGATTAAATTTGGTTTGAATGTTTATTATTATGTTTATATATTTATGTTTGTTAATATGGATCTTACTAGCATTAGATAAATAAATAAACTATTATTATTATTATTATTATTATTATTAACAAACATAGGTTTACGTTATTTTATTATTTTTTTTTTTTTAATATTATTATGTATTTATCATGTTTTTAAATATGGGAATGCCAACTTTAATTTTCCAAACAATCATATCTCAAAAACGGTAAGAGATAGAGACCTGCGGTTTGAATTTTTGAAATCCTCAGACTTTAAATAGTTTAGAAAAAAATTGAAGATTTAGTGTCTAGCACACAACTTTATTAATAGGCCATCAAATAAAATTGTCGAAAAGTACAAAAATTGAAAATTAAAAAATTGATGTGAAGTGTGAATTTTCACACATTTCAGGGTCTTGCAGGTTTGAGTAAGTGAATGATGATTATTTGGGATGCCAAAATAAATTTTATGTAAAAATATTGTTTTTGTTAATTTTAATTCGAATGGTTAATACCATTATTTAGGTTTCTAAATATGTGCAGTATTTTTTTTTTTTTTTTATATAGCAAGGTTCATTAATATTTTGAAAATTGCATAACCCCGCCCAGTCTGTCTCAATTTTTTCATACTTACATGTAACGTTTCCATGGTCATGATAAATAATTTTTTTTTTTTTATTTATTGTTTTATTGGCCGTTGGTCTGATAAATAATATCTCTGTTAGAAAATATTAGGCCAAGTTATTTCTACTCTATACTGCTAGAATGTATTTTATACAAGTACTTTATGATGGCGGTCGGTCTTGTGGTGGCCACAGCTGATTTTTTATTATTATTTTATATTTTTGTTAACTATATTTTTCTTTTATTTTTGTTTATTTAATTTATTTTTGTTAATGCATCTATCAGGTCTACAAGTTTGAAATTCGGTTTTTTTTTTTTTTTTTAATAAAACACCTTAAACTCAATAGAACAGTAAAAGTTTATTTATTCAAAGTATGCTCCATTAGAAGTTATACATTTTTCCCATCTTTCAGGCAATTTGTGAATACCTCGCCAGTAGAATTCTTCCCCTTTCCCCGCAAACCATTCATCTAGCCATTCTTTCACATTTTCATATGAACAAAAGTGCTGCTCGGCAAGTGCGTGACCCATCGATGCGAACAAGTTGTAATCTGAAGGGGCCAAGTCTGGTGAGTAAGCGGCATGGGGTAGCACTTCCCACTTGAGTGCCTCCAATGGGTTGCAAACTGCTTTTGCCTTATGTGATGGAACGTTATCGTGAAGAAAGATTACCTTGTGCTGTCTTCTTTCGTATTCTGGTCGTTTTATGAGCAGCGAATTGTTCAATTCGATCAGTTGTTGTTGGTAGCGTTGGGTATTAACTGTTTCACCAGGTTTTAACAATTCATAATAGACCACACCCTTTTGGTCCCACCAAGTACAGAGCATTGTCTTTTTGCCAAAGCGATTCGGTCTTGCAGTTGATGTGGATGGTGAGCCTGGGTTCACCCATGATTTGTTGCGTTTGGGATTTTCAAAATAAAACCATTTTTCATCGCCAGTAATGATACGATGCAAAAAAGACTTTCTTTTGTATCGTGCAAGCAAAATATCACAAGTGTTTTTGCGTTTTTCCATCTGCCTCTCATTCAATGCATGTGGAACCCATCTGCCGACTTTCTGGATCTTACCCATCTCTCGTAGGCGATTGGAAACAGCTTGTTGACTAACGCCTAACTGCTCTGCTAGTTGTTTTTGTGATTGACTATCGTCTTCCTGTAGCAATGTTTCCAATTTTGTATCTTCATATTTTTTTGGAGGTTTTCCATGTTCTTTGCCTGTAAGATCAAAGTCACCACTTTTGAAACCCCAAAACCATCGTTCACACGTATCTTGCGATGGAGCATATTCACCATAAGCTTCTCGAAGCAGTCGGTATGATTCAGCAGCAGTTTTTTTCAAATGAAAACAAAACAGTAGTACTGTCCGCGAATGCTCTTTATTTGGCACAAAATTTGACATTTTTAACACGGTAAAACAAAACTATATGATCACTTTTCAAATTATAACCTATACGCATTTGACACTTAATGATAACTTAACAAAACGCCATATGTGTTGAAACTATGAACTATACACTCTGTTTGCGCGGCAAGTTTGAAAAAAATCCGCATTTCATACTTGTAGACCTGGTATATAGTACTAATGTATCCATACGCAAAATATAATAAAAAACATGTTTTTTTCTCACATGACGTCTTCGATAAAAATCCTGTTCTATCTATCTTGATACAACCTGAGCAACTAGAGCAATTATTTCATTATTATGAGTTATTGCATTCATAACAAGTCATCACGTTTTATAGTGTAAAAAAAGCTATCATCCATTACCAATAACTCGTAACTAATAAATATAAAATGTTGAATACCCCTGTTTAAAAGTTTGAGGTACGAGCTGCTAATCGCATTTTAACAACAGCATGTACTATTGCAAGGTGTTCACAGCTCGACTCTCTTATTAGCTCGGTACATTTATCTCTTTGCATTTAGCGCATCATCGCTGCACCTCACCTTTCCTTCCCCACCTTTCTCTTTCCCTGATCGCTCTTACCGAGGTGCTATAATACTCTGTTGTTAAGGAATTAAGTAACAACTGGGACGAGGAAGAATGCAGCACTACAACCATATTAATTTGATGTAGTGCTACAAATTATTTCCGGAATTACATAGCTATTAAGTTTGCACGATTTTGAGTAGCTCTTTAATTTTGATGTTTTAACTAAAATGTGTTTAAAAAGGAGGCTGGTTCAAACACGTATGATGACCAATGACGAAGACTCCGTTGCAGTAGAATTAAGAAATATATACTTACATAAATAAAAATTAAATTAAGAAGGAAGAATCATATTAAACACCCAGGTGCCTTCTGGTAAATTTAAAAAATGATAATGAAGTTTTATAAAATAAATTCGTTGACAGACGTTTACCATGATAGCTATCAAAACAATACTTACCCAGCAAACATTCAACTAACGGCCGAATACCGGCAAACTGCTTTTACTGCTGGTAAATTGCTGGCACCAAAAGTAAGTGCAACGCCAGTATTAATAATGTACTTCACATTTGTATTTCGCACTCCGTCTATACGAAGTACTTTACCAGCATTTTATAAGCACTCCTTATTTGTATTAATCCAAGCAAACATTTTTATACGGGCCAGTACTGTTGAAGTACATACTCCCCGGCATTGAAAGTAATGGGCCAGTGCTGGCATTTCGCACTGGGCCAGTACCCTGGTGTTTCGGTGGCCGTTAGCTGGGCCATCAATGGGCCATTGATGTATCGTCTCTTCTTCACTCATACTTTTTACTTAAAACTAAACTTTTTTTGAATGTAATAATTTGAAAAGTCTGATTGTTCTTAGTCATAAAACGCCCTAACGGCGTGGCCTTGGAGGGTTAGCCATTACATGTTGAGACGTGTTGGTGGACAGTTTGTCAAGATGTGTATTTGAAAAGTTATTGTTTTGTGAGCGCATTATACAGTTTTTTATTGTGATTTGTGTATGTTTTGTTAGATTTAAGGACGTAGTTTACACAAACTGTTTCATGTTAAATTGTTTAATTTTTAGTTTTGTCTCTAGTTTAGTTTCAATTATTAATAAATCTGTTACAAGATTATAAATATGTCATTTAAAAAATATAATTTGTCATATTTCATTTTGAATAGTGACGTCCTAAATATTTTGTAAATATAATACTAACCTAAAATAATACAAACTTAATCCAAAACTGTAAAGCTTTTTTTACAATATAACCAAGTTTCTAAAAGTCAGTAATACACTATAAAAATCACCAAAATAATCAGATCTAGTTTGTTCTTACAAAATTGAACAGCTTATAGCATTAATGCTTATAAAATTTGATTATTGAATTTATTTTAACAAGTATGATTTCTTTAGGTTGGCACTCTTCAAGTCAGGAGGAAAAGATGTGGTAGATAATACAAGACGAATATTGGCGAAAATTATTAGTCACCCCTTATCTTTAGGATGCAATTGGTTTGGCCGAAATGGCAGAAAACCATTTTCTTAAAATTCTTCATTAAATTAATAAATTAAATAAACTAATTCCTGTTATTCCTGAAATTATATTTATTTAATATTTATAAATAAATCAATAAATTATAACTGTTAATACAATTTACAATCGGCCAGTTTTACCATCGTTGAATAAATTTATTTAACAACTTAAGTTAACAATATCGCATCATTCTATTGACAGCAATGTTAATTTCTTCATTAATAGTTTAAAACCGATGCGATATTGTCAACTTAATTTGTTAAATAAATTTATTCAACGATGGTGAAAATGGCCAAATGAGTATTTATTTTGCACCTAACCATTAATTTATTTTAATACTGGGAAGTACACATATGTTACATTTGATACACTAGAGAGTGCACTCTCGCAACAGTAGGTATACCTACTGTTCATTCCATAAAGGAACTAAAAATTATTCTAATAACCAGGCCCAGGTAGAGGGGGAGAGGCAGACAGCTATATGGCCCGGGCTCCGGTGCTCCAGGAGCCCCGATGCTCCAAGGCTATTATTTTTTCCCATCTGTCTGGCAGTTGTATTCCGTGACGAAAAAACGAAAAACTCGTCCCTCGAAGCGATCCATCCATTGAGCCATTTCTTCATAATTGTTCAAGTGCTGTCCCGAAATCCCGTGTGCCATCGATCTGAACAAGTGATAATCTGATGGAGTAATGTCTGGTGAATACGGCGGGTGAGATAAAACGTCCCAGCCAAGTGCTTCTAAGGTGGCCTTCACAATCTTTCCAACATATGGTCTACCGTTATCATGCTGGTGGATCACTTTGTCGTGTCTCTTTGCATATTCCAGCCGCTTATTCTTCAGTGCGTTGCTTAAACGGCATTATTGTTGGAATTGGAGCAATTATTGTTGGTAAAGTTTGGCAGTGATGGTTTGGCTCTGCTTTAATAGCTCATGATACACAACACCCTTCTAGTCCCACCATATACAAAGCATTGCTTTCTTGCCATGATTATTCCGCTTTGGTGTTGATGCGGATGGTTTTCCTGTGTCGTGAATGGATTTCCTTCGTTTGAGATTATCGAAATATATCCACTTTTTGTCTTCAGTCACAATACGATGCAAAAAACCGTTTCTTTTTTGCCTGGCAAACAAGATTTCAGACATGGTTTTGCGTCTTTCGATGTCTCTTTCTTTCAGTTCGTACAGCAACCATCTTCCTTCTTTGTAAATATTTCCCATGGCTGCCAAACGCACAGAATTGTTGATCAATCAACATTCAACAATTGCGCGAGCTCATGTGGCGATTGACACTGATTTTCATCGATTAGTACCTGCAATTCCTCGTCCTCGAACTTCTTCGGTTGACCTGGACGAGGTTTGTCATCGAAACTGAAATCATTACTTTTGAAACGTCGAAACCAATCTCTGTTTGATTTATCGGTGGGAGCACTTTCACCATAAGCTTCTACGAGCATTCGATGAGCTTCAGCGGCTGATTTCTTCAAATGAAAACAGAAAATGAGAACTTTCTGGAAATAATGCTTTTTTGGCTCGAATTTCTACATTTTCGAAACACGATGTTATTGTTACAAATCCAAACGTTTATCAACTGAATATTATTGCCATATGTCAACACTCAAATAACGAATAACAACGATTATCAAAAATCTGTTCATTTTACGTAATGTGATTATACAAATAATATTGTAGTAGACATTCAGCATTCGGTTGGCTTCTTACATTTATTCAGTGGAGCAGCCAAGGGGGGGGGCGACGGGCCTGGGCCCCTCCCAGGACCAGCAGATCACACGGCGCTGCTCGGAGAGTTGATGATAAAATTTGTTAACCACAACATTAGTTATTTTTTAAATTATTTCATTGTTAACAATATTGGCATTTTTTTTTTTTTGTATATATAAACTTTTTTTAAGATTGCCTACTCTTGATAAAGTGACATAATTATTGTTTAAGTGAAAATACATCACTTTCCAAATATGTAGATAAATGTGAATATCAATATCTTCTTAGGTATTTTTGAAATTATGATATTTTACACACAAAAAGGACTGATATAAGTTGTACTGAACAACAGAGGAGGGGGGGGGGGGGCACAAGCCCACTCTGAAGGTCCAATGAAATGAAAATTTAACAAATTTATCATAATCGTACAGCAAAATAACTTATGTATTTTACAATAATAATAAGCTATATTTTATTATGATTAGTGTTGAAATTAACAGAAAATGCATATTTACATGTTATTTTTAGGTTTTCGTAGGTATAATCAAGAAATCTTTATTCCGTCACATGAGTCTGTTCGTTCGGTACAAATTGTGGCTAAGCGGCTGATTTAGAGAACTGAACATAAGTAAGAGAAATATTGAGACTTCAAAAATATACCCCGCGAAAAATATAAATAAATATGTATTTATCGCAGAAAAAATCAAGTGAATGTTTTTGATACTTGGATTAACAATTACATTTTTTTATCAACAAATAATAGAATTATTATTTGATATAAACATCAATATCCAACAGCAGGGGTGTCGAACTGATTTGGGTCACAGTCTATTTTACGTACAAAATGATAAGCAGTGACGGAAATATCCCGAAGGGTTTCTTGAAATTTTTTCATAAACAGAAAAGGGGAAGAGAGTATATTTTACATTTTTAGGGTTTTGTAGGTATGACCAAAAAACCCTTATACCGTCATTTTGTCGTCTGTCTGTCTGTCTGTCTGTCTGTCTGTTCGGTAAAAATTGTAGCCAAATGGCTGAACATAGAGAGTTGAAATTTGGCATGCTTATACAACTTTTGACCCGCACATAGGAAAAATACTAAAACATCTAAAAAACATATCCCCCTAAAAATATAAACAAAAATGTGCTCATCGAAAACAAAAATATTTGTTTTAAATTCTGTGTAGGGTATCAAATGAAAGCCCTTAGTACGTGGATTAACGATTACATTTTTATCTTGGCAAAATAAATTATTTTGATGCGATTTTTGCCAAAATTGTGCAAAAAACATTTTGTCCCACACCCTGTAGCCCAGATGGTTTAAACTAAAAATCTAAAAAAATTCTAAGTATTGTATATTGGTGTGAACCGAAATAGTACAACAGGAATTTTTGATCAGATTATGTTTTCGGAAAATAACGCATTTTTTTGTGGTTTTTGGTTCACAAAGTACAAAAGTTATACCAATGTAAGACACTCACATGCAAGGCGTCTAATAGCGCAATGGGTTAGAGCACTGGTGTCGTAAGCTAAAATTTGCTGGAAACGAAAGGTTTCGAGTACGGATTGAATTTTATTTTTTCAGTTTTTTTTTGCATTTTTATTATGTTGAAATTATTTTGTCAAAATTCTGTCAAAAATGTTGACAAATGTTGCATTTAATTTTTAAGTGCGTAAATTTAATAACCAGTCTTATTATATGATTAACAGACGATAAATTATTTTAAAAAAATCGTTCATTTTGCCGTGATTATTACAAAGTAAAATTTGTCCTACACACTCAGCATGCCGCCTTCACTTATTATATATTTGCGAAACCCTGAAATGTGTGAATATTCACACTTCACATCAATTTTTAAATATATTTTTCCCCTAAATAAGCTCAAGTGATTTTTATTATCGCTTTAGGTGCCACAAAAAATGAGGTTGAGGGTCGTATGCGGCCCGCGTCCGCATGCCCTCGAAATTTGATTCGGCCCTACCCAAGATAAAATCCTGGCTGCGCCAATGCACTTATTATATACCAACAAACCCTGAAATGTGTGAAAATTCCCACTTCACATAAATATTTCTAATCTGTCATGTGTGATTCTAACCTTGACATACAATCGAAGAAATGCTGTAAAATTATCTAATTAATCGATATTGTGTTGCTGTCAGTTTAATTTCTAAAAATAATGTACAACTTTAATTATATTCAATTTTAAGGTAAAGTTATGAATAAAAGCGGCGGTAATATCGCGTTATTGAGCAACGTTTTAATATAATTCAGTAGTAGTTATCTAATGAATTAATAGTTAATATAAAAAGCCATTGAATTTATGAGACAATTAAGACTTGTTTGACCATTCAAACACATGCTTCTATTCGTGTTAAATTTGCATATTAAATCTCTTTCATTACGCTAACTATTTTATTTAATTTAACTTGAACTTATGAGGAATGCGTAAAAGTGAATATCGTGTTTCAACATAACAGTTTCTAATCACTTTTTACCAAGTATCTATTAAATTTAAAACGAAATGGACCATTTCGCAAGGTTCACCACAATTTTTATCATCGATTTAGTATAAAATTCTTAATATAGTCGGATTGCTCATAAGTTACTGTTACATGTATGTATTAAGTAGTGTATTCATATAATAATCTAGTTACCATTTTTCAGCGATTTTAAAAATGTTTTTTGTTATTTGTCTTAGCTGTCAGTGTTTGGTAATAAATATTAATTAAAATATGGCTTGCGGCCAATTATTAAATTCACAATGCATCATACCATTCTAGAATAATTAATAAAGCACCAACGAGTAACTAATCTAAAATCAAAAAACACTGCCAGTTTAACCCCATTGAAGTAATTTGGGGTATAACAAAAAATTATTATAATAGACATATTGGTCAAAACGGATATAGTGATAACGAAGTTTTGAAAAAAAAAAAAAATAGCCGACGGAGTGGTCGAGCGCACTAAATCGCAGCAGTTTGGACTGGTAAGTCTGGATTGTGTGGTTGATGGTTCGATTCTCCGTCGGTGATATTATTCGGGCGAGAATAATATGTTTACATTACTCTCATTTCACAATCATTCACCCTTCATCCAGGTGTAGGAGCTCGCCCCCTGGCATCGGCGATTAGCCTCGTTGCAGAAATAGGCCGATGTAAAATAAATAATTAAAAAAAAAAAAAAAAAGTTTTGAAAATGTGGCAAGTAGCCTGTGATCAAATTAGTTGTGAAACTTGGGCAAAATCTGTTAAAAAAAATCGAAAATTTAATAAATGAATGGTGGGAAAGGGAAAGGATTGTTGATGATATTAATCCAATAATAATAAATACAAGAAATGACAGCGATAGTTCAGATGACGACGATATCATGCATTACAGTGAATAATTTAAAAAAAAAATAAAAATAAACATTTAAATACAACTTGTAGCAATATATTATATGAATAAATATATTTTTACTTAATATTTTATTACTTTGTACTTAAGGGAAATATAAAAATTTAATTTAATTAAACAACAAATTATAATCCAAAATTTACGTAGGAGTATAAATTTTTTCTTATTTATAATTATTACCTTAAAATTAATAATTTTGTTTGTTTGAGTACTGCTGTGAATTTATTTTCGTGCTCTAATTAGTAAAGATATCTACGAATCATGGCGTTTCTTTCTAATGCTTTGTTTTTTATTAAAATAATTTGGAAGGTTTGTTGTCAACTTGCGTCACTATACGTTACTATGGGAATGCAAATAATTATAATGATATAGACAGAGAAAGCATATAGTATTGTATATCAATACTTGTAGCAACGAACAGTCACCTATCAGCGATCCGACTATACGAGAGCTACCTTAAAAGTTTTTACAAAAACTAAGAAAGAATAAATTTTATTTGGAACAAATTGTTTTATTGCTTTTCAAAATCTTCACCTTTAAGATTTATACACTTTTACATGCGTTCAAACCAATTCTCGAAACATTTCTTTGACTCTGAAGTTGGTATCTCAAAAACATGGTTTTCGAAGGCTTCTTGTGGATTTTTGTGGTGATGAAAATCGCTGTCCACGTATTTTTGTTTGACATTGGGGAACAAAATAAAGTCGTTAGGATATAAATCAAGTGAATGCGGGCAATGAGACATTAATTCGATGTTTTTCTCCTTCAAATAATTAATTATTTGACGTGCTGTGTGGGAGCTTGCATTGTCATGATAAAGACGTTTTTAGTTGTTTTTCCTGATTTTGTCGATGACTTCTGCTACACCAATCAACACGAGCCTTTTTGAGATTCGGTCAAATTATGGAGAATCCATCGGGAACAGATCTTTTTCACAGCTAAATGTTCATGCAAAATCGAAGATATTGCAGTCAGTCATGGGCGTAAACTTTAATTGTTTACGTTTACGTGTAAACTTATGTAAACAATTGGCAAACTTGTCAACAATGTAAACTTTATAAACTGTCAAATAATGAGGTTAGTTTTAGTTATTTAATACGAATAATAGAGAGTTAATGAACAAGTATATTCAGTTCAAAACAATAAATTTATTAAAAAAATGGTGGGAAGAAATCGAAGGAATAGTTCTGAAGAACTAGGTTTTGTTTTAATTAAAGAAAATGAAAGAAAATATGGGCGTTATGCAAAATTTGCAATGAATCTTTTCGTTATTAAAAAATATTGGATGATTTTCTTAATGGTGAAATTTAATGTATTTTGTTATTAAAAAAATTAGACTGAATTTTTTAAAGAAAAAAGTTTTTTATTTTTCATATTCATATTTACTAATTTGTATGTAACACCTGTATAATGATGCAAATTCGATTTTTATTAATATGTATATCTTGTCCTAATTTTATACCTATACTTACTTTTTAATTTAAAATCGTTTCATTAAAATTTTATTATTCATAAAAATGTATTGATAATGAGGTTCTGTAATTCAAAACAAGTGCGCATGTCTAAATCACTGTTTACATTGTTTACGTTGTTTACATTGTTTACAAGAGTTTTTGTGTTTACTTTACATCAATTGTTTACGCGTCAACAATGAGGTAACTTACATCATGTAACTTACGCGCCCATCACTGATTGCAGTCTACGATATGACAAAGGATGCCTCTATCTCACGGTGAGTCACATGCCGATCTTTTTCAATCATTTTGCGCACAGCATCGATGTTTTTTAATCACAACCGATTTTGGTCGACCTTCACGAGATTCATCATTGACGGACGCACGACCACGACAAAATTCTGCTAACCAATTGTAAATAGTCTTTTCTGATGGTACTTCATTACCGAAAGTTGATCGAAGCGAATCTATGCATTATTGTTGAGGTAGGCCTTAGGGTAGACTAAAATCATAAAAAATCATCCAACGAAAACCTTCACGAGTAATATCCATTTTTTCACAAACTTGTTTATTTTTGAACGCTCACTGTCAACAAACCTCTCGGTCAATTAATAAGCTGCCTCTGATATCACAATAACAAATCAACAAATTTTACGAATCTAGTAAAGACACATTTCAATATTGCCTTCTAGTGGTCGTTTGTAAAAACATAAAAGGTAACCCTTGTAATATGTTTTTACTTGGAATCTATAGAACTCAAAAGGAAATGAATCATTTTACAAGATTCACCACAGTTTTTATCAACGGTGTAGTATAAAATTTTTGATAATTTATCTACTGAATATCTGACAATGACAATGTACGAAAATAACAGGTCTGACCTTTCTTGTGCGTAAATAATTCTTCGTACCGTCATATAAGCACTTTATTCCTCGTATTAGTTATTTTCTCCACGGAAAACAAAGCAAGACAAGCTGTAGAATATAACCCAAAGGGGAAACGGAAAATTGTAAGACCGACAGACTCATGGAATAGAAGCGTTAAAATGGAACATGCCGAAATTGGAATGACCTGCAAAGAAATTAACCCATTTAAACCTGAAACTTTTTTTGAAAAAAAAAAAAAATTGTTTTTTTGTAAAAATTTAGTTAATTGTGTATAAATATGCATGAAAATGATTATATATTTTTTTTTTACTGATCAGAATAGCCATAACATGCTGTACTTTTTAAAGGACGGTAGGACTATATACTACTATAAGAATAATAACAACCTATTTATTTAAATGCTTTATTAATTCCAAAATTATTTCAAAATTATTTTATAAACTCTAATATAAACTAAACTATAAAATCATTTGCTTGTATGATAGACCAAAAAACAATTTTTAGGATGTAAACCTACATTAGGTACATTTTTTACAAACAAAATTAGCTTTTTTGTTGCAAACAGCGTAACGTATTTGAGCAAAATAAATGGATGGTCAGGGAACTCAAAGAGTTGTGTTTGTTTTGTTTGACTCTAGATGGTCAGGGACCTCAAGGAGTTCAGAGGAACTCTGGATGGTCAAGGACCTCAAGAGGTTGTTGGACCTAAAATGGTCGTGTTTGTCTTGTTGATTATGGATGGTCAGGGACCTCAAGGAGATGTGTTTGTTTTGTTCGACGCTGAATGTTCAAGGACCTCAAGGAGTTCAGTGAAACTCTGGATGGTCAGGAACCTCAAGGAGACGGACAAAACTAACATTATGTTTTCGTTTACTTTGTTTTATTTTGCAGTTATTAAATTCTGAAGATGCCGCGAAGACGTGGCAGGAGCAGGACGGCCGTGTTACGATAATGAGTTGTTTTATTTTTCAGTTACTTTGAGTAAATAAAGTTAAATAACATAAATTTCAGTAATGTATCAAAAACTTCATAAATAAAATATGGTAGGACATAATCCTACCGTCCTTTTAAAAGGACGGTGGCTTTATTAATTGAATATCGTTTGCCGGTTTCAACAAAATTTAAGTTTTTGAGGTTATGAGTATAAAAAATATACAGTCTAACATAAAATGTATTATATAATTTTAAAATTTAAGAATAATAATAAAATAACTTTCCTAGAATTAGCCATTGTCAATGCTCATAAAACGTAAGCGATTGAAACGCCAATAAAATTTACAAAAATGAGAAGAATTGTTTGAAACTTGCTATAAATGATGTTTCATAAACACAGTGATCATAACATATTACGCCTCAAATTATTTGTTTTTAATAATTAATTTAGCGCGATTTTTTAAAATCCTTTTAAAAGAACGGTAGGTTTAAATGGGTTAAAAGAGAAGCCAAGGATAGACAAAAGTGGAGAGGGACCGTGGAAAAAAATACCTGAAAATGATGTTAGGATAAGGTGACCATTCGTACTGGATTTACCAGTACTGTACTGTTTTTTTGCTCATTGGTACTGGTTAGTCGTGAAATATAACCAGTACAGTTTAGGGACACAAAATCAAAAATTATAAATTTTGTTATACAAAAATTATAAATAAAGATCGAGTAATCGTTCCATCTTTCAGTACGCGCGTAAATTTAACCACAAAATACGGCTCAGCAGTGTAGCGGCCTTTTCAAATGTACCTTTTTAATCTACAATATAAATAAAAGTAGTACATTTTATTTTTTCACTTAAAGGCAAAAAAACTAAGCTTACTCTGCAATATTTTTTTAATATATATTCTACGATAGCCAATTTTCTTCATGCTGACTGAGTAGGCGCGCTCCTAGAAAAATTAACTGAGGGGGGGTCTATTTCTAAAAAATATCCGATAAATAATATAAGATTTATTATTGCCTCTTTACGGGGAGGGGTGGTCTTATATGTTAATTACATTTTGACTATGATTTGTTTTTTATCGCTAAAAGAGATGATTTTATTTTCAGTAGCTTAGTTTTTATTAAGTATATGATTTTATAGTTCCTGGGGGGGGGGGGGTCAAGACCCAAGGACCCCTCTCCTATTGCACGCGCCTGTACTTGAGCTATTTTAAATGTCCTGGTTTTATATTTGACAAAAATGGTCACCTTATGTTAGGAACACCAACTAAAATGAAAGGAAAACGAAGATATGAAGCACAAATTATAAAACAAGGAAGATAGCGGACTCCCACGTTACGGGTTTGGACAGCGATAGTTGCGACATTCGTGGTTGTAATATGAACTAAAATTAGATAGTATGCAACCCGCAGTGCACACAAATATATTTTTATATTTTAAATTGCTATTAATCGCGCGATCATTAATTTTCTACCAAAATTGAAAAATAAAATGTAATTTTGGTAGAAAATTAAAGATTGCCTTGAACCGAAAATTATGATTAATTTATTTACAACTCTCCTAATTAATTTCCTAAAATTAAAATTAATTACAATTGTTAAAAGTTAATACTTCAGTAAGCATTAAGTTTTATTATTTTATTTGCAAGCAAGCATATGAAATAAATAAACAAGTATTTATTATTATCTGTCTCATTTTGTAATACGAAACTAACAGGGAAACTTCATTTTTTATGTTGTATATTTAAAATATCATCTTAGGGTGGTAATTCTGAAGTAACACCTTTCAAAATATTTGACAATTCATAATTGACATTAAATTACGTATATGTCAACTTACTAACAGAAATTGTATAAAACACAAATTGACAAGTATTTGAAATATATTTTATACAACCAGAACAGAAAATATGAATAAGCGAAATAAGATGAAATAAATATTTGTATATAATTCAAAATATTTGACATGTCAATCACAAATTTGACATGTCTATTTGGTATCTGACATGTAGTTTTTGAGTGAATATAACCTCAGTATAATGAAACTTCAGCAAAAAAGTAAAAGCCATATTTACAAGTTTACATGGTTTCAAAAAAGTCTATTTACACCACAACAGTCACCAAAGTAACCAGATTTAGTTTCGTATTACAAATTGAGACAGATTATATTAACTTTTATATTTACTTTTATTGTACATATTAAATTTAGTCTGTGCCATTTTTTTATTACACTATTCATATTTCTTTTGCATTAACAATTTAAAATATTATTAATTACACTACACCATTTGAAAATAAAAAATGTGGTGCTAATATTTAAAATTTCTTATAAAATTCATCACTGTCACAATCACAATTTACTGTCACCTATCGTTACAACGTCAAAAACAATTGCCGAAAATTGCCGATAATGACGTGTTCTCAAAATGTTGGTTAAAAACGCTTTTAGCGCTGTCGGTGGATGGAATATAACTTAAAACCGTTTCAAGGCCGTGTATATGAGTTTCATACCCCTGATATGAAGTGCGCTGGTATACCCAACCAACTACTATTCTATTTGCTAAATAAATGCGTAGCTACGCGCCCTATGCTCCAAACGGGAGCTAAAAAAACAGAGAGTTCTTTTTCTACACCCTTCCTTTCTAGAGCCGTCCACATATCTCTCCTTTCTATTTTGTCGTGGGCTTTTTCCAAAAAGTAGGCTTTTATAAAAAAAATCATAATAATTCTGAACTTATTTTCAACGCAGTAATATCAATAAAATAATAAATAACACATATATTAATTCCTCATTAACATATCTTTTTTTTATAAACTCCATCTTAGTTTTTGCTCATTTTAATACAACATCTAACTGATTATGCAAAAATCCCCTTCTCACTCGTACTCATAAGTTCCCCAATCTGTGCATCTCTCTCCCACTCATTAACGCTAACCCATCCCATTGCGGAGATTACAGGCGCCTGGACTAGAGCCCCTCTCGCCCCTGGGGGCCGTCAGGTGGCGCACAGAGAACTTTCACGGCGACCATGCTAATTATTAATACATAATTACAGAATGGCGGAAATATGCCGTGATGTGTTTATGTAGCTAAGCTCTGTTAAATAATTACTTATGTTTGATGTTAGTATTATACATACATAATTGTTTAATAAAGAGTTGTTATGTTGTGTTTATCACATTTTATAATAGTGTTTTATAATATATTCATCGTATATCTTTGCTAAACACAATTTCAATTGGATTATTTTATTCAATTATACTGTATCTCGGAGAATAAAAGAGGAATAGTAATAAAATTTAGGGGAAAGGTGGTGAATGACTTTCAACTATAACTTGCTTAATTATCAACACTTTTTTAGGGTTTTGTAGGTATGACCAAAAAACCCTTATACCGTCATTTTGTCGTCTGTCTGTCTGTCTGTCTGTCTGTCTGTCTGTCTGTCTGTGTGTCTGTCTGTCTGGCTGTCTGTCTGTTTGTCTGTCTGTCTGTCTGTCTGTCTGTCTGTCTGTCTGTCTGTCTGTCTGTCTGTCTGTCTGTCTGTCTGTCTGTCTGTCCGTCTGTGTACACGTGTAGAGCAAATTCGGCTGAAAGGATTTTTATGAAACTTTATATTTAAGCTTCTGCCATCAATGGCACGAGTTGATCAACTTTTGCTTAAAATCAGTTGACTAAAAATGGGAGTTTACTCGTATCTATTTTAAGATTTTTGTGAATATTTCACAACAGAAAAATATTTCGAAAAAATTCATTGAACAAAAGTTGCTATAAAAGCAATAACTAATAACTCCCGCACATAGGAAAAATACTTAAATATCTAAAAAACATATCCCCCTAAAAATATAAACAAATATGTGCTCATCGAAAAAAAAAAATTTTTTTTTTAAATTCTGAGTAGGGTATCAAATGAAAGCCCTTGGTACGTGGATTAACGATCAAATTTTTATTTTTGCAAAATAAATTAGTTTGAAGTGATTTCTGCCAAAATTGTGCAAAAAAAATTTTGTCCCACACCCTGTAGCCCAGATGGTTTAAACTAAAAATCTGAAAAAATTCTAAGTAATGTACATTGGTGTGAACCGGAATAGTACAACAGGAATTTTTGATCAGATTATGTTTTTGGAAAAAAAAGCATTTTTTGTGTTTTTTAGCTAATAATGTTATAGTTATTTAGTTATATAGACGCTAAATAGTAACGTATTTCTTGGTGCAGTGGCTAAGATACTTGCATTCTGACCGAGAATTTGAGTTCGAATCCTAAGAGACGAGACAATATTATTTTTTATTTTTTTTTTTTGCGTTTTTATATTGTTTAAATTATTTTTTCAAAATTCTAGTTATATTTTGGCAATTGTTGCATTTAATGTTTAAAAGCGTAAATTGAATAACCAGTGTACACGAATGAGTTTCGTGTACAGAATGTACACGAAATCAAAGGGGAGGAGCTATGACTAAAAACAACCAATGGAAGCCATAGGCGCAATTTTCAAAATCTTAATGAACCTTGATATATTAAAAAAATACTGCACATCTTTAGAAACTTAAATAATGGTAATAGGCATTCGAATTATTATTCATAAAAAAATATTTTGACATAAAATTTGTTTTGGCATCCCAAATAATCATCATCCACTTACTAAATACCTGCAAAACCCTGAAATGTGTGAAAATTCACACTTCACATCAATTTTTTTATATTTCACTAGATCACTTCATTGGTAACAAGTAATAACAATAGGGGATACGAATAAAATTTGTATTTCCTTAAAACTACATTATTTTGATATGTTAATGTTAGTTATGTCACCTAACAAAACAAAAATCACATTTTAATTAATATTATAGCCAATTTTTTTAATTAAAATATTGTAAATTTGAAATAAGCCGACCACGCCGCGAAGGTTGCCGAGTAAAAACGACTGAGTATGACGTCAAACGATAGGGGTTTCACGTCACACATACAGCTACAACATAATCTTTACACGTGTGTATATTGTATTGTTCGAGAGTTTTGTATTTGTTTTAAAACAATTTTTCACGCATTTATTATTAAAATGGCAGATAAAGATTTTGTTAGGGCTCAGAGTGATAATTTACCCAACATTGATGCATTTATGCACACAACATAAAGTTTACTTTTTTCTGAAATATCGGTTTTATTTCGCCACAAATTTCGCCTTTTCTGTTGTTTTTCGCCATCAGGTAATGATATAAATTGTTTTTTTTGGATTTCTAGTTGAACTAATTGTGCACATCGGTACTGAACAATATTTTCGATAATGTTTCGAAGTACTGGGGCCTGGATCTTCCATATTTTATATATTTTAATATAAAATTTAATTCGGTAAACATGTATAAATTGTTTTTATAGAATTAAACTTTATTTTAATTAAAATCACTCTAACTTTACATAACCTATAAAAGTTGAATGTTTATGAATACGGTCATTAGTCTCTAATTAAATTATTTGTATTTTGAAATTTGTTCGAAAATTAAATGCTAAATAAAAATATTTAATTTCAACTTGAAAAGGATAAAATTAATTCTTATAATGACCTCGAACAATATAATAAATTAAAAATCGATCGTCTACATTTGTAGAATACTGTAATTGAATTAATTTTATGCATTCCTTAATCGAACAGGTATATTTTAATTAAAATCAGGAATGAAGAGAGCCACTAAAAATTAACGTTAATGGAGACTGACATGCGACCACATTTTAACACCTGTGTTAACTGCACGCAAACTACGCCCATAAATCTTTCTCAAAATATTATTCTCGCAGGATTAATGGAACTTAATGAAAGAATTAATTTTAATTGAAGAAAGTTTATAGAATTTATTCAAAATGGAATTAAATATGTAAATGGCAAACAGTAGGTAATATAAACTGAAACCAGGATTGGATTTTGAAAAAGCAAAAAATAAATATTTTTTAAATTTTGATCCAGATCTTTTGGGCAGAGAGGTTTATAACCCAGGAGGGATTAGCCAATTTAATGGATTTAATGCATATTTATACTTTTATTTTAACAGTTTTAAGGGTTTTGTAGGTATATCCACAAAATCTTTACACGAGGGCTACCTTTTAAGTTTTTACAAAAACTAAGAAAGAAAAAAATTTTTTTTGAACAGGTTTCTTTATTGCTTTTCAAAATATTCGCCTTTAAGATTTATACACTTTAGCATGCGTTCAAACCAATTCTCGAAATATTTTTTAAACTCTGAAGTTGGTATCTCAAAAAATGGTTTTCGAAGGCTTCAACAGCTTCTTGAGGTGATGAAAATCGCTATCCACGCATTTTTTGTTTGACATTGGGGAACAAAAAAATTCGTTAGGGGATAAATCAGGTGAATACGGACAATGAGACATTAATTCGATGTTTTTCTCCTTCAAATAATTAATTGTTTAACATGCCGTGTGGGAGCTTGCATTGTCTTGATGAAGAATGTTGTGACGTTTTTGCTTGTTTTTCCTGATTTTGTCGATGACTTCTGGCAAACAAATTGTTGTACACCATTTAGCATTAACTGTTCTCCGATCCTCTAAAGCAGCGTTTCCCAAAGTGAGGGTCGCGACCCGGCACAGGTCCGCAGAAAAATTTTGCCGGGTCGCGAAAAAAATTGTAAAAACAAAAAAGATTTTTTTTGTACATATTATTTTTTTTACGTCACTTAATCACTAGAATAGTATGTATTTGTGCTCTTTATTACTATACTATATTCTTTATTACTATACTATACTCTTTATTACTATGCTATACTCTTTATTACTATTTATTACTCTTTATTACTATAAAGCTACTGCTTTAAAACAAAATTTGTTTTATAGATAAATGTTTTTTTTTCATAAGGTGGGTCGTGAAAAATTTTAAAACCTCGTACCGGGTCGCGCTCAAAAAAGTTTGGGAACCGCTGAAGGATTGGTTGCGACATTTCCAGTACAACCGAAGAAACAAGCGATCATTTTCTTGGAAGTATTTCGTGAGCGAACAACTTTAGTGGTTTTCAGTTCATCTTAGAAGACCCAAACAGTGGATTGTTGCTTAATTTCCGGTTCATATGAATAAATCCAAGTTTCGTCACTTGTAACGATGTTGTATACGGATTTTGCAGTGCCTAGGTTGAATTTTTTTAGCATTCCCTTACACCAATCAACACGAGTCTTTTTTTTTGAGTTTTGGTCAAATTATGCGAAATTTATCGGGAACAGATCTTTTTCACAGCTAAATGTTCATGCAAAATCGAATGTATTGCAGTCTGCGATATGCCAAAGGATGCCTGTTGAATGAAACAGTATTTAATTTGTAGCAAAATTAAGGATTATTGCGACCGCAATGTAAGACGCTAGTTTTCTGTACATTGAGAGATAAAAGCCAATCGTTAGACCATCAAAAAAATTAAATTAATATCCTGTACAGTCTGGAATTTATTTTAAAAATTGTAGACTTTGGTTTCATCTGCATGCATGTTGCTGGGAGAAAAGATACACGCTTTTAAGTCAGATATAAAAATTAAAAAAGCAAAGGGCCAAGCACAGATCCTTATGGAACACCACTAAACAACGGCCTGTTGTTCCGATACAGAGTTGCCAATTTTGACTTGAAAAAATAGGTCGGTTAAGAACGCTTTGATCCAATGTAGCAGTTTTCCACGTATACCATAATGTTCCAGTTTGTGTAACAATCTTCTGATTGGAACTTTGTCAAAAGTTCTCGAGTTATCTTATATATCCAAATAAATAATATCCAAAGGCATAGATCGATCATGTGTCTTTGTCCAGAAGTCGGTTGAAGACAGTATATTTGACGTAACTGAGTGCCCAGGAAGTGCTTATCGGTTGAAAAACTAGAATCGAAAAACCTAGAGCAGTTTGAATGTGGTACTAAACTGGCATTTATTTATGAAAGTAAAAAAAGTTATTTCAGTATAAATACATTCATTTCAAAAACAATAAATAATCAAATTACAAAATATAACAGTATGTAATAAGGTTTTTCCATCGTCCTTAGAAAAACACGTCAAAATTATCAACTTGTGGAAAAGTGATATAATAGGTGTATTATATATAAAAGGATACATGCAAATAAGTAGATTTAGTAATGTTTGTGTTGGTTGTTACAGATGTGTAAGATGTAGCAGTTGCTGTGTGGATGCGGCCCCGGATGTGGTAGCTCAGTGAGGTGAAGAACTAGTGGCGCACCAGCCGGCCGCCCGCCCTTTGAGGGGGCTACTATGCGCATTGCACACCTCTTCCCCATCCTCGTCGCGGTAAGTTCTCTTTTACCTTCACTCTAATAGGGGATACGCATAAAATTTATATTTCCTCTACTTTCCAACTACTTTTTTTGATATGTTAATGTTAGTTATGTCACCTAACAAAATAAAAATCACATTTTAAATAATATTACAGCCAAATTTTTTAATTAAAATATTGTAAATTGGAAATAGGCCGACGACAGCGCGAAGGATGCCGAGTAAATACGACTGAGCATGACGTCAAACCCCAGCAGACAGCCCAGACTACAACATAATCTTTACGCGTGTATATTGTATTGTTCGAGAGATTTGTTCTTAAACTTGAAATATTGTTTTTAAACAATTTTTCACGTATTTATTTGAAATGGCAGATAAAGATTTTGTTTGGGCTCAGAGTGATAATTTACCCAACATTGATGCTTTTATGCTCATGGAATCCCAGCAAACATTCAACTAACGGCCGAATGCTGGCAAACTGCTTTTATGCTGGTAAATTACTGGCACCAAAAGTAAGTGCAACGCCAGTATTAATAATGTACTTCACATTTGTATTTCGCATTCCGCCTATACGAAGTACTTTACCAGCATTTTATAAGCACTCTTCTTCACTCATACTTTTTACTTAAAACCATCAGAAATAAATCTTGCAACTAATGCGATTATTTTGCACTTTACCGTTGCTGGGCCAGCAACTGATACATCAATGGGCCAGTAACGGCCCCGGGGACACCGGGGTACTGGCCCATTACTTTCAATGCCGGGGATTATGTGCTTTACCAGTACTGGCCCGTATAAAAATGTTTGCTGGGATATATGAAAAATAATGAATGCTACAGTACTGAAGAAATACGTGATGTCAAAACAGACTTGTAATAACCATTTATGTATTCTATAACTTTATGTGAACAATAAACGCTGCAACTCTGTAAAATGTAAATATTTATGTAATTGTAGAATTTACTGCATTGTTTACATGAAGTTACAAAACGTTAGAGGCATAATTGAAATACTGCAATATAGGTTATATATTTTAATATAAAATTTAATTAATTTAAATAAGTTCACGACAGACTGTGTAGGCTTTACGCTGTACACTGAGTAGGCTGTACGCAGTACACTTAAGCAGAGTATGACGTAACACGTTGTTTTTGCGCGCTACATACATTTATGATTTTTTTAAGACTTCAAATTTTAAAAAAACGCAAAACTTTTTTATGTTATATGCAACAAGACGAATATAATAAAAAATAAAAAATAAAAATCATGCCTATCCTCTATTCTGTAGACAATCCACTTCTATTGAGAACTGACACGCTCGGATACGCAGTCTGGTGGTCAAATATTGTACTAGGCGCTCTAATTTTGTTTGAACTTATCACATATTTTCTAGCGTTGAATTTTTGTTAGAATATCGATAGAAGTTGTGAAAAACTATTAAAGTAGAACAAATTGTAGTGTTTTTGCTGTCATTCAAGACAGGACAAAGATAGGCATCTTAGTTTTTTTCTTTCCTTAAGAAAAATGGAATTCAGATTGGGAAAATATTTGGTTATGGGCAGGCGGAAGGCATGGGAATATATTTTGAGTTAAAAAGTAACTGATACTATGCGAGTTGGTTCTGTACGTTTGTCGCAGAAAAACAAAACTGCACTAATATGCTTGCACCTGCAAGTTGCATATTTAACTTGTTTTTGAAAAAGAAAATGAACGATGAAATTAACACCGAATTGCACGATGTTTATGAGGAACTCTCCACCGTCGATATTCACAATTAAATATTGGACAGCTGAATTTAAACGCGGTTGTAAGAGCATTTTTGATGATGAGCGTCTAGACCGTCCAAAAGAAGAAACCACGACAGAATTGGTCGATAAAATCCATGGATAGATAATCGACGATCGACGAGTGACTAATCGCGAGATAGCTGAAGCTGCGGGCATCTCAACCGAATGGGCGCTCAACATTTTGCATGAATATTTGGAAATGATGAAGCTTTGCCAGATGGGTACCGCATTTGCTCTCAGTCGACAACAAACGCAATCGTCTGACAATTTCGAAGGAATGTTTGGCGAGGTTCAACCGCGATAAGAAGGACTTTTTGCGCCGTAACCGTGGACGAAACATTGATTCATCATAACACACCAGAGACCAAGGAACAGTCGAAACAGTGGACTGCTCCTGGTGAATCGAAGCCGAAGAAGGCCAAGGTGGGTCTGACCAAAGTCATGGCTACATTTTTTTGGGATGCGCAAGGTATCATTTACATCGACTACCTGGAAAAAGGCAAAACGATTACGGGTGTATATTATGAGCTGTTGGACCGATTCGACGCCGGTTTGAAGTGAAAGCGGCCACATTTGGCAATCCACAATCCACACGTGCGCAGTCGCAATGGCAAAACTCCATGAATTGCGATACTAATTGGTTTCTCATCCACCATATTCGCCAGCTTTGGCCCCCTGTGACTATTATTTTTCCAAACTTGAAGAAATAGCTCGATGATAAGAGATTTGGGTCGAATGAGGAGGTCATCGCTGAAACAGAGGGTGTTTTGAGGGTTTCGAGATATCGTATTATTCGGAGGGCATCGAAAAATTGCAGAATCGTTGGAGTAAGTGTATAGTTCTAGAAGAAGACTATGTTGAGAAATAAATTGAGTTTTTCCGAAAAAGTTGTGTTTTCTTGCCTAGGCCGATTACTTTTCAATCGCCTCTCATATAACAGGTGGTCAAGGATGAAATTTGTAGTTAATAATATGGCCAACTTTAACAGCTTATTATTTGACATTGGCTTAATATTTTACCGTTCTGTTTTTTTTTTTGTATTTTTGTTGGAAAGTTACACATCTCGCCGGTTTAAAGAAATCATTGTATGCTCTAAAAAATATCAAAAACTTTTTTAAAATTATTTTTGTTGAAAATATAACGGTCGGAAATTCTTACTAGAAGGTTCTTACGTGAAACCAGAGTCGCAGTAAGGGTGGGAGGCGGAGGGGGCGACGCCCCTGGGCGCATGAAGGAAAAGGGCGGTGATGTGCTTGACTAAGGGGTGCCATAGCGAATGCGAGGACCTTTTTTTTTGCTCGTCACTTGGATTTTGAGAGGTGAGAACCTTTTTTTGCTCATCACTTAAATTTTGAGAGGTGAAAACCTTGTTTTTATTTGCCAAGGGCGCCAAAACACGGCTCCGCTCCTAGCGCAAGTTTTCCTTATTGCGGCTCTGCGTGAAACTACGGCATCGCAGACAACTACGGCGCGAAACATTAATAGTGTATTTGGCTCTAGTGTTCTACGGAGCAGACAATATCAAATTGGTTCGCAAAATTTCGTACAGGTAACTTAAAAAACAAACAAAATAAAAAATAAAATAAAATCCTGGCTCATCGATCACAGCAGAAATATGTTGCAACTAATTGGATGAAATGATACAAAAACTTAAAGAAAAACAGCATAGATTGGTCAACAGATTGACTTCTATCTTATTGCATGATAGCGCTAGACCACACACTGCACAAATGACTGTGGCAAAACTACAGGAATTGGAATTGGAACTTCTTCATCATCCTCCATACTCACCAGACCTAGCCCCCACTGACTACCACTTCTTCCGCAATTTGGACAACTTTTTAATAGGAAAACAGTTTAATTCCGACTGATGTAAAACTGGCCTTCCAAGAATTCATTGACTTTCGTCCGCCAGGGTTTTATACCACCGGCCTGAACAACCTGCCACTTAAATGGCAAAAGTGGATAGAGAATATGGGTGCAGACTTTGATGAATAAAATAATTCCCTATATTTGTAAGTTATCAACCAACTTTGACTTTTTTTCTACAAATTTCAACCTTGACGACCTAATATGATAATAACTCCAGCTAGTATTTAACAAAAACCTGGGAATAAACTTGCATCGTTTCAATATTTCGATTATATTATGTCTAGGTTGTAGGCTGAAGATTATTTGTATCTTGAACATTGAGTATAAAACATTTCAGAGAACTACTACACCAATATTAGTGTTGAGATAAGATCTCAAACATTTATTATAAATCGAATAGTGACGTATATTCTTACAATCATAATAATCTTGTATGTTAATTTCAAACAATATCCTCTGAAATTAATGTTAGTTATCAAACATATATGCTTTATCTTTTAATCTGTTAACTATTTTATTTATTGTGCGATGACAGCTACATCTCGTGGCGTTGCTGAAAATCATAAATAGCTTATTTTGTCGCATTCAAAGAAGATTTGAATAAATTAACATCGGCCGGTTGACATTTATGAATGTTAGTGTCGTTTGTTATGAAAAAAACACATCGATAGTCTAGCCATACTTGAATACTGAATATTTATACGTGTACTTTATACACATTTATACATCGCTGACATTTAGAACCAGAAAATGCGGATTGTCATTAGAGGTGCTCGCTTTAAACAGAATACGCGCATACTCAACGCACATATACCTAGTTGTGCCATAAATACTGTTACAAAGTATTTGGATTATAACAAAAAAGCAATGCACGTTACAAATGATTTTTTATATTGTTGCACTTAAGGGAGACCGGAGGAATTCTGGCCCCTTACGCAATTTTTTTGATAACAACAAAACGGCATATTCAGACCAATTCTGTAACTCAGTTACTATGATCATAGTAACCAAATTTGTCACTATGAGCAAGGTCAGTACTAGCATAGTAACTTTAGGGTATTTCGTATTCTGTAAGACAAAAGTTACTACTATACTTAGTAACATGTTACTATAAAAGTTCCTATCATAATAACTACCAAATGCTGGTGTTTATAAGTAATAACTTATGCCGGGTTTACATTGGTAGAGTAAAAGAGCTAGTAACTAGCGCAAGTAACTAGGAACTAGTTACTATCCCTGTGTAAACAGTTGACAATGTGACTAGTAGATTACTAGCTTCTAGTAATTGGGCTAGGATAGCAGCTAGCTCGTCGATGTATTTACTAGCTACTGTCTTTTCCCCCACTACGCAAAATTGATTAATTTCAAATTGGCGGCAACCGGTAACCTGTCATAACAAATAGAAAAACAAAACATATCAGGTAAGTTACAATTTATTTACATAAATTGCGTAACATTGTTTTATTAATTGATGATTTTTGAAATCATCTGTGAAATAACTGCCTTTGATACACGAAAAAGATGATGTAGACTACAATAACTATTTCCTGTGGATAGGAAATAAAGCGTTAATTCCAATTTTATTTTTGCTGGAATCGCATCCCTTATTAGTGTATCAGTTCGTTGTATTAATGGACTAATTAAATTCAATAGACTATTAAAATCATCTGGTATCATTCTTAAACACAGTCTGTACTCTTTTTGATCTTCCACGGCTAATTCACGAAATAGAAGGTCTGATGCGCCATGGGTAGTTCTTCTATCAATCTATTTCTAACCCATTTTCGTTTAGGCTTATATTCTGTACCGCTTACTTCAATAAGACAATCAATTATTTCCTCCACAAGAAATGATGTAATTCAAAATACCATTTTTTAATGGCATCACGCCGGCGACGATGTATATCCACATTCATAAACTATTTTTTGCAAAAAGATAATTTCACTACAAAATCACAGTGAAAATGTCAAATGTGTTTTGACACTTACTATCCAGAAAGTAAGATATGTATGTCAATTGCGTATGAACACCTACTATCCTGAAAATAAGATAGTAGAGTAAAGCGCGTAGTACTTGCGCTAGTTACTAGCTCTGTTACTCTACCAATGTAAACCCGGCATTAGTTCTTATGAAGATGAAAATGACATTTGATTTTAAGTGTAATTTTTAGATATAATAGAAAATGAAGAAGATTAGTAAAGAAAATTAAATAAATTAAATATATATATAAAATATGTGTGTATGAGTGTAAGTAAATGTTTATATTGCAGGAGATGAAATATATTAAAGATCAAAAAGTCTTTTCCAATTCCTTATTTTTAATATGAGTCTTTTTTTAAATTACAAAAAAAAATAGTTTTTGTTTTTAAAAAAATTAACAAAAGTTTTATTCAGTGATTCAAAAATAGTTTCATGAGGGGGAGGGTTATAAAATGAGACGTATGGAAGTAATGACAAAACAAGAAAAATGCATCGAAGTAATAAAAAATCCAACTTCATGGGAGGTTCTAACCCCCATGCCCACCCGCCTGCGCCACTGGTTCTATTGTCGAGGATTTGTCTTTGCATTCTGTTTTTTATTTTTTTTATTTCTTCACTCATTTTGTTTTTTTTTTTAAATATTTTATAAATGTATATACCATAATATATATCATATAACAACAAAATAATGTAAGCAATGCAATATTTTGACACTTTTATCACCCCACTCCATGTTTACTGCTCAACGTTCAGTGACTTACTGATTACAACAATACCAAAAAGGAATGGGGATTACCTAAAAAATGTTCCAGGTGTTTCAGGTGAATTTGTGTAATAGTATTTATGGCGGGATTAGATTTACGTAACGATTCCAAAGAAATTGTTAAATTTTGGTAGAGGACAGTCAAATTACAAAAGGGTTTGCTATGGAAAATAAAAGTAAGGTCAACAGCAAGCTTTAGAATTAATAAACTGTCATCATTGTTGTTTTTGTCATAAGTTTCTATTGAAAATTCCTTTAAGCTACAATTATAATGGTTTTTACAATCGAATACAAAAAATTTATGATTGAATCATATTTTCGAAATGGTGTTCGAGTGAACAGCGAATGGATTTACAATGCGTTGTCTTGTTTAGAGGAATTTCGGCTACAATTTCCAGATATTGCTTTCCTTGAAGGAGATTTTTACAGCGCACTTAGAAGAACTGTTGATTTATTCCAAGATACAGGGAGCATTACTCATAGAGATAGAACTGGAAGGCCAAGAGTTCGTACTCAAAATACAGTTGATGATATTCGTCAACGTATGAACGAGCAACCCACTACATCACTACGTACACTGTCGTAAGAGACTGGTTTATCATTAGGAACTTGCCATACTATTGTCAAAAAAGATTTAAAGCTTCCCATACAAAATTCTTGCTTTACATGAGTTCCTGCCAGCAGATCCCAATAGACGAATTGTGAATTGCCACTGGTTCCAACAAAATTTAATTAATAATGATGATTTGTTAAATTTAACGTTTTTTTTTTTTCTGACGAGGCCTTTTTCACTCTTACGCGGTATATTAATTCACAAAATATGAGGTTATGTAGTGCTCAAAATCCTCATACTTTTCGTGAAACTTCCGTTCACCCGTTAAAAGTTGGTGTTTGATGTACTGTGTCTCGAAGACGTATTATCGGACCCATATTTTTCCACGAAACTGTTACTGCGCAGAGATATTGCAATATTGTACTTGAATTTATGAATCAGCTTCATGAGGATGAGCTCCAGCAAGGCTACTTCCAACAGGATGGCGCGACTGCCCACACAGCTCAAGAGACCATCGTGAATTTTTTGACGAATAATTAGTTTACGTTCAAATCCAGAATTTCCACCTAGATCACCATATACTATTTTAGATTACTTTATATTTCCTTATCTGAAAAATAAGATATACAAGATCACTATTAACAATATCGAGGAACTGCGAAACAGAATTTATGAACAGTGTGGCAACATAACAAGCATCAAATTCTTATAAATGCTTTTAATAGTATGAAAAGACAAGTAAATTTGTGTCTGCAGGAAAATGGTGGTCATTTTGAACAGCTTCTTTAGTTTTTTGTTTATTTTTCTGTACCTGTGAAATAAAAAATTATAATTTCCAATTTTAATGACTACAAAGGCTATGCCTAAACGTTAGTCGTTTGTTATATAAAGCTTCCAGTAGACATTAATTTATTTTTTCATTGCCAACCCTTGTGTAATTTCTTTTTGAACTCATGGTATTTCTGCTCCATCACACACGGTGTGAATAGAAATTTCTAACATATTAAAAATTGTCACCTCGTCACATTATTTTCATTATTTTATGTACGAAAGTAAAATTTCAACCAAAAATGGAATTAATACCATAAACACACACTCATTACTAAAAGTCTAGTTGTAACGTGTCCGCTATTTAAATGTATCCTACTAAACAGCCAATTAGATAATGTTTAGTTAATCGTTACAACCAGCACCATATGGTCCGGCGGCATTAGAGCAGTTAGTATCCTGCCCGTTCCACTGGGAGGTCCTGACCATATCTGGTCATATTCTCACCCAGATCACATAAATTGGAATTATATTTAAATTTGAATCTTGTCGTATTTTGTATGACACTTGCTTACGATACCGGATTTTTGTTTAAATTAAAAGTATTAATGCCTAATTATTATTTTTAAATGTATCATAAATTAATTATAAGATTTTATTGAATGTAATTAATAAGTTGGGTTTTAAGGAAAATATATTAGAGACATAAAATCCAACAGTCTACAATTTAAATGATAAAAATATTGGCGTAAGCAAATTGAATTTAGCAATGTGTAGAAGTGTAAAAATTAATGTTAGTTACCACTTTCGCGGATATTATTTTCAGGTAACCTTTCGATCGCATCATTTTTAGGTTGTAACCTGTCCAGATAAGGAAAAACATGTCTCTCAAGGAGAAGGAATAGAGAGCTAAGTATTACCAATATTCGGGTGTATTCTGTAAGAAATGCGTAAAAATTAGCGTCAGGTTAAAATTTTTATTTTATCACCTAACGCCCTTTTCGAAAAATTTATGTGACGTGTGAATTTTCACACATTGCAGGGTTTCGCAGGTATATAAGAAGTGAAGGCGGCATGCTGAGTGTGTAGGACATATTTTGCTTTGTAGTAATCAAGGCAAAATGAACGATATATTAAAAATAATTTATCGTCTGTTAATCTAAAGCGGACCTAACACTATCAATAATAATGTCAGTAATACTGAGTCAATAATAATGACACTAGTAGTATTTTTGCTAGTTGCAAAAAATTACCTTTCGCCATCATTATTACTGACAGTATTTTAGTCAGTAATCACTAGAAGTTATCTGGAGAACATCAAACAAGTGAATATTATTATTGTGAAGGGTAATAAGCAAAAAGCCTGCTTGGCTTTAGTGTTGTATTTTGGTACAAAGCGATTCGTAAATCGAAAACGATGAATGAATGAGTGGCTTAAAAAACCGTACAGAATATACTCATATCAATTTACCAAAACAAATTCGTCTCGCCGATCCAAATGACTATCACAATTACTTTCGGATGGATGCGGACACCTACAACTCTCTTGAGAATTTGGTAGCAACCCATCTAACTACTTGTGTTAAATTCTGTGGCTCTGTAAGGTTAAGTGGACGTTCAGTGTAACCAAGAAATTTTAGCATAAAATATCCAGGATGTTGGACTGTAAGCATCGTCGGCACTTGCTCCTGATCGTTTAGAAGATTCGATTTTCTTCAACTCTTCCCTATAATTAGAGCGCAAAGTATTTAATTTTTTTCGAACGTCATCTTTTTTTGAATTTGGCCTTATTTTTTTATACACTTCTAACAATTTTAAAAGTCCTTTATTCCGCTTCACTTTGTTCATGTAGTCAGGCCGCCGAGCATCCCAGGGCTGTGGCATTGACTCATACGTTTCGATAAAGGTTTGAAGCAGCAGACGTTCTGACATTTCAACTTCAATTTCATCATCATCCACAACATCGTGTATAGTAAAATCATCTATTAAATCCATTGATTGCGATACTAACTATTACTAACTTGACACGAGACAAGCAACAACTAAAAAACTAAAAACTGAAGATCAATATTGGCAGTAATACTGATACACTACGAATGGCTATCAGTAAAACTGACAGTTCCCCCCACTACCTACGATACTGAAGGCTGTATTTCAAGAAATCTAGATTTCGTCAGTTCACGCCATCATTCCATCAGTATTTGTATTAGGTCGTCAATATAGATATTTTAATATTTTTCCTATGTGCGGGTCAAAGAGTTGTATAAACATGCCAAATTTCAACTCTCTAGGTTTATCCGTTTGGCTACAATTTTTACCGAACAGACAGACAGACAGACAGACAGTGTCTGTCTGTCTTTCAAATTTAATTGCCGCCAAAAAATTTTTACACAAATATGCTTAGCGAATACATTTACTTTTAAAATGGTATTTAAAAAATGAACGTAATTTTTTGACGTTAAGATTTTAACATATTGGAAATTTTTAGAGAAGTTAAAAAAGAGATTGTTTAAATCTTAACGCTAGAAACTGACGTTAATTTTTTTCCACCATTTTAAACGTAAATGCTTATCATATTTGTGTTAAAATATTAACGCTATGGCGTTAAAATTGCCAGTTAACATTTTACAATAAGCGCCTACCAAAACGGTGGCTTTAAAAGTTTACGCTGGTGTTTAGTTTGCAAAAATAGTTGATCCTATTTTAGTAAATGTTGTATTATTAAAAGAAATTGAATGATTGGTAAGAATATTAATCATTATAAGACAAAATTCAAACTTTATATTACTCTTTAAAGTGAATTCTTTAGAGTAGAGGTGAGAATGATTTATCATTATCTTTGTGATACAAGTAACCCTTTTAAGTTACCAGACGCAAGTTCAAGAAAATGTATATACAGGAGTACAGTATTTCCAAAATGAAATGGCCACTTTCCCTTTCTGATTCCAATAATGACTGATAGTATAACCAGTATACCTGCTGAGTTTATGGTTCTGTTAAAAATAGTTGCCAGGACCGTAATAATTATTTAAAATAAACGTGTTTTCCTATATGATATTTAGAATGAACTGTATATACTCACATGATATTCCTTCACATTTTTCAGGCTTAGGCTGCTGATTTTTGCCACGAACATTGATACGTTGAATTGTCCTGTATGGAACACTAGTTAATTCCGCAGTTCTAATTATAGGTTTGTCATTACCTTCCGAAACTAACTTTTTATAAACGTTCAGTATCAGAACTTTGCAATCTTCTGACAAATGACATTTTCTTTTTAGTAGTCACGTCCACATTTTCGCGTTCCAAGTCAACGTCCACATTTTCGCACTCACTACGATTTTCACTACAAAAATCAAGAATTACTTCAAAATCAAATGGTCGCCAAAGAGCCATGTTGTTAATGTATGCACGCTATGAACGTTGAAAATTATCTAACAAACAAGTAGAACAACCCCTAAAATTTAGAAATAATAGGATTATAAATTTGGAAAATATCCTTAATGGTTTTTAAGAAATATCAATTGAACTAGTATTACATCTATTCGATTTAAAATTAAAATTTCCTTAATACCCCTTATATTCTTTTTACAGCTACGAGTCTTGGGATTACTACCATAAACCTATTACCGCATTGTTAAGCTTCTTAAAAGAGTGGCCATTTCATTTTGGAAATACTATAAATGGAGTATTGAAGAGCAGTTTTATTTCGTGTTGAAACACAGAACTTGTAATTGGTACTATCGTGGCAGTTTTCCATTTGCTCTGTAGGATTCCTTGCACCAGACATTTATTAATTACATTTAACAATGGCTACCCTATCACTTCAAATGACAGTACTGTTTTAAAGAATATATAAATTTAAAGACAGATTACTTGGTAGTTATATCACAGTTTTCTACTAACTGCTAATACTGCCACAATATAAATGGTTTAATTAACCAACGGAACCAGGAAAGCATGTTTCTTTTACAAATATCAGACCACCAAAAAAATACCAACGCAACACATATTAAATATGTACGTCACACATTCTTAAATGTATCTAAGTATTTTTAAATGTTACCACGTTCCTAAAAACAGATTAAAAATCCATGCAGTTCCGACATAGAAGCTCTTGTATTACCATCAAATTATCATATAACCCTTCCCACTGTGAATACAAAAGAAGTTGTTAAAATACTGTTCTCGTGTTGATCAGGTTAAATAAGGTACTTTAACATTCCTCGGGCATCGGGAGCGATGGCTAGTTGTTGATAACTACCTTCCCAGATAACATCGCACCCTTAAAACAAGGGTTGAATATATTTACAGGCATTAATGGGTGGTCTCGCTTTTGAAACAAAGAAATCAAACCGAATTATCAGACAAATGTAAATTAGGATGTTATTGTTTTATGGATGAATTTAAGTATGCCATTTGTCACGATAAAAATATTAATAAGTAGTACAGATGCAGTCTGCTTCCAGTATCCTTTCACAGAATCACATTTGTGTCGTGCAAGACACATTTTGGGGTTTCGTAGGTATTACCATCTTTATTCTAATCCTTCCGGCACTAAAGTTTGTAGTAATTCAATTACCAATTACTATTGTAATTCTAGTAAGTAATTTTAAGTACTTTTTCAATTAAATATTTTACAACAAATAAAATAAATTATTTTTACATATTCAGTATTTTAAAATGCGTCTGGCCAAAAAGTATGGATACCTTCTCAAACATGCTCTACTATGCAATAAACAGTTTATTGAATTGAAGATTTTAGTATAAAACTTATTCATTATTGTATTGGCGTGTTTTATAGTACCATGCCTCAGAAAAATATTATTCTTGCGATGTAAAAACAAAAGTTATTCAATTATACCATAATGGCAATAAATAGTATGATATTTCTATGTTTTAAAGATACCAAAAGGTAAGATTTCAAAAATTATACAGAAATTTAATTATAGAGGAAGAGTGAACGTTAATTTAAAAAGTGGCCGACCTAAAAGAAAACACGTCAAGAGTAGATAAAATTATTGAAAGAATTTCGTGATCCGAAAAAGACATCAAGATTCATTTCTGAGGAAATCTTAGAAAATTTTAATATTTCATTGTCAAATCATACTATAAGAAGAAGGTTAAATAATATGGGACTATTTGGTAGTGTAGCGGTAAAAAAGCTACTTATTTCTAAGAAAAACAGAAGAGCTCGATTGGATTTTACTAGAGATCATTTGGAGTGCGATGCTTCCATATGCAGAAGAAGAAATGTCTCTGAGATGGTTATTTCAACAAGATAGTTGCTCAAAGCATTCGTCAAATTTGGTAAAATATTGGTTTTTACATAAACACGTACCGATAATGAAATGGTTATCTCAGAGTCCTGATCTTAATCCAATCGCGCATCTTTGGGAGCATTTAGATAAGTATTTCGGAAATTCGGAAAAATACAACTACAAACAACGACCAAGTTTTAAAATTATAGAGCAAGAGTTGAAAAGCATTCCTCAACCGCTTTTGCTTAAAAAAAAATAAAACTCTTAAGGCGTAGATTAAGGAACGAAAATTAGTTTAAAAAAATAATAATAATACTTCGCATACTGACCTACTGAACTGACAAGAATCAAACTGTTGTTAGTATTTTGTTTTTAACGTATCAAAGATGAATTAATTTAAATTTTATTGTGACGAAATTTTGGCAGATTATTTAAATTTTGTTTCACAAAATTAAATGGGAGCTATTAGTATAAGCAAAATGATTATCAAAAATTGTTGATTTTGATGTGATTACAGAAAAAATATTAGACATAATACAGAGACATCCAACGTTCTGTTGCCTTCTTATAATGGGTGTTTTTTTTAGAGGTATAGAACTTTAAATTGCAATAAAACAACGATGGATTATTCGATTGACATGATTTTTTTTTTATTCGAAAGAGAATCTTGTGGCATTACATTTTAAATGTGATTTCTGGCATATGACCGCCACGGCTGGCTCGGATGTAGTCCAATCTGGACGTCCAATTTTCGATGACTTTTTCCAACATTTGTGGCCGTATATCGGCAATAACACGGCGAATGTTGTCTTCCAAATGGTCAAGCGTTTGTGGCTTATCCGCATAGACCAATGACTTTACATAGCCCCACAAAAAGTAGTCCAGCGGTGTTAAATCACAAGATCTTGGAGGCCAATTCACAGGTCCAAAACGTGAAATTAGGCGGTCACCAAACGTGTCTTTCAATAAATCGATTGTGGCACGAGCTGTGTGACATGTTGCGCCGTCTTGTTGGTATGATTTAATGTAATGCCACAAGATTATCTTCCGAATAAAAAAAAATTCATGTCAATCGAATAATCCATCGTTGTTTTATTGCAATTTAAAGTTCTATACCTCTAAAAAAAACACCCGTTACTTATTAAATACTTAAAAATCCTACAGTGTGTGAAAATTCACAATTAATATATTTTTTTTTTTTTTTTTTTTTCTCAAAGTTTTATAAGGTGCAACAAGATTGTCTATCTCCGATTCCTCGTGGCAGTTTGTTTTGTATTATTATTGTTATTTTTTAAATATTTTTTGAATGTGCATATCATGGCATTATACAGAATCCGGCAGGGAAATGTTACGTTTTTCAGAACACTAACATGGATGCTTTTGAACAAATATCAATATATATTTTTTCCAATGACTACATATACAATGCCGTTTAAGAAAAACACAAAGAATAGTATATTCTGTAATAAGGTTGGAATGAGAAAAATTGATGCGAGTGGAACATTCAGAGCGTGTGTTTTTCTTAAACGGCAGTAAGTTATGTTAGTCTATTTTTTAACCAAACATTGCATTTATTTAAAGTATTCATACGGGCATAGATACCGTCTGCTCTACTTTGCAGCGCGGAGGAATGCATATCTTATAGTGAAGAATAATATCTGACAATGAGCATGGAATAATTATTCATTCACTAGTGAAGAAATTAAATACACGCAAAATGCATAACATGATAAGTGCTTTAGAATAACATTCCAACTCTCGTGTTAGAATATTAACTTTCTGTAGATAAAATCGGTTTTGGAATTGGTAAATTCTATTGTGGTCGTGGAGGAAAATAATTCAGGTGTGAAAAATGACGTCATCCAAGTGGTGACCGTTCTTGTCCAGATATTGTTGCAGGCAGATATAAATATAATTGTCCACATACCTTTCAAGCATAGCGCGTGGTAGTGCTCGAATTTCACGAGTTATGGCTTCCGATAGAGCTTCAAGAGTCCATGGTTTTTCAATGTAAACCTGAGCTTTTAACCCGACCGTGAAAGTTCCGGTGACCGACGGGGGCCACTACACATCCCCGCGCAATTAAATGACACGCCATAGAAAATGTTCCCTTAAAAAAGCCATACCATTCTCTTGAGGTAAAGTCAAGTAGCCCCATCCTGTTGAAACTAAACCCTATCGAGGGAAAACCGATGTATTCTAAATTCAGGCATTAAAAATTCTCGCAACATCGTAAGGCTAAGCTGCGAGCTGATCATCACAGTGTGTCCATTTTATCGGAAAAAGTAAGGTCCAATTATGCCAAAGCGGGCTATACCACACCACACATTTACTCTCTCTCTGTATGTAGAAGCGCCTTTGATAGACTTCCCGTGCATTATTTTCCGACCAGTTCCGGCAATTTTGTTTGTTTACAGCATCCGATAAATGAAAATGAGAATAAAATGACCGGTTGCAACAAAGTTGTCGTAAACAAGGACGCGTTGTTCAATCGTCCAGGGCTCCATGGCTACTGAAATGGCATCTAATGAGTATCAACCATTACGCAAGCGTTAGTTCCCTTAACCCCAATGTTATATCCGTCTCAAAAATGTTATACCTCCCTGCCGGACCCTGTATTCATGTCATTTTAAATATGTGTATCTATGTATAATTATTTTATTTATAAGTATGTATAAACATAAACATGTGTGTCTGCAGAATAGACGAATGGCGCTATATTCCATAAATGCTCCAGGGCCAAAATATTCATAACCCAGCATGTGACTGCGTTAAGAAATTTTTTCAAAATTAAGAGATTAAAAATCGTTCAAGGCAAACTATTTTTATATATATTAAAAACGGTGCAATAAAATTTACGACATGTCAACCAAATCAGCGTTGCAAAAATTTAATAATAGTTTTGACAATAACAATTTAAATATTTTAAGAAACACAGCCGTCGGCAGACACGAAGTGTTGGTCGAAATTGATCACAAATCAATTTCAAGGTTTGTGGAATAATGCTACTTGCCAGGAGGTGGTTATAAGTCATCTTATCGTGCATTATGGTGTCCAAACAAGTGAAATCGAACATGAAGATGCGCTTGTTCAATTTATGGATGTTGGAAGATTAAGAGATATAATTGTGATGAAATGATTTGCTGCGAAAATTACTGCAACAGTGAAAATTAATTCAAAAATTGCAACAGGCAGACATATTTCTTTGATTTATTTATGTGCCAAAGTAATAATTATTTAATTATATATTTTTAAAGTTGCGGTTTTGTGGTTTTAAATATTTAAATTTATTTGCACTTCATTGTGCTGATTACCAGTGATGACTCGTGATACTGAAGTGGTGGGACAAGCTTTTGTTAGTTTCATTGGCGACTCTAGCACTAAGCAATCGGAGGGGCAATCGAAGTTTAAATAAAAAATACACAAACACCAGTTTTGTTTTAAAGATTGATTACATAACTGATATTTTTTATAAATTGCTTAGAAAAATATAAAATAAAATTTTATTTTAGTAGACGAATTAATCTGGTAGACGTATTGTCAGTTGACGTAAAGTCGGTATACTAAATGTCGTGGTAGACGAAAAGTCTGTATACGAATTGTCCTGGTAGACGAGAAGTCCGTTAATATCTGTATACAAAATGTCATAGACGTAAAGTCTAAAACATTGTAAACCTCGAAAAACACTTTATTTATTAAATAAACATTAAGAATAACAAAAAGGCGTACATTAAATAATTAATAATTTATTTATTTTGTTCCACGTTGCAAAAAGGAATCTAGATTCCCTTGTTTGGCCTCTCTACGTTTATTGCCAGCCACGTTTAACAGCACTCACTCGCTCGTATCTTCGTCGTTCTCTTCTAACAACTCCATGCATTGATTGTGAAGAGAAAGGGCCTTTTCGATGGTTTTAACAGTTAAATTTCGCACGGGAACAGGTTCGTCATTTTCTAGGGACGTATGGCAGTCCATTTTCTGCAGCTCTTTATTAGTCAAAGGTTCACCATGTGATTTTAACAAAGTCTGAATATCATCTTCATCAAAACCTTCGATGTCTTCGGAAATGGCTATAATACTAATACCTTCAATGATATTTTCAACATAATTTTCATGATTGCAGTGAACTTCAGCAATTTCACTGATCAATTTTTTCCAAACACCCTTCATACACGACTGGGTGACTTCATTCCACGCTTTGTCGATGTGTCTGATAGCTTAAAAATTTTAAATTGTCGGTCGCATTATAACGAATCCGCACTAGCCGGGGTCGCAATAAACGGGGGTTACTTGTACTCAAATGAAATACCTGTCTTCTCGCTGTATTTTTCAGAACAATTTTGACGAGTTATATGTTATAAAAAAATGCTATATAATATTTTTAAATTTGGCTATTTTTTTGTGCTATTTCTTCCGCATGGTCCTTAAGAGTAACTGTGTAAAATTTCGTTCATATTGGCCAAAGGAAAAAATATCAAATAATTTTATATATTTTAGCCAGTACAACCTATTATCGCTGGCTCCAAGAAGAGAGACAACAAATATAATCTTTACTGACAAACCTTCACAATCCTAATCATGACTCAGCCGAAAATATTGTAATGGGCGAAAAAGAAAACAATATTAAAATAAAAATTACAAGATAATATTACAGTGTTGTTGTTATAATGCAACATTTTAAGGTAGGGGTATCCAAAGTAGGTTATGGTTACCCCAGGGGGTACATGCGTTGATACTTGGGGGTACGCGTAGAAAATGTAATATTTAGTTCTAGATAAATTTTAGTCCAGTATTTACTGTTGAGCTTTCTAAATGAATAGATGAATCCAAATAGAAGGGTGTATGTCCATATATTGAGGGTACGTGCTGTTTAGTTTTTCTGGTTTAGGAGTACGTAATCGAATTTTATTTATACCTTTCGGTTAAAATTTACATATTATTTACATATTCTGACTGTCAACCGACGATCTGAACGCACAAGATCCCGGATTTCGTCAATATTTTCATCGCTTCTTGAACATGAAGGCTTTCCACTGCGTGATTCATCTTCAATCAACCCTCTTCCTTCTGAAAATGCCTTAAACCACCAAAAAACCTGGGTCCTTGACAAAACACTGTCTCCGTAGGCCTGCTGAAGTTTTGCAAAAGTTTCCATTGCACTGTGCTCGAAATGAATGTCACTTATTTTTAGAAAGCACTAGAAAAAACTGTTTCAGGAAAAAAAAAACCGCTACGTATAGTAAAATTACTCTAGCGAGTTCAAACTCGTACTGAAGGCATATCATATGTTCACCTGCCGCCCCACCAAGTCCTGCGTTCCAAATGTTGCCAGATCAAACGCTATGTTGCCAGTCCGGTTACTTGATTTACACACCTCCTAGAGTTTAATTTAATATATTTTCAAATACGTATTCTAACTATTGTTGCATCTTCGTCTCAAATCTTCTCTTCTCTCTAAGACGTCCTCCATCCATTTCCATCCTTGCCCTGATTCACACAACGCACCTTCTCTTGTTCCTTCTTTAAATTTAATTTCTCTACAATTCTTCATTATATGCTCCAAGGTTTCTCTTTCCTCTCCACACATTCTTTGTTCATCCGTTATCCAGTACTCATTTTCTCTTTCCTAATTTCCGCACCTAAATCTAGCTATTACCTTCATTTTTAATCCAATACTTTGGATTTTGAGGTACTCGGATATTTGTATCGCCCAAGTTTTCTTCTCTTTGCTGTTATACCTCGAATTTTTTAACCTCTCACATCTTTCTTGTCTTTGGATGTCCTTCATTCTATATGTTATTTCTACGAGGGATGTTTCTTAAATTCTGGGAATTGTGCTATAATTAAATTACGCAGAACTTATAAACAATGTTATTGGTGCCAGACAAGTCTTGGCATGTTTATGCAACCATCTAGTGCAATAGTTTTCAGTCTGATTTTGGTGTTCGACTGATATAGACGCGTTTTCATAGCACTGTTTTTGTAACCATGAAAGACGCAGCAAAATCTCAAAGAGCAATAATTTTCTTTTTGTGGAAAGAAGTTGTGAAAACATCAGAAATTATTCAGCGTCTGCAAGGAGTATTTGGTGAGTCTGCAGAATCCAAAAGTACTGTTCATCGGTGTTTTAAAACCGGTAGAACATCACTAGAAGACGATCCACGCAGTGGGCGCCCAAGCACGGTAAATGAAAGAAACATTACTGCCGTCGAAGACCTACTGAAAGAGGACAGGCGAATGACTATTCGTCAAATTAGTGTGCGCCTAGGGATAGGTACACGACAAGTTCATGACATCTTGCATGATTCTTTGGGCGTTAGCAAGGTTTCGCCGAGATGGGTGCCAAGGCTGTTGGGACCAGAACAGAAACTCAATAGGTCTGATACTTGTCAACTTCAAGACGGCTTAATAAATTAGTTTATCGTTGGGATAAATGTATTCAGTTAAATGGAGATTATGTTGAAAAACTACATTGTAATATTGACGAAAATTAACAAAATAATAAAAATTATAGCTAAATTCCCAGAACTTTGGAAACATCCCTCGTAGTTTCACATCTTGTCATTCCGACCTCTTTCTTGATATTTCCTTAGTTGAGTAGTCATTATGCTCAAATCTTTTTACTTCCCATCTGGATTCCATCTTTCCTTGTGTCTCTTTTCTCTCTATTTCTGCCAAGCACTGATGCAGCAAGTTTTTTTCTGATGTCTTATTATCCTGTTTTAGAATTTAATAGCTCTTTTTGAAGCTTCTATTCTGATGTTTATTTTGCTTTCCTCGTTAGTGTCCGAATATGTTCTTCTAGGTCTCCACTGCTTTTAAACACGTATCCCAGGTATTTGTATTCCTTCGTTTGTTCTACCTCATCTCTTCCCTAATTCCATTTGTTTTGAGCCTGTTTGCCACCTTGTTTTTTAAACAACATTACCTTTGAATAAGATTTTAATGTTACCCTGAATTTATTAGTATGAAACATACATGATATGAAAAGTTGATAGTATGATATTATGATACAAGTCATAATATAAGCTGATGAATGTTCAATGTTTGAAAATTTTTATACGCACGTGTTAACAGTCATGCGCGACGTCGTACAATTGAGTCACGCATTGTAATTGGTTTGAAAGAATATACTAAAAGTTATGTTTTCTGCGGTTGAGAGGACGAATTGGATGTTTATTTGTTAATAATGTAATCGAAGGTATGGTGATAGTGAAATGTTGTTTTTTATTGCAGTTAGTTGCAGTAGTGTTGTCGACTGTGATAGGAACGGTAGGCCGTCAGATTGATAACTCGAGCAGTGCGAGTTCGAGCCCAGTGCAACACCACCACAGGCATCACGCGCGCCTCTCTTCCGCCACTCACAGGCATCACCACAACAACCACAACCACCCCCAAACCGACACCAACTGGTAAGTACCAACTACCATACTTAACCATCACAATTCCTACCTCGTTCAATTTCTTTATAGTAGGTAATTGTAGTCAAAAAAGGGGCTTGTTCGTTAAAAACTGAATCTAAACTTTCTTTTAAAATTATTTAATACTAGTGCACCCGTTGCCAACTGTGTTGGCAAACAAATCATTACCTTAATGTGGAACTTGCTCGACACCTCAGACTTCTTTCTCTAGCCATACGCCTTACTTCATCCAATTCAAATTGAATCAACTCTTCGCCCATTATTAAAAACTGGACAAATAATAAATATTATTCTGAATTATTTATTCATTAACTTTTTAAGATGGGAAAACGATTCATTTTCATTCAGTGTATTACCTTTATGATGTTAAAACTAAAAATTGATGTGAAGTGTGAATATTCACACATTTCAGGGTTTCGCAGGTATATAATAAGTGAAGGCGGTATGCTGAGTGTGTAGGACAAATTTTACTTTGTAGTAATCACGGCAAAATGAACGATATTTTTAAAATAATTTATCGTCTGTTAATCATATAATAAGACTGGTTATTAAATTTACGCTCATAAAAATTAAATACAACATTTGTCAAAATATAACTAGAATTTTGACAAAATAATTTCAACATAATAAAAATGCAAAAAAAAAAACAGAAAAAATAAAATTCACTCCGTACTCGAACTCGAAACCCTTCGTTTTCCAGCCAGTTTAAGAGCGCTCTAACGCATGTAGCCATCGCACGCTATGCATGTGAGTGTCTTACATTGGTATAACTTTTGTACTTTGTGAACCAAAAACCACAAAAAATGCGTTATTTTCCAAAAACATAATCTGATCAAAAATTCCTGTTGTACTATTTCGGTTCACACCAATATACATTACTTAGAATTTTTTTAGATTTTTAGTTTTAACCATCTGGGCTACAGGGTGTGGGACAAAATTTTTTGCACATTTTTGGCAAAAATCGCATCAAAATAATTTATTTTGCAAAAATAAAAATTTGATCGTTAATCCACGTACTAAGGGCTTTCATTTGATACCCTACTCAGAATTTAAAAAAAATATTTTTGTTTTCGATGAGCACATATTTGTTTATATTTTTAGGGGGGTATGTTTTTTAGATGTTTTAGTATTTTTCCTATGTGCGGGTCAAAGAGTTGTATAAGCATGCCAAATTTCAACTCTCTAGGTTTAGCCGTTTGGCTACAATTTTTACCGAACAGACAGACAGACAGACAGACAGACAGACAGACAGACAGACAGACAGACAGACAGACAGACAGACGACAAAATGACGGTATAAGGGTTTTTTGGTCATACCTACAAAATCCTAAAAATGATTTGAGACGTTAAATTTAAAATATTTTTATTAAAATAAATTTTCCAATTACTTATATAATATAAAAATACGCACACGAAAAAAACGCACACGGATTAATACGCACACGGAAAAAAGCGCACATGAAAAAATACGCACACGGAAAAAAGCGCTCACGGAAAAATACACACGGAAAAAAGCGTACTAGTGTAAGTACTTACACTATATCTCAAATCAGTTTGAAATAAATCGTGAGAAACTATTAGAAATTTAATTGTTTGCCCGCTTTAATATATTGCGTTCACTATTGTATAGTCAAACCAGATCTGGTTATTTTGGTTACTTTTATAGTGTAGTACTGACTTTTAAATGTAATTTTTTCATTTCAAAATATTCCTACGCTGTAAAACCTACTTCAGTTTTGTTGGTTATGATCATTATAACTATGATATCATTTATCTTTATGACATATGTCAAATGGAACGACATTTTAAAAAAAGTGACATTTTTTACTATGTTTTAATACCAACATGACATACAATTTCAAAGGTGCAAACTATTGAATGTATCAATTTGTAATTTTTACCAAAATATTTTAAATATTTCCAACCAATTTTAAATTCACACAAATAAGTTGTAACCTAGTGACGCTGATATGAATGACCAAACTCGGCCGGTAATTCTTGGTAAAAATTATAATTTTTACCAAGGCCACTTTTACTCAATGCATTACATTTACATTTTGGAAATTTAAGAAGTTAAATAATTTAAAACGTTAATCGTAGAAATAAAAAAATAATAAAGCATTGAAAAAATAATAATAAAGAAAAGAAAGTCACATTTTTCTTACTTATCAAACTTTTCACTTACTTTCATCAAAACCAAATATTTTTTTAAATAATTATTTTTTTGCTACTAATAATTTTAATTTATATTATTTTTCTGTAAACATATCAATTAACAACTATTGTTATTACGCGTTATATGTCAATATATACTTCGGTAAGATTCGGAATATTTCGTTACATTTCGGAATCTCGCTTCAATTGTTTTAGATTTTAGACGACAGACACGCACTCACGCAAGGAAACACGTTGGTGTATTATATTATAGATTTTATCTTTTTCTTTTAATAAATACTAATTAAAACTTTTTGATGTTATGCAACAATTAGGTATATTGACAGAGTGCATAGCATTTGCTAGCCAATATTATACACCCCTGGTGTTATCTGTAATAAATAAAATTTCCAGAATTTTTACAAAGCAATTGTTTGTTCATAAGAACGTAGTTATGATAAGTACAAAGCAGTTCAGGTTACAATCAGCTAAGCAGTTGTCTTCACCAATTTTCATTTATATTTAAGGCTGCGTATAACCCCCGGAGGTTACTAGTTTCTTATACAAAACTAACAATCTGAAATAAAATTTGTATCAACCTATCATCAAATATTGCACCGAATTTGTATCTATCTAATATGATAGTTGTAATTGTAGAAACATTTATTGTAAAAATATTATCGCTCAATAACTTAAAAATAGACATCAGCGATATTGTTCTGTAATTTTTTAAATATATTTGTGGGTTTCGAATAACTTTTATATTTATATAGTTTTGTGTAGAAATGTTCAAATAATTCGTCAATTTTTATTCGACTTGATTACTTATAGTTTAGAGCCTTCGTCGAAAAATATTATACTTAAAGATAATGGAATTCCACTTGGTACACGTATTCTCCACGAAAAATAAATCATTTTTACCCGCAACACCAATTTTGAAAACCGCGGCAGATTCAAGAGGGCGGCCAAAATAGATTACCAAGTACAATAACTATAAGTAATTTTCACAATACAACAAAATAGCTACAATAATATTTGTAGAATGACGCTTTAGGTACAATTTGCCGCATCGTACGCAAATATGCGTCGATTGGTTTACAAGATGGCGTCTATAATGCAATTTTCTTATTTACAATTACCTAACAGTTTTTTCTGCAATTAAAAATATCCTATTAGATAGATAAAAATTCGCTGCAAATTTTGATATATAGATTGTTATTAATTTTATTTCCGATCATTAGTTTTGTATAAGAAACTATTGAGGACTATAGGGTTGTGCGCCGCTTAAGCAGCACATCTTGTAAATTTGTCATATACTCCCTTCGTTCGAAAATGTGGTATACATTACTTAAAAAATGTGGGATTTACGAAAGTAATATTATATTGATCCTTTTTGTAATATTGCAAACTTGTTTAGAAGCAACCATGTTAGCAAAAAGAGGGAATTCTATAAGACAGTTGTACACTTTTGAAATCATATCTCATTAATAGATTGCAGTATGTTAAGTTTAAAGACATAGATTCAACACCCTTGCCTATTACATGTGAAGTTCCACAAGGATCTATTTTAGGACTTTTTTTATTTTAAATTTTTGTCAATGACTTTCCTTCGTGTATTAAAGACTGCTCCCATTTTATGTACACTGATGATATTATGTTGCTGTTCAGATCAAAATCACTCTCATTTTTAAAAAAATAATGAATGAATTAACAAGCTATGCTTGAATATTGACAAAACAAATAAATTATTAATTGCATTAAAGCATTCTGAGTTTACTAATCCAGGGTCAGTAAATTTTCTAGGCGACCATATAGCTCCACGTTGACATGGAACCATCATGTTCAAAATCTGGCAACTAAATTATGTAGAATCATATATTTAATTCGAAACCTTGTCGATTGTGTATCTGTCAATGTTTTAAAAATGTCCTACTATGCTCTATTTCAGTCTCACATCTCTTACGCCCTGCTTGCTTGGGGACATGATGCTTCAGCAAAACGAATTTTTGCTTTAATAGACGAATTGTTAGAATCATTTCTAGGACAACTTATAGAGCGGATTGTAAGCATGCTTTCAGAGATTTAAAAATTATAACTTTGTCATCTCTTTATATTTACCAGTGTTTAATTTACACAAAAATAACAAGCATTATAAAACTGTGGAACAAGTACATACGTATGACACTCGCAATAAAACTAATTTCTATTTAGGTTTTACAAGATTGCTGAAAACTAGAAATTGTGACTTCTTTTTTAGGGTTTTGTAGGTATGACCAAAAAACCCTTATACCGTCATTTTGTCGTCTGTCTGTCTCTCTGTCTGTCTGTCTGTCTGTCTGTCTGTCTGTTCGGTAAAAATTGTAGCCAAACGGCTAAACCTAGAGAGTTGAAAATTGGCATGCTTGTACAACTTTTTAACCCGCACATAGGAAAAATACTAAAACATCTAAAAAACATATCCCCCTAAAAATATACACAAATATGTGCTCATCGAAAAAAAAAAATATTTTTTTAAAATTCTGAGTAGGGTATCAAATGAAAGCTCTTAGTACGTGGATTAACGATCAAAATTTAATTTTTGCAAAATAAATTATTCTGAGGTGATTTTTGCCAAAATTGTGCAAAAAAATTTTTGTCCCACACCCTGTAGCCTAGATGGTTTAAACTAAAAATGTGAAAAAATTCTAAGTAATGTATAATGGTGTGAACCGGAATAGTACAACAGGAATTTTTGATCAGATTATGTTTTCGGAAAATAACGCTTTTGTTGTGTTTTTTGGTTGACGATGCATACATGTTATACTCTTATAACACACTAAGTTGATAAGCGTTTGGTGGTCTAGTGGCTCAGTTGCTCGACAACCACACAGGATCGTTATTCACTACACAGGTTCGTTCCTGGCTTGTGGAGTCAATTTTATTTTTTGTTTTTTTTTCATATTTATTATGTTTATTATGTTATTTAATTTGTTAAAATTCTAGTTATATTTTAGCACATTTTGAATTTAATTTTCAAGAGCGTAAATTTAATAACCAATTGGAATTATATTTTCATTCTGTGTCATTTATACGAAGCCAGAGGGGCGGAGCGTATGATTTAAGACAACCAATGAAAGCCATAGGCCCAATTTTCAAAATCTTAATGAACCTTGTTATATAAAAAAAATACTGCACTTATTTAGAAACGTAAATAATGATATTAGGTATTCGAATTAAAATTAACAAAAAAATATTTTAACATAAAATTTGATTTTAAAGCTCTGAGATTAACAGACGATAAATTATTTTAAAAAGATTACTCACTCAGCATGCCGCCTTCACTTATTATGTACCTGCGAAACCCTTCAATGTGTGAAAATTCACACTTCACATCAATTTTTTTTTATTTAAAGATTTTAAGACGCTTCGGCTACTGTGGCTATTGGCGTCTGTGTTTACATCGATTTTTACAATATATGTTTTATTTTTTATTTTATTTATTATATAGATTTACTTGTGTGATAAAGTTGAGTATATTTGTCATTGTATTTGTGTCGTTCGCGAGGGCTTGTTTCATCGTGTTTGGGATGATGTTTCTTAGTTTTTCTTGTTGGTATTTTGTGCAGTGTACTATGATGTGTTCGACGGTGAGTAGTGTGTCGCAAGTGTCGCATGTCGGTGTAACTTCTTTGCAATGAAATTTTTAAATATATTACCCGAGAATATTAAATCTCTCAGATTAAATAAATTTCAGGCTAAACTCAAGAATTTCTTGGAATCTAATCCGTTTTATTAATTTGCAGAATATTTTACATTTTTATACTATTTGTATATTGCACCTAACTGACTAAAAACATGCTCTGTACGTGTAATGTTTGTCAATAAACATTATTATTATTATTAAAAAATCTGCTGTGGCCACCACAGGACCGACCGCCGTCATAAAGTACTTATATAAAATACATTCTACCAGCAGAGTAGAAATAACTTGGCCTAATATTTTCTAACAGAGATATTATTTATCATGACCATGGAAACGTTACATACAAGCATGAAAAAATTGAGACGAAATTTTACAAAAATTATTCGAAATTTTTCGTTTTATCAAAAAACGTCTCAAATAAAAGTTATTAATTATTGCTTTTATAGCAACTTTTGTTCAATAAATTTTTTCGAAATATTTTTCTGTTCTTCACGAGTAAACTCCCATTTTTAGTCAACCGATTTTTACCAAAAGTTGATCAACTCGTGCCATTGATGGCAAAAGCTTAAATATGAAGTTTCATAAAAATCCTTTCACCCGAATTTGCTCTGCACGTGTACACAGACAGACGGACAGACGGACAGACAGACGGACAGACGGACAGACGGACAGACGGACAGACGGACAGACGGACAGACGGACAGACGGACAGACGGACAGACGGACAGACGGACAGACGGACAGACGGGCAGACAGACGGACAGACAGACAGACGGACGGACAGACAGACCGACAGACATCATGCTAAAAATAGTCAAAACGTTATGTAGTAACCTCAATTCGTGGAGATCCATCGAAATCTCGAAATGTCAAAATCGGTATGATCACAATACCTCCCTTATATATGCTGGCGGTCGGTAAAAAGGTTCTGCACATTAATAAGACAAAACTTCACGGTAAGGAACGATTACAAACAACATCATGTTCCATACAAACTGTGGAGACAGCCAGGTCCTTGTTAAATTAATACTTTTTGTATTATTCTTTGTTTTACCAGATATTTGTAACTATTTCATAAATAAGATAATTCTTATTAATTAAAATTGTAAATGTAGATCATATTTTCGGACAAGAAAAAAATCAAAATGTATACCATATTTTCGGACGGAGGGAGTATTATATTTCATGTATTGTCATGCATTAAGAGACGTCATAATTCGATACTTGAACTATGTACTATCAGATTTTTACTAAAATTTCACTTTACAACCGAACATATATCTGACATAAACAAATTGACTCACAACATGATAGGTTAATTCTGCGGTTTTCTAACTTCGGACATAGTCCAGATGATAAAAATATGTCGTATAAAATTGATATATGATAGTGATGAATTCATCTGTCTTTAATAATATTTTCGAAATTCTTTTGCAATGGTCTCGTATTAATGTGGACACTATTATTTTGGAAAATTGTAATTTGGTGAAAATTAATAGCTCTAGTAACTCTTTGGAGTCACCATACTGACATTGCACATGGGAAGAGGAAACTAAAATCAGGCACAAGCCAACGTGGTTCTAACAAAACTGAACATGAACTATCATCACTGTATTTGAAAAATCCAGTCTCACTTGTGAAAACCAATCCGCTACTGATTTGGGACGATATGAAGACAGTCTTCCCTAACTTATATAAAATTGCTCAGAAATTCTTGTCTGTAGTAGCGACGTCAATTACTTCGAAGCGCTTATTTTCGAAAGCCGGAGCCACTGTATTCAGAGACAAAAATAGGCTTCTGGGCAAAAAGGCTTACTAAACTGCTTTTTCTCGCTGCTTGCAATGAAGAAGAGTGGAGTGTTTAATTAAATTTTAAACAATCACTCAGACCTACAGGCGCCATTGCCTTACCATTTTTTACCATTTTTTTAATACTAACCTGACATACATTTTCAAAGGTGCAAACTACTGAAATCAAAATTTTCTCTTAGTTTATTTTTACAAAAGTGAACAGCATAGGCTATTCCAGACGTTTAGGCGGAACTAGATTTTGAAATCTAGTAATTTTTATCTTTTAATTCGGACTTTTGGTCATTTTGTTTATGCTTTTTAAATGATACTCACATTGCAAATTCTAAATTAAATTGATGTCATTACAAAATGTCCTTTTCATTGCATTTTAATTTTTTGTCATTCTTAATAAAATTTTTCATTTATTTATTTGTTTTGTCTTCAAAATATGTAAAAAAGTATTAAATTTTTTAATAAATGTCATTCGTTTCCATGGTTTCACTCACAGAACAGTTTCACTGTTGGAATTTTAAATTTTCACATACCAACCTAAAAAATGAAATAACCCAAGCAAGGTCCGTTCTCGTGACTCGTGACAATCTAAAAGAACGAAATTCCCATTTAGTTCCGCGTAAACGTTTAGAATAGTTGGTTAATGTTCCGTATAAGTCCACCGCGTCAAATTAGAACTAGGCTGTATGTTTAGAATAGAATATATGTAAGAGTGGGGAACCAATAGTAATCATTCTTGCATATGTGCTCGGTGTAATCAGACACAACTTTTGTGCAATTTAGAATCAAGGGAGAACGGTGTCTACACAGGTGTTATTTACATAGTTAGTTCCTGAAACTTGGAAAATGGCTGATAATTATTTCAATTTTTTAAGTAATATGGAGAGTAAGGATATGAAAGAGGTGTTAAGATGGTGTATGAATGAGGGTCTGATTGTGTCTGAATGTAAATGTCCCAAAAAGTTCCCAGACTCCTGATTTATATAATTGCAATGTGATCTAAATGCTATCCATTTTTTCCCAAATTTAAACCCAAAATGTGATAGCTAAATTTTATCCCGTACAACTTCAAAGAGTTATAAAAAGGATGGATAATTTTATATAAAAAGGTATTCTGTGGCGATTTTTACGGCTCTGGATTTGCCTACTAGTTTTATCATTGTTTGTTTGCATATAGTGAAGATATATAAATGCTTTATACATTTTTAATACATTTACATAATTTGGTATGTATGAATGCGATGAAAACGGAATGTTCTATTTTAGACATAAAATTGGTAGGTCGGAATATATTGATAATTTGAGGATTCTCTCTTTTAATAAAGTTAGTGTTTTTCAACATATGTATACTATAAATCTCATTCAAACTATTTAAATATGACTTTAAGCGTATAAATACTGAAATTTCGTTATTCAAGTTTTTCTTTAAAAACCGTTAATAGGAGCTAAATGTTAACTAACACTTATTAAATAATTGCTTGGATTTCAAAACGTATAACTATCAAGTACTTATTTAGATTTCAGAATCGCAAATGTTATATTTTGAAAGAAAGGGGCGGCGCTTCGTCAAGACCAAATCTCATTCCAACTAGCATACACGTTCTGTCTGACGAGTTATGCCTGGTGGACTTATACGGAACATTAACCGAATAGTTTTTATACTTTAACTATTTATTATTGTAAAACTGTAAAACTAACTATTAAATTGTTAGTATAAGAATAAAATGTTTTTTACGATTTATAGAAATATATTCATTTTTCGTTTCGATACGATAGCGGTATCGATACTTTTTATTCGATATTATCGATACCCAAATATCGATACTTTCTCAGTATCGCATATCCTTAGATGTGTTAGGCTTTTTAAGATATTTAGTTTTCTGAAACATTCAAACAGGAAAGTTGAGTAAATTGTTTTTTCAGTAATGCGCTCATCCCCGTATGCTGACGATGTAAAGTTCATAATGCGTGTTAGCCCCTAATTACTGGTTAAAACAGTAATTTTATGATAGACATAGTAATCAATTTCTTCTTATAATCTGATCGTCTTTTGACTGAACTAATTTGCAAATAGTTTAAAGCGCAACACTAACATAAAACATAGTTGGCAGCTTAGGCCGAGAGATACAATAAACAATTGTACATAATTCAATAGATAATAATCAATTTAATCCGCAAGTCCAGCAGTTGGCACTTTTGCTCCTAGCCGTGTCAATAATTCTTAAGATTAATTAACTACCATTCAACAAATCAATGTCTAACTTTTTTGTAATAATCATCATTTATTCTCTAAGTGATTTCCAATTAGTGCGTGGTGACATTATTATAAATCAGTAGCAGTTTAATATTCATTTGTATAATTCACAGTTAAGCACAATAGACAACAACTCGTATATCAGTCATTGTATCTCAAATTACCGACAGTTGTTACGGTAGTCATTAATAACGTTAAACAGAAGTAGATAACTGACATATTGTGCTACACTACACTCTGTTCAATGTTGGATACATTCAATATTATTGTAGGTGTCTTATAATTCACGAGTGTTATTGAATTCGTGACGGAACTGACGGCATGTTTTATATGTCAGGGAAAATAAAACATATACAGATTGTAAATTGCAAGTGCGATCATAGGTCAATACAAAACAAATATACGCAAGCCTCTTGTCAAGTTCTGTCTTACAGCTTTATTTTTCAATTTTTTTTTAAGTGTTTCCATCACCCGCCATAAACTTTGTGGAAACTAAGATATCAGGGGCGTATCCATACATTTGTCAAGGGGGGGGGGGCTAATTTTAAAAAAAGTTGTGAATGATATCCCCCCCCCCCAGGATGTCTGTGAAATAGGATAAAAAAATTAAATTTCTTTCATAATTAACTATTTATTGTCAAAGATTAACAGAAAATCAGTCGTAGCCAAAATCACAGTAAATAAAATTAAACTTATTTAAAAGTAATTATTTCTTATAATATTTTATTTTATTTTACATTTAGTCAGGCCCTTTAAGGATTCCACACACCAAAGCGGCCGCGGTGGCGGCCGCTGTAGCTGTAGCGTTAGCGATGCGACTAGCGATCAGGTCTCCTCACACTAACGCGGTGGGAGTGGTGGTAGCGGTAGCGATCAGTTAGTGAATCACAGTATATAGTTGTGTGATAATATTGATTGCGAGAATACAATAGAATAATTAATTGTATGTAGAGGAAAAATAATAATCTACTTACTATCAATTTCCAAAACTTTTCCTATTTCGTCCCACACTTTATTTGTTTTCCTAATATTCTTGTAATCAGGATGTGCTAAGTCATACAAAATTAAATAATCCTTTACCGATCTATGATTTTTTCTGTTAAATTATCTATTTTCGACACTATTTTCTTAAATATATTCAATCTGTGGTATATAAACAATGAACATCGCGCGGCCTAACGCAACTTGTCGAGTTCGGCCGCCAGTGTTTGGTGATCGCTAGACTGAACGCTACATTCGGCGTCGTTCTCAGATAGCGGAACGCTTGTATTTGCGTGGTCTCATTGTATTATATAGGTTGCGTTAGGCCGCCGCCGTAACGCTACCGCGGCCGCCACCGCGGCCGCTTTGGTGTATGGAATCCTTTAGAGGTCGGGGCCCCGGGCGCGCGCCCGGTACGCCCGCCGTTAAATCCGCTTCTGCAAACAGGACAAACCCAGTGAAGTGTTCGCTATCAAATTTTTTACACATTTACATAAAAGGTGATAACAAATTATAACATATTAATGTATAAATATACAATTGAATAATGAAATGAATATTAAAGTATAGAAATATTGAACGGATAAAGTGGAAAAGATATAATATCAGCCAGAACGTATGTGCTTTAATTTGTTAATTCAAAGGCGTTTAAATTGAATTAAGTTTACGTTAAAAAGGTCTATATCTGAAAAATTGTTCTTATAAGAGGTGCATAGTCTATTTATTACTGAATTATCGAATGATTTGGTGTTTGACAAGGGTTGATGAAAAAGTACCGTACCACGGGTATTGCATCTCGGAATTCGAAATGTTATTAATGATAATAATTCATTAGAAGAAATATTATTAGTTACAACTTTATATAAGGTCAGCATATCTGTAAGCGAGCGACGATCACTCAAATGTAACATGTTAAAGTAAAGACATGCCGCATCATAGTTTACATATTCTGTAGAGGATTCATAGCAAAAATATTTAAGAGCTTTTTTTTGAATTTTTTCCAATTGACTGATGTAAAATACAATGTAAAACACAAACAATGTAAAATAAAACGTATATAATATAAATAAATAGCTTTTTTTAATATTAATAAAACATCGATGTATCGGAAACATCGATGTTTTTCCTACGATGTTTTTTCAACATCGATAGTAAGCGCCGATGTTAACATCGATGTTAAACATCGATGTTTTGCCTTCGATGTACAACCCTAGTATGGCGGCCCCACTCGGCGGCTCTGAATTTGGCTTCTCCCTGCACTATAAAGCCTGGAACAGAATGCAAAGCGCGCCGTCATTTGCGACGGCGTTGCGTTAGCGCCGTTGAGAACGCCTTCACACAATGCAATCATTTTTAACGCCGTCAAAGTGTCACGTAACATCATATATCTGTGTTTATACGTGCGCTTTCTTGTATTAAAATTATAATTGATGATGAAGACTTGTGTGTGATGTTATTTATGTTGTATGCAAGTTATTTATACATACAAACACTTTACCATTCAGTAAAAACTGAGGTTAGGTGTTCTGCGTCAACGTTCAACGGCGTCAAAAGTTGGAAGTTGACGAACATTCAGTATCAACGGCGTTCGAACGCCGCTAGGACGTTACACATTCACATAGGACTGTGCACTTGCGTATGACAGCTTGGTTTTAACTTTCCTCTGACAGATAGCGCCGTCCAAACGCCGTCAACGCGCCGTAGAACTCGTTGCATTCTGTTTCCCACTTAAGTCTGGTGAACCATGGTTTCAGTATGTGGCAAAATAAAACGCCTGTTGCATGCAACTAATATAACATTGATGTATTGCGGGTGGTATACGTTAACAGTTTTGCTGATGCTAATGTGATATAAACCTGTTACATGTTTTAATACTAGGGGATAGGACTGGCACACTTCTTCTTTTTTCACATTCGACAAAATTGTCTGCGTATAGTTCCGGAGTAGGAAATTTTAAAAAGGTAGCGTATTATCGTATTATCACCTAGATCAGGGGTCGGAATTCTTTTGGTGACAAAGAGCCGAATCTATATTGAAAAAAAAAACACAATAACATGGAAGAGCCGCTAAAAAATATATGCTATATTTAAGAAAGAAGAGTAAAAATTGTTTATTTGTTTTAAAATAATCAAGTATTACAATAAATTAATATTTATTTATACATTTAGTTTGTGATACCTATTGCACTTGCCAGTATATTACAATATAATAATTTTTTAATGGGACGATTGCTCCTGCATAGTGTTCGATAAGACTTCAATATTTGGTGAATATTCAGTAATCTTTAACTTAAGGCAGCACTCTAGTTTCAGGTCAATAAGATTACTTCTTAACTGACTCTTTATTAATTTCATATGTGAAAAGACTTGCTCACAGTAATATGTGGATCCGAAATTGTCAGTAGTCCAAAATAATAATTTTTTAATTGATTGAACGATTCTGGAAAACGGTTCCAAGCATCGAAAACAATTCTACATTTATCTACATTTTTAAGGTTATGAATTTTGGTCCGCTTATGCCGGGAAAATAAAATACCCTTTTCTATTTCTAAACTTTCCTGTTCAGAATTAAGTGTTAAGAATATATTATTCCATAAATCTTTGGATTTCAAATTAATTTTAAGAATATATTATTCCATAAATCTTTGGATTTCAAATCAATTTTAGATTTTTAAATATTTTTTAAGTCTCTAGAAGATAGACGAAATCCAAGTCGTCAAATGCGCGTACGCGGCCTCGCCTTCTCAGTCAGATCAAGTGAGATGGGTCTATTGTTAACGTTATGTACGCGGACGCAAGTTACTTTTCTCTGTTTCGCGTGTGGTAGTTGAAGACGTAAAGACTTGAAACCTCGAAAAAGACAAAATAAAACTTGGATAGCGTTCTAGTGTAATACGCCCTTAAAAGGGAATATGCAGTAACTCGGGGAATTGCCGGGCGTGAATTGCACCGTAAAACTTCCTGAACAAAACAAAACCTGTATAATACAGGCAGAAAGTTAAAAAATAAATTATATTAAAATAAAAACCAGCCAATTTTCAAAGAGCCAATTTTCTAAAGGAGCCGCAGATTGCGACCCTTGACCTAGGTAATTGTACCATAATGAATAAACAAATAATGGAACGTACTAGATTAATTAACTAATAAATGTATCATAAGTGATAATTTGTAGTTTGGTTGTAGAAAAATGTATTTAAATTACAAATCGAAAGTAATTTTACAAATCAAAGAAGAACATTTTTCATATTTCGAGTTTAACAGCTGAAGTTTTGTATAAAAATATGACATTTGATATTGAGCATATTATGAATGAATCATACCTATTAAGCATTTTATCAAAACAAAAACTTCCGGATTAGTTTGTTATCAAATTTTAATAATCTACTATACAAATGAGGTCATTTCGTTGTTTTGAACTTTTTTCCCAAACAGGACTGGACTGGAAATATATTTAGAACCAAGAAATCCGTAACATTTTTTGCAGTAATCATGCCAAAATGAACTTTTTTAGGGATAAATAACGGGTGCTTCAACATCGATGGGTATACAATTAATAAAATAATAACATGTTATACATTGTTAGAGATACATGCTAGTAATTTCAGATACATTACATTGATTACAGGAAAATATATTAATATAATTTAATGTGGATAAATTAACTTTGTGAAAATGTTTTATTAATAACGGTTGAGATAAAAAACATAACATTTTTATTTAATAACTGCTCACTAGTTTCGGCTTTCGCCATTTTCAAAGCAATGAAATAAGATACAAACATTACAACTTAAATACTATTTACAGGTAAGAATTCAATGATGATAATCTTATGAGAGGGGAGGTAGACAAGTCGGTCATTTCATTAAGGGGGGGGGTATGGTTAATTTTGCATTTTTTAAGCATATTTTTAAGAACGATTTGTGGAAATCTGGTAAAGGTAAGCTAAATGGGTGAAAGTCTATCTTAAAGAACAACACTTGAAGAGTATTGTGTTAAATTTTTATTGAAAAATATTGAAAAATGAGCCATTGGCGTCATTTTTTAGTAAACACTCCAAAAAAAAAGTTGATTTGCGGTGTACACGATATCTAGTGACACAATCATCTGAAACATATAATTCAAAAAGTTTTGGTTAGTTTAAAAGTTTCTTCAGGTAGTGACGTCGAGTTTTTTTTTGTTAAATTGAGTTTTAAATTTTTGGTACGACTTAAAAAACGTAAACGTAAACGTAAAAAATTGTGTTTGGTAATCGGAAAAAAGGTTATAAAAAAAAAATATATATTCAAAATAAAAGCAAAAACTCAACGTCACTACCTAGTAAAATGATTTATAAAGAAGTGTGCAAAATTTCAGAAAGATCCATTCATTAGTTTTTGAGTTATGATGTACACCGCATCAAAAAAAGCTATTTTTCAGAAAACGCGTTTGTAATGCACGTTTATAACTGCTCAAAAATAATATACCGGTACAACACACATATATAGCTTATATACAAGTATATTTCAATTTATGTATCAAAGATATTCGAGTCCCCTCTTTAAGAGTATAAAGCAGCTGATATCGATATTAAAGCCACATGCGCACAAAAGCGATACAACTCCACATACGCGAAAAAACAAATAATAGGTACTAGTATTAAAATGAGTATATCTCAGTCAATTTTGCTCCGATTAACTTGAAATTTTAATGAGATACTCTTGAAGATATATACAATCAAATAAGCCAATAAAAAAAAAATTGAAAAAAAAATTAAGAGGGAGGGACACCGACTTGTAATAATTAAATACCACGACGAGCACCTCGGCTATTAGGTGTTTTGCAAATTCCGCGTGTTTGGTGCCGCCTTTAAATTGAATCATTCGTTTGTTTTCAATGTCATCAGCAAGTAAATCCTCTCGAACGTTACCACAAAATATTTAGTACCGAGTAGTTTTTCGAGAATTATCTCCTAACTAGAGCCAAACTGAACTGGTGGGATTAAGGCCACTGTATTCATTTTTCTGGAAAGTTCTAGAAGGTTCTAGGACATTCTACAATACTCTCGAAAATTCGCAAATATATAACAGCAAATGTTCATATCATATATGTGTTTGAAGGGCGGATTTCGGTCGTTGGTTGTCACCGCCAGAGGCCCAGTTGTTGCTGCGACAGGAGTCGAACATCCTGGCGCGGGAACTGAAGCCTGGAATGCCAGCGGCGGTGGACTGCTGCCCCTCCGTGGACGAGATGGTAGAACCAGAGGGCGGCAAGAACATGGAGGGCATATATGTCGAACTCTACAGGGACGGCACCAACAGGCAGAGGTTCTACGAGGTATCTTGCAAACCCGAAGTCGAAGGAAAACCATGCAGGTGAGAAAAAATATACATAACATTATTAAACCGTGTGTGAAACGAAACGCGGAATATAGAAGTTTAACATTGGATTTTATATAAGTGGGGAAATTGGCTCTTCTGTACATTTTAGAGCAAAAATGCAAGAATAAAAAGTTGTTAAAAATTAGTTTTTATTTTTAAATAAATTTGATGCCATAATATGTCTGTAACACTAGATATTTGGAAAATAAAATATGATGTTTTCGTCAAAATTCAGATAGCCAATAATTGTCCTCCTCATTAACTGTTCGTGAGCGAATTTCTTCCTTGCTTTCTTCAAGTATTCGGAAACGAATTTCTGCCCCGCCCTCTTTCAAATGTACAGATGTACGGGAGCAAATTTCTGTCCTACCTCTCTTCAAGTGTTCGGAAGCGATTTTCAACCCCGCGATTTTTTTGCTTTACATTTATTATTACGTGGAACGCGTTAACCGACGTAAAAAGCTCTTTAACCAAATCTATGAAAAAATAGAAAGTCAAAAGTATGTCAAAAAAAAAAAAAAAACATAATGAACATGGTCCGCGACGTGAAAATGGTCGAACCAATAACATTTAGTTATATTTAAGATTTTGCCATCGGATAATATTTCCCTTTTGTCATATCATTTACTTATTAATATGTTTTTATCCTGGAAGGTCTGTTGACACCAATTTAACTTTGTATACGGACTTCATCTTAAAATCAATGGATCAACGTATACAGGTGGATGCCGTATATACCGATTTTAGTAAATTCATGGCAACTTGTTAGCCTGGTTTCTAAGTTATCTTACAAATAGGACACAATGCGTTGTTGTAAATGGTTATCAATCTGATGTAAAAATAATCACTTCCGGTGTGCCACAGGGAAGCCACCTTGGCCCTCTTCTATTTATCATTTTTATTAATGACATCTTATCTTGTTTTCATTACTGTAATTTCCTTCTCTTTGCTGATGATCTAAAAATCTTTCTACAAATTTTATCTCTTCAACATTGTTTTCAAGTTCAATCTGATTTAAATAGACTATCTATGTTTCTAAATATCAATAAATTAAATGTAAATATTTCTAAATGTTCTAAAATATCCTTTACAAGAAACAGAAGTATAATTGATTTCAACTATAATTTAAATGGTGATATTATCCCGCAAGTTTCAATTGTTAAAGATCTAGGTGTAAATTTTGATACTAAATTGATATTTGACATACATATCGACTATATTATCAAAAAATCATATAAAATGCTTGGATTTATATCTAGAATCGGAAAGGACTTTACATCCTATAAAACACTCCTATCTCTTTATTTTTCTTTAGTAAGAAGTCAGTTGGAATTTTGTACCGTATGTTGGTCTCCTCAATATCTTGTTTATATTAAACGAATTGAGAATATTCAAAAAAGATTTTTAAAAATATTAAATTTTAGATTTCAAAATGTGGAACTCAATCTGTTATCTTTAGAAAACAGAAGAATTCTGCATGATTTAAGTTTTTGTTTTAAAATTTTCAATAGTATTATTGATTGTCCAGATCTTCTAACTAAATTTAACTTCAAAATCCCAATTTACAATACTAGAATTAGTGAACATTTATCTTTGCCTTTTAGTAAAACTAATTCTGCCTATAATTCACCTATTAATCGCATTTCTTTACATGTAAATAGTTTAACTGAATATGATAACTTTCCTGATATTTTTTCCACCAGTTTTATTACCTTTAAGAAAAATATCATTAGTATACTACAAAATTTTAACTAAAACTTAAATAATATTCTGATTTATCTATGTTAAAATTAGTCTACTGATAATTTAATTCTATTTTTTTTTATTTTTTCTTTTGATACTGTGTAAATAACTTTTTATGTAAATTACTTTAGTGCCACACTTTTATTGGGCTTGTGCCTGTTGTGTGGCCAAAATTAAATAAATAAATAAATAAATAAATATGCAAGGTATAAGTGCCGACCGGCGTAGCGTAGTGGTAGACTTAATTCAAACAGAGATGAATACACCAATAAAAGTGTGCAGAAACCATTTTTCGTCTGGATGGGTCTAATTTACTTATAAACGTGGAAGACTTGTATGAGTTAGGAACTTTCAACGTGTTTATATATAATATCTATTTTATTAGAATAAATCTTTTAATCTAAAATCGTATTTTTTAATACGAATTATTTGATAGTGAAAGATCTAAGTAGAAAAATTTGTATTTTACCTTCTGTCATTTATGACTGACATATGTAGGTATATTAAATAGGGTGACCATTCGTCCCGCATTTTAACATTTTGTTCCGCATTAAGATGCGTCCCGCAAAAGTCCCGCATTTTAACATTTTGTCCCGCATTGTCCCGCATTTTAACATTTTGGATTTGGGAGGTGAGGACCTTTATTTTGCTCTTCACTTGGATTTTGGGAGATGAGGACCTTTTTTTTGTTCTTCACTTGGATTTGGGAGATGAGGACCTTTTTTTTGCTCCGTCCCGCATTGCCTTCTTAAGAAAATGGTCACCCTAATATTAAACATATATTATAAAAATTATTATTTAATTTAATAATATTTTGTTTGGTTTAAAAATATTTTATTTGTCTCCACCACTGGCGTTATCTTGTTTGCGCAGTTTTGTAAGGGTCGTATGGTCTTCTCTGTTTGAATCATGTCTAACAAATGTTCCCTGCCATGTTAAGGTCTCAGGTTCGAATCCTGTTCAAGCATGGAATTTATTACGAAAAATTACAATTGTCCTGGCTAATTTCCTTAGTACCAAAGGCCATAAACGTAAAAAAGCTATAACAGCAAAAAGGGACACCGCCATTATATTCTTTATTATTAAAAAAAGAATATAATAATATATAATACTAAATTACAAAGTTGTAGGAGATCAAGGGGGACATCTGCTTATAGAAGATAACATTTTGTTAAACAACTGATTCTCAAGTTATAGCACAAAGTTATATTTTTTAAAGTTAGATTATACTTATATTTTAAATAACTTTGATAGCGTATTTTTTCTGAATTCATTTCAGCTCTCAGGCTCAAGTCTGTGAACCCTCCTGGGTACGCGCCTGATTACATATATGAATTTTAAAGGAATATTTGAAGAGTGTAGGCAGGGTCGGAACTTGGATTTTTTCGGGCCCTGGGCAAGATTTTATAATTGGGCCTCCCTGAAAACTATAAAATACAAGTGATGTCGTAAAAAAGGTCCTAAATCCAATACAATTATTATGCCAATATTTTCCATTCTGAGCCCCCCCTTTCGATCTAGTGTAGGTGTATAAAGGCTTGATATTGACTGGTATATATAGTAATAGATAATAGCTCTCTGAATTTATTGAGCAATAAAATTTATCAAATCAATTATCAAAAAAAATCAGGTATAACCACCACAGGACCGACCGCCATCATAAAGTACTTGTTTAATTTATGCTGCTTTATCAAAAAATGTCTCAAATAAAAGTTTTTATATAATAAATACATTTTTATGTATTTCTCTGTTGTGAAATATTCGCAAAAATCTTAAAACCGACACGAGTAAACTCCCATTTCTAGTTAACCGAATTTTACCAAAAGTTGATTAACTTGTTCCATTGAAGTCAAAAGCTTAAATATGAAGTTTCATAAAAATCCTTTTAGCCGAATTTGCTCTGCACGTGTACACAGACCGACAGACATCATGCTAAAAATAGTCAAAACGTTATGTAGGGTACTCTCTTATATATGTTGGCGGTCGGTAAAAAGTACTTGCGCAGATATACTGCGTCGGGTTTATTAGTTTGTAAATAGCTTGTACATTAACAGAATATTTACGTTACAGGTTTATGGATAAAAAACTACATAACCAATCCCGTTGCGTACAAAAATTCTCCTACACATACGCTTTAGTTAAAGAAACAAGTACGCGAGAGCACGGCAATGGGACATATTTCCCCACGATTCCAGGCAGCGGCCCAGGCGGTCATTCCTGGATGATGGACTACATTGAAGTACGCAGTGGCTGCTCCTGCGTGGTCTTCCCCAAACCCCGCCCGCCCAAGAAGAGACGACCCAACAGAAGACCGACACGAACGAACGAGGATGATGACAGTTAGTGCAGTGTAGAATGTGTGTTTATACCAAAGGACTAGTGTATTTAAGAATTAAATATTGGACTGATTATACAGGCTGATCGAAAAGTCTTTTCGCATTAAACGAATATAAATAGAACGACCTTCGCACCAATCTAAATAACAAATTTGGGTAACGGAATATAACTAAATTTGTTTTATATTTCTTAATGTTGGTAATAAATTTGGTTTTTTAAACTGTCTGACTGTCAAGACACAATATTATTAGTTTGAATCTCGTTGTATCAATTGTCGTAGCTATAAAATTTGGTTGAAATATTCAGTTCAAAGATTAATAAAAAGTGTTTTATATAACAAGATATTTATGACAAATTCTTTTCAATTAGTCACAGAACTGAGTGAATTAACAAGAAGCGCCACAACTTGGGGCTAAGGCCGTCTGTACACGGAACTACTCTGCAAATACTCGTTGACTTCAATTTAATTCCATGTGGTTCTGCACACGACGCTACTTATTAGTAATTCGGCCGCTACGCATTACTTAATTATGAAGTCTACTTACCGTATTAGCCCGAATATAAAGCGATATTTTTTGACCAATTCTTTTCTGTGAAAAATAGACTTGGCTAAATTCGAGGTCTGGGTAATGGAATGTAATATAAACAACCCTTCTTATTAGTACGCCTATGCTTTCACACCACCATAAGGCCGCGAACATACAGAATGCTGGTAAATCAGCGCTGACAATCGGTACCGACAACAAGCGTACTGGGTTACTGGTTGAACACACGCTAAACGCTGATATTGCATGTGATACTGACAGATGACATAACCTATATATTGAAGTTTTTATTTATTTTTTCCTATTTATCGTACATTTTTTAATTATATTGGCCTAGCATAGAGTGAACGCTAGTTTTGAAAGTGTATAGTTACTCTTTCGTATATTGGCTCAATTATATGTTGAAATAAGTGAAAATGGCGAGTTTTGATTCATATTTGGATGAGTTGTATTCTAACAGAATCACTATATTTAAAAATGGAAACAAAGAGAAAAGGTATACATGCAATAAACCAAGAGCCGTAAACATGGGGAATACCCCCAACTTTTTCCTTAGTTAAAAGAAGATGATGCAAGATTTTTTTGTTTCGGCGCTGTGAACAAGCTGCTTAAACTGCTTAAACGTTTCGGTAAGCGGGTAGCCGACACCGACGGCGCCGACCAGTACACAGCGAGTGCGGTTGTATTTGAAAACATGGACAGATACTGCGGCAGATCAGCGCTTGTTTCCAGTAAAGTCGGTGTCGGCTTTCTGTATGTTCGCGGCCTAAGAAAGGTGAAAAAGCGGTCTTATCGAAGTCAGCTGGTTACGATAAGTCCAGAATTACTATCATGCTTGCCGTTACTGCTGATGGACAGAAGCTTCAACAAAGCCCAAAGAAAAGCTGCATCCAGGGATAATTTTTCGGGCCCAAGAAAAAGGTTGGATGACAGAGGAATTGGTATTAGACTGGTTAAATGAGATATGCGGAAACGGCCAGGATCTCTGAGAAAATCTCGCTCATTGATGCATTTCGAGGCCACCTTACGTCAGGTGTTAAGGAAAATATTCAGGCATTTAATGCCAGGTGGTATGACACCTCAGTTGCATGTCTTGGATGTGGTGGTCAATAAACCATTTAAAGATAACTTACGAAAAGAATACAACAATTGGGTATTAGCGGGAAATCACCCATTGACAACTTCAGGAAAAACAAAGAAATCCTCAGTCTCACTTTTAGAAGAATGGATTGCGACCGCCTGGCACAAGATCGAACCTGAATCGATAGTGATGGTTTTAAAAAATGGTGCATTTCAAAAAATGTAAATGGGTCTGAAGATGACATTTTGTGGGAGACTGAAAGCGAGCATACTAAAGATAACGATGCGATATTCGGATAATTTTTCTTTTTCAAAATGTCATGAAAAAATTTGGTGTCGCGTTAAATTGAGGGTCGCGTTATATTCGGGCTAATACGGTTATGAAGTCTACTAAGTTGGTCTACCTCAGTTGGTCTACACATGTGATCAAGTGTGTTAAGAAAGCAAATAGTGTGTTGTACCTTATCTCTAGAGCATTTGCTAGGCCGTCTCCTGTATTAGTACGCAAAATTTTCACAACATATATTCGCCCACATCTAGAATTCGCCGTTTCTGTTTGGTCACCAAGTCTAAGAAAAGATATTGACATTATGGAAAGAGTCCAGAGACGTGCTACGCGCTTACCATTTGGTTTCAACAGACTTCCCTATGATGAGAGACTTCGAAGTCTTAATTTGCCCAAACTGGAAACCGCAGTGCAAGTCGTGGTGATCTTATAACTACCTACCGTGTACTCCATCGGAATTTTGATGCTGATCTTACTGGTTTGTTTGTACTTAATGTAGACTCTCGTTTACGTGGACATTCGTTAAAGTTATGTCACGAAAAATTCCGTAAGAACGTTCGGGCCAAGTTTATTTATAACCGAGTGTTTAATGACTGGAATAATCTACCTGAAAGTGTAGTGTCTGCCCCTAGTGTGAACAATTTTAAAAATAGACTGGACCTTTACAATCAGTTGCTACTATCCCCATAAACTGAAATTTACTGTTTTTGTACACTTTTTATATTTGTTATTGTTTGACTTTAGTTGTTTATCAAAGTGTTTGTTTCTTTCAACTTTCCTGTATCACAACAATGTGAAATATTGTAATTTTTCTATAAGAACTTTACAAGCCTTTGGCTTCAGTTCTTTTAAATAAATAATAATAATAATAATAATAAAGTAAAAAGTAATTTTTATACTTTTAATGTAATTTAAATATCAAAAACAAGGTCGAAGCGGAACCATAACCTCACTTTCATTGTCTAACGCCATTTTACAAACATTGGTTTATATTAGCTGTTTTTGTACTTGACCAAGACTGACACATCGTCGACACATCGTCTGTATGGTACGCAAGTAAAATTGTCTGCCAGTGCTACATGTTACGGCCAGCGTCAGTACCAGCGTTGGCGAACGTCGGCACACCGTCTGTACGCGACTTTAGTAACCCGTTAATGGATTGAGCCACGAACTTGTCCCATTTCTGTAGAGTAGCTCCGTTTGCGGACGGCCTATAAGCAGTTATGAAATGAAGGTTGCCTACACAACTAAACAAATGTCGGCAAATTATTATCTCCTCTTGAAAACGGACTATGATGTCAGCCATTTCATCAAGAGGATTCTTTGCGTATATAGACTTTACGATCATCCTGTATATTTTGCATAACAGAGAACTGCTATCATATATTTATTTTAATAATTAAGTGCCAAAATATTGATTAAATTAATATCGCCGGTTATGTAAGTAACACAGTTCCATATGAAATAAGCTAAATTACGTCTACAGGTTACCAGTATACTTAAAGTGCCTTATCATTCCCCATTAAACTGTTTTGCAGAAACGAAATTAACAAAAGTTTACCAAACAAGCTACAACCGAACTTGTTTATTTAATTGGTGTATTTTCTAACGTAGTTATGAAGAATGAATACTAATTCGAAGTTTCGAATTAGTAATACTAATTCGAAACTTGTCAGCCGATTTAATTGTTTTTATTGCTGTCCGAAACCCGTACAACTTCCTACTAGATTAAAAATTTGTCTAAAATTTTCTAAAATTGGTCATTTATTAGATTCCTATGAAACCCTGAAATATGTGAAAATTCTCACTTCAGATTAATTTTTTATCAATCTTTGCAGTGGTGAGGCTAAATTTTCAAATCTGAGGGGGCCAGGAAATATTTAATATAATATAAATTATAAATATTAATGAAAACATGACAGATTTGAATTTTGAAAAGATGTAGATGTAAATAGTAGTTCCAAAATTACAACAATTTTTACTGGGATAATAATGTTAGTTCCGTTTGAGTCTCTCTCCCGTACTTATATGTCTGTCACCACAGTTGTAGATGAGCAAGATGCCATTCACTAACCAATCGAATTCCTGAAATATCTTAACTCATCAGGGTTACCTCTTTACACTTTTACTTTGAAAGCAGGTGCTCCAGTAATGTTGCTGAGGGACATAAACCCGTCAAAATTATGTAATGGAACATGCTTACTGCTACCTCGAGCAAAGTTGGGGCAGTTCGTAAAGTCCATTCTACATTATACTTTTTTCAATACCTTTTTCAATACTATCCAACTCTGACGTCATTTCAACTTGTGATACTGCAGAATATAGGGGAAAAAATAAGAGATAGCGATACCTTCCATCTTTTATTACTTTGTGAGACTCTTCACTGCCAACTTCAGGTTCAGGTGACAGACAACAGTTTGGTTATAAAGTAAAGGAGAATTTACTTGACAAATTGATCGATTGAGAACCGATAAAGAAATATATACCTATTTCACACAGTTTTATGTAAGATGTCAAGAACGTATTTCTGCTTCTTACTGTAACGTACTTTCATAGTTTTTGTCTTTTTTTGTTATATTATAATAGGTAACTTTAACGTATGTCCCTTTGTATACACGCGCGGGGATTCAGCTCCCACCACTAGATGGAAGACAGGCGTGTCAAGTGAAACAAATTGTATCTCTTTCTCTATTTCTAGCTTTGTCTGTGAACAAATGATATGACTCTATTCAAAAATGGAAATTTTATTGCTATAGTTCTCTCCCATTACACCATGTGCTTTAACTAATCGTCATCTGTCAACTAAAGTCTCCTTTACTATAGAACCAATTCCAGTAACCAATTTATAAATATTGTTTAATTGTACTAAGTTTATATTTAATTATATGTTCTAAATAAACTTCTTATCAACTTAATAAACTTCTAAAAGATAAGTTATAAAAAAAAAACTAAAAAGTTGGTAGTTGGTACGACTGAGACGTATACAACTGTCATCCAAAAATTTGACCGGAGGTAGTTTTGAAAATAGTGTAGTTTGTAGTGTAGCATCGAAAGTTGGAAGGAAGAATTGTGTTTCACATTATACTTTTTATGTCAGTACTACGCAAAAAATCTGTAGTGCATCGCAAAAAAGTATAATGTAGAACGGACTTGAATCATACACTAGTGATGTGTAGATCGGTTTCAACTGTCGTGCATTTTTGTAAATTAAATTTTGGAAGTTTATTTTTTAACTTCGTTTTGGGTATGATGGCAACTTGTGAAATGTACGTAGCAACGTAAAGGTAAAAACACAGTTCCAACATTTCAAATTCCTGATTTGCCTTTTATTACCTTTATTATAATATTTTTAGTAAACTTAAATAGTTTCGTTCCTGTAAAATACTACATATTGTTAATAAACTTATCCAATATTTAATTCCTGTTTGGATGAATCATGAAGCTCTCTTTAATGAATAAGTCTGTGTATTTTAAGTAGCTTTTCTACATGTATTCTATAAATTATGTATTTTTCTATAAGATAATTATTTGTTGTTTGATTATATATTAACGTATGGTTACCCAATTAATTTATTGTATGCTTTTAAAAATTAACAGTTACTTGAACGAAATACTACAATAAGAGCGCTATGAAAAACCTGTCTTCCAAAACAGTGGTGCACAAATTTATTTCATATTTTAATTTACACTTAAGTTTTTAATCACTAAATTTCACAAAATTAAATCTACGTGACAATTAAGATCGTAACATGTGTGCTGAAATAAAATTTCATGTATAATGCATTCATGATGTTTCCTTATTTGAGTAGGCCATTTAGAGTGATATTTTTATTGGTAGAATGCTTTGCTCACGAGTTATGGTCAGAACGTCACCTGCGCAGAAACCAAATTTCGTACAGTCGCTTGGTTGCTAAGCAACGGACGTAGAACCGGCTGCAAACTGTATTGCGATTAGTTTTACGTCTTTGTTTGGCGCATATACGTAAGCCCCTGATATCAACTCCTGAGAAATGCATTCTAGCCATAAAACAACAAACGATACAAAAAAAATGTGTATAAGAAGAAGCTGTTTGTCCTTGCTTCGGATGGGTTTAGAACGTCATCTCTATTACACTGTTAAAATATTGTTTTTAGTCCAAGTTGACAGATGTTCAGTGTCGTACATTGGAAATGTATATTATTTATATTATTTTATTTTTTCGTCTATTTTCTTATTATTTACATATTTAGACTTTTATTTATATTCTTGGCGTAGATTTTATGGAGGAAATTCTCCAGGTAATTTGTTTTTACGCAGTTATATATTTTTTAGGTTATCTGACAAATATTTTTTGACACTTGACAATTAACAGATCAAGATAGAGGACTAATGTGAGACCAAAAGACAGCCCAGCTGATTGTGCCCAAAGAAGAAGTTATTGATATAATTTTTAGTCCTTCATATATACATATATTTTGAATTTTTATTTACAATAAATATTTAAATAAGATACTTTAGCTCTGAAGATATATTGTTTGTTTTATTGCTTTATTTAAACTCTTTTAGCCAAATCTCTCTTTTTTAATTAAGTATAATACATAATTTTTTAAAATTAATTTTTTTTTACTTTTTCAAATTTTCCATTAAACTGAATTTATGTCGTATAAATAACGTAAGTGTATTATCTGCCTTGTTTATTTCGATATCTTTTAATTATTTTATGGAGAAAACTCTCCATGTAATTTGTTTTTACGCAGTTATATATTTTTTAGGTTATCTGACATTTGCTACGCCCATGCCCTAGTTCTAACTTATTTTAAATTTCCCGCTATACTGTATTTGTCCAGTGTAAATCGTACTCGGTTCGCAGCGCTATCTACTTTTTTCTATTTTGCAATAGATCATAGACCTGTGAAAATAAAATAATTCTAATAATATTAATTCTAAAATATCAGTAACGTTAAATTCTATAAGAAACATTCCTTCTGCAACACTGACAATATATTAAGTTGAAAAATAGTCAACATAACAAAAAAATATTACTCAGATGAGGAAACATCGTGAATTGATTACATAATATATGTATATAGAATTTTATTTGGAACGAAGTATGGACGCAGAGCCGCAGGAAGGGGGGGGGCGGAAGGGCGACGGCCCCTAGCGCACTAAGGAAAAGGGCTCTGACGAGCTTCATTAAGGGGCGCCACATTGCAAAAGTGAGGACCTTTTTTTTTGCTCATCACTTGGATTTTGGGAAGTGTGGACCTTTTTTTTTGCTCATCATTTAGATTTTGTGAGGGATCACTTATCACTTACATTTATTTGCCAAGGGCGCCAAAACACGGTTTTGCCCCTAGCGCAAGTTTTCCTTACTACGGCTCTGTATGGACGTACTCAAAATGTGTTAATGTAATTGTAAAACACTCAATTTTGAGTACATCCTCTGTGTTTCAATGGAACCTCCTGTGTCATGAAAACAAAAATTTTCAAGAGACATTTAACTGTTTAAAATTCCTTAATGGAGTGGTTCGTGTAAAGACACGAACCATTTAATTCACGGATGCGTCCACAAAAACGTCCACGTTTTGTTTCTTGCCGAGCAAAATGATTGCAGTCTACCAGGCACGGTCTTCTGGAGAGGGCGTCTGCATTCTTGTGGCTGGTTCCTGCTCGATATTCGATCTGAAAATCGTATTCTTGCAACCATTCAATCCATCGAGCAATCTGTCCTTCCGGGTTCTTGAACTGCATCAGTTGGATAGTCTTTTTGTGGACGGATCCGTAAATGGAGTGATTGGTTCAACTCTCCTTTCACTGTGACATTTTAGACAGTGTTATTGTAAAAAAAAACTCATTCTAAGCACGTGAAACAAAATAACGAATTTCGCACCTCATATCTACTCAACTACGGGTCATTCTTATAGGGTTTTGAATGAAATTTCTTTGAAATAATTTTCTTGTAATCATTAAACACACAGAACTACAGACAAATGTCAAAATAAAGCACTCCGACTGATAATTAAAACTACGGAAAAAATATGTTTTGACCCCCTTGCAATGGCTGCTACAGATTACATACTATTGCCCGTCCTTCACCCCCGCTGGTACCCCGCACCAAAAGTCGTACAAAGCATATTGGGCATTTGCTCCGTTGCCTTGCCTGGTGTATGACAATTCTAAAAATATTTTTTTTTTGAAGCAAAACGCGGTGCGATGCGAATTTAAGTTATATACATTTCAATTTAACTAAATATTAATTAAAAATGGGTAAAATGAAAATACATGTTACTATTTTTATTTTTTATTAAAGCTTCCTTCTTTTTCAAAAGTAAATAATTAGGAGGGCATTGCCCCATTGCCCTACCTGCACCAGCCGCAACTGGTTCAGGGATGTAGGGGAGATGTGGGAACGGTGGCACAATTGGTACAGTGGAACATTTGAAATATCTTTGAAATATAGAATATTTTCATGTCTGTTTGGGTATATATAGGCCCCTCTGGTACTGAGAAATTATACTATCCACAGTTTGAGTCTATAAATTTAAGTCCCGCCATTTATGATGAAAATGTTGATTTGAGGTTGACAAACTAAAGTTTATCGTAACAAGAAATTTTTTATTTGAACGAGACACAACTAAATTAGTAAGAAATTTTGTATTACATGTTGTAAATTGGTCATTTGTCTACAGTGTAAAGCAATTACTAATGTTCTAAACTAAATCATTTATTATATTTGATAAAATGTTCGTGAAAATAGGGTTAGGCTAACAGTGGCACACGTGTTATGTGGATACAGTGGTACAGTGAGCCACTGTACCCACGTACGTGGGTCCAAGTTAGAAGAACAATTCCAAGCGGCGCAAAATAGAAAATATCAGAAAATTAAAAGATATTCTTATAAGTTCAGACACATCTGATACTGATGTCAATATTGATGAGAATTCAAACTCAGATGATAATGTTGACTCTGAATGTGATACAGATTCAGAGAAAGAATAAAATGAAGAGCCACTCTATAGGGGAAATCATAGAAATAACGACTGACAATATTGTTGTAACATATCTCCGACGGCTGACTCTACTCTTTAAATTTATTAAAACAAATGAAAATTACACATTTAAAAAATCAGAGCTGATAAAAGTTTTACCATCTCCTGCTCCGTCTGGTAGGACAAAACACCGTTTAGACGATTTGATTTTTATAGTAAATTTAATGAAATATAATTAACATTAAAATAAAAACTATCAAAACTTACTGCTTCCGAGGAACTTACCAAAGTTTATTTTTTTATATTAATAATAAATTTACATTTATATATTTATATACATTATTTAATTACTTAGTAGTTTGTTCCAAAAAATTTATTTTTTTTACAAAATTATTAATTTTTCAGTATCTTTCAGATGATTTATTTTTAAAGACATTGAATTGAAGTTTCAATAAAAATTATTGATACATATACAGATTTTTTAGATGCCTATTATATTTACTGTTCCACTGTATCCCTAATGCTGTTTCACTGTACCCTCACGTATAGGTACAGTGGCACAATTGCAGAGGTCAACAAAAATATTAATTATAACTGGCACGTGATAAGGACAATAATTTTTAAGAGGTTATTTAAACAACGACATTATAAGTATTAAGTGGCGAAAAGATTTATTTAAAAAATTTAAAATTGAAGATGTTATGTACAGAAAGCCAAAATGTGTGCCACCGTCCCCACATCTCCCCTACATTAATTCTTGAAATTTTAACTCTGTATGAAATTCTAAGTTTTGAACCTCGTATGTAGAGGCGTCGCGTGAGTCCCTGCTGGCCGGGGGCAATTGTCATATTGCCACGCTCAAAACATGGACACGAGTTAAAAAGTCGCAAGAAAAAACTTATTTTAGAATTTTGCAATATGATCCAGGCATATCCATTCACACCTCCTTCGGATTTTTATCTTCCGATATTGTGCAGACAGCTCTGGGGTCGACTCAGCTTCAAGTATTTAATGCTTAAAATGAATACCTGTTTATACAGGGATAAAGCACGAAACCCATTATGAACAGCCAGCCAGCGTTAACGGCACTTAAACAGCCTGACGTTTGAAACAATCCCAGTTTTAGATCAGCTGCGTTGGATGCAATGGAGAGTTCATCGGAAGATGAGCTAATTGTAGTGGCAGCAATTTGTGCTGAGGAGGGATAGCGGGAAAGACAACAGCGGAAACATAGGTTTTGGGTCCATGAGATTTTTAAAAAGAGGAGGGAATTTGGAGAATTTCATCATTTTTTCTAGACCTTCCGAAAGATGAAGAAAAAATTTTCCTATGTTTTCTTATGTCCAGAAGTAAGTTTTATGAACTTCTTATCCAGGACTCAAAATTCTCAGCAATTTGCTGCCACGCGTTGTCCTTCTTCCTATTATCATGATATGATGGATTTGATATATCATATAAGAATGGGTATTCCCTCATATATTCTATAAAAATTTCCTCGGTGCTCATTTTTAGGGTTTTGTAGGTATGACCAAAAAACCCTTATACCGTCATTTTGTCGTCTGTCTGTCTGTCTGTCTGTCTGTCTGTCTGTCTGTCTGTCTGTTCGGTAAAAATTGTAGCCAAACGGCTAAAGCTAGAGAGTTGAAATTTGGCATGCTTATACAACTTTTTGACCCGCACATAGGAAAAATACTAAAACATCTAAAAAACATACCCCCCTAAAAATATAAACAAATATGTGCTCATCGAAAAAAAATATATTTTTTTTAAATTCTGATTGGGGTATCAAATGAAAGCCCTTGGCACGTGGATTAACGATCAAATTTTTATTTTTGCAAAATAAATTATTTTGAAGCGATTTTTGCCAAAATTGTGCAAAAACATTTTTGTCCCACACCCTGTAGCCCAGATGGTTTAAACTAAAAATCTGAAAAAATTCTAAGTAATGTACATTGGTGTGAACCGGAATAGTACAACAGGAATTTTTGATCAGATTATGTTTTTGCAAAAAAAAGCATTTTTTGTGTTTTTTTGCTAATAATGTTGAATAGTTATATAACACACTAAACTGTAACTTGTATCTTGGTGCAATGGTTATGGTACTAGCGTTCTGCCCAGGAAAATGAGTTCGAATCCCACGAGAAGAGACAATATTATTTTTTATTTTTTTTTGCATTTTTATTTTGTTTAAATTATTTTTTGAAAATTCTAGTTATATTTTGGCAAATGTTGCATTTAATTTTTAAAAGCGTAAATTTAATAACCAGTGGAAATTGTTGAAATTATAATTTAATTCTGTTTGAATGTACACGAAATCAAAGGGAGGAGCTATGACTAGAAACAACCAATGAAGCCATAGGCGCAATTTTCAAAATCTTAATGAACCTTGCTATATAAAAAAAAAATACTGCACATATTAAGAAACCTAAATAATGGTATTAGGCACTCGAATTAAAATTAACATAAAAATATTTTAACATAAAATTTGTTTTTAAAGCTCTTAGATTAAGAGATAAATTATTTTTAAAATATTGTTCATTTTACAGTGAATACTACAAAGCAAAATATGTCCTACACACTCAGCATTCCGCCTTCACTTAATATTTTTAGATTATATATCTATCAAAGAGGAATTTTTTCAAAATTTTATTGAACCTTGCTATATAAAAAAAAAATACTGCACATATTTAGAAACTTACATAATGGTATTAGGCATTCGAATTAAAATTAACAATAAAAAAAAATATTTTAACATAAAATTTGTTTTGGCATTCCAAATAATCATTATTCACTTACTAAATACCTGCGAAACCCTGAAATGTGTGATAGTTCACACTTCACATAAATTTTTATAAAATATAACCTAAACACTTGTACTAACTTGTCGAAACACTACGCGTTTCGTACCAGTTTGGCGTCTGGCTGTTCGAGTCGAGCGCCGTTTTAATACCAAGAGAAACATTCCGGCTGTGGCGTTGGCGTTCAGGCTGTTGCCGGCTAAATGGTTGCTCTCCATTACAATACATGCAAAAGAATATGACCGCGTTTAATTGGGACAATATTCTTATTCTCATCATTCTACTCATTCGATGATTTGAGGTCGAACAACTGTAGGGTGACCATTTTCTTAAGAAGGCAATGTGGGACGGAGCAAAAAAAAATCATCTCCCAAATCCAAGTCAAGAGAAAAAAAAAAAAAACAAAAAAGGTCCTCATCTCCCAAATCGAAGTGAAGAGCAAAAATATAAAATGCGGGACAAGGACGAATGGTCACCCTAAACAACTGGAATGAATAAGTGTGGTGGGGGGATGAAAAGTAATATTTGAATGCAGTTGTTTTCATTTGGGTTTTAAATGTATTAAAATTAAATCTTGGTATTACTGCTTCAAAATAATTTTCACTTTTAGGTATATTCTCATTTTGTGTCCTAAAATAAACATCTATATAATTTTAATATAGTATTGTTAAATCTAAACTTAAAATGTATGTACAGTTCAATTATTCGTTCTGAAACATTTCGTTCTATAATATTTGCTTCAAATATAAAGTTTTGAACTTCTACATTTATTATTTAGATTATCAATTTATTTAGGTGAAATACCTACGTTCATTTCTACACGCAGCCAGAGTCTAGGATGTTGTACGACCATATAACTTAACCTCCATGCAAATGTCATTCCATGTTTACTTCACGATCAAAATTGTCAACCAGCCACCAACAAAACGTACCCAATGAAAATAGTATATGGAATTAAGTTAACCTGTCAACTTACAATATCGAAGTGAGACAATTCCGTAATACTTAGTCTTAGGGAAATTTTATTTTATTCCCTTGTTACATAAATAACTGTTACAGAACTCTTTTTATAAAGTCTAATGTGTAAGGATTTTTGTCAATTGATGATCTAAATTATTGACTTTTCTGACGAGGTTTGTGCATCACTGTTTCAAGATGAACTGAAAAGGAAATTATATAAATATCAATAAATCAGACACTGTGTTATATATTGTCTTTCAAATATGAATTAATATTAGACACACATCACATTAGAGATGAAACGCTGAAGTTTAAGTCACTTTTAACTTATTTAAATGATTTATTAATTAAGTTTATGTATTTATTTATTAATTCTCATGAACTACATATCTGTAGAAGTAACCTAGTGCATTTAAATGTAAAATTTATATTAAATGTAATTTTATCAATAAGCTGGGGGCGTTATAGGGCATATCTTCCATATTTTGTACATTAATTTTTGATACTATTGAAGAATTCCTCACCTCCCTAAGAAATTAAATTATGTTCTGATAGAGCGTACAGCGATGCTGAATTGTTTGAATGAATTTTGAAGACGTACAGACATACTTTATTTCTTATAAATGTATGCAGACCTGTGTGAAATCATTACAAATATTTAGAATAATTTTTCGAGTGGACTCTTCAACTCTAGCAAACATAAATTGAAGAGCTTGGACGAAAAGGGTATCACGTCACTTGTTGAAAACTTGCAGAAATATACAATTTTGAAATATTCAATGTATTCCTAGAATCACAGTTAATTTAACAAAAAAAAATTTTTTTTTTTCTGAATTGCCTTGTAAATTAATATTAAAATTCTTAGTTCAGAATATGATATATATGTTGTCCAATTTCATATACATCTTATTTGGTGAGAAAATATGGCTTGATACCCTTTTCCCACATGCTCTTGACTCAAGCAATTGATGAAATTATATTTTAGCTGTAACACTTAATCCAAGAAATACATAGTTTTCGAAAGAAAGTTTTGCGGGAATTTGGAAATTGGTGCGATTAATAGTCCTTGAGGCCACTAAAACTTTTTGCCAGAACTTTAAAAAATATGTCGAAAACCGTACAAAAAGATATTTTTTTGCAAATATCTCCATTTCATTGCAAAATTTGAAAAATATATATCTACACTGAATTAAATAGAGATAAATTCTCTATAATTTAGTATTTATAATTTTTGTTTTTTTTCTGGTATAAACGGTTTTGCCGCTAAAACGCCGCAAAGTTCTGAAAAATTCTGAAAAATGTAGTTTTCGCTGCAAAACTTCAATTCTGCTAATTTACAAAAATATACAATTATTTTTATTTTATTTTATTTTTATTGTGCAAAATTGCGGAAACTCTCACACATTGCGTAGCACTCATTGAAAAAAATGCTTTTTCCACGACTATATATATACGTTCATTACGTGTCAGTGATTAGTAAATGTAGCACGTTCCCCACTCCTTTTTATTACACACCGCTTATCTGTTACATAATGAGCTTATTACGTAACAGGTTGAGCTCATTACATAACAGGTTCAAGCAGCAATGGCCGACCGTTGCTAGGCAACGTAATAAATAGGTTGGTAGCATATGTCAAATTATTGTTAGTTTGTAAAGGAAACCAGATTAAAATTAAATAATTAATTATAGTTAAAGTTGTCGAATTTTGCAACATATTTTTTGATAGAATTTGTCTTGGTCAGTTAGTTAATCAGCTGACGCAAGTATTGTTATTTTAACTGAATTTACATTCTGTATGACACGTACATGACCGTTGCTAGGCAACGTAAAAAATAGTTTTCTTTTATTTAAGTGGCCTTTGCTGCTTGTGGCAATTAGCCAGGACGATTTTTATTTGAGAAAATGTCCATGCCTGAACGGTATTCGAACCCGAGACCTTCGCAACGCAGAGCACATGTGTTACCACTACGCTACGCCGGTCGGCAAAAAAAAAATAGGTTGAAAGCAAATGTCAAATTATTGTTCGTTTTTAAAGGGAACTGAATCAAAATTAAATAAGTATTAAAGTTATAGTCGTGGAAAAAGCATAGTATGAAACTGCATGGAGTAGTCATTTCTCACTCGCATGAATTGCGCTACTCACCTGTGGCTCGTGGTGCAAATTTCATACTCGCGAGAAATGACCATCATTCTATGCTCGTTGCATAATATACTATTTTATGTTAATTTAACGACGAAATATACCTTTTTGTCGTCATTGATTTTGCGGCGCTCTAGCGGCGAAACCGTTCATCCCACAAAAAAAACTTATGAAAGCTAATTTATAGATAATTTATCCCTCTTTAATTCAGTATAGATATTTTTTTTTTGAAATTTGCAACAGAACGGAGATATTTGCAAAAAAACATTTTTTCGCACATTTTTTCGGGGATTTTTTTTCCTAAATTCCGGCAAAAAATTTTAGTCGCAAAATATGACACCTAATTTCCAAAATTCCCCCAAAATTTTCTTCAAACCCACTGTTTTAAACACCAATTTCTTGGACCAACAAGTCGTCTGAATTTTTGAATTTCACGTGATATTTTATCTTCAGCGTTTCAGTATAAAGAATTTCTTAATAAAACAAATGTTTTAGTACTCAGAATTTATGTAAGATATTATGTATTAAAATTGTAGCAAAATTATATATTTTAAATTACTTAAATAACGTTCTACTTAATTATGTAATAAGTTTTAATGATTTTAGATAAAAATTATAAGAAAGAGTCATAGAAAATAAGTTTCATAGTGCCTTAATATAATAATTTTGAAATATTTTCTGAAAATTATATTTGTTAAAAATATATCAGTATTGTACATATAAATACTAATTCCAGAATAATGTTGTAAATAAACAGTATTTTAATTGTTGAAACTAATAAACAAATGCCTAAAACTACTTGAGAATTTCTTTAAACCTTTTATCTTTAATTAAAGAACGTCAACTAAACATCTGCAGCAACCAGTACCTCCAACAGTGGCGCACCCGGGGGGGGGGTCTCCCAAGATGGATGGAAATACCAAATTTTTTAATTTTTTATCATCATGGTCTTAGGTAAATATATAGATATGGATTTAAAAGTAGAGATGAGGACCTTTTTTTTAGATCATCACTTGTATTTTAGAAGTGAAGCCCTTTTTTTTGTCATCACTTGTATTTCAGTAGCGAGGAGCTTTTTTTATATCATCACTTTTTTGTCTACCGCCCCCCCCCCAAATTCTGGATGCGCCACTGACCTCCATGGACCATGAAATCCTAAAAAGTAGGTATTTAGGTACCACAACAATAGGTACAAAACGTAGGTGAAAACTAACTTTTTGAATAACTATTGTTGCTATTTTTTTTTATGAGCAATTTACTTATGGAAAATTATATCCACACAAGTGGTTTGGGAGTGGACCGTGGTTTTGTGTAGCCTTGGGCAAGACAAATTAAGACCCTGTATTTCTTTACTTGAGGCCTGATTTAGTCCGCCTCACCCAAGGGCCGGCCATGCTAGTGTGGATATTAAGTTCATTTCCTAATTGAAATTGTTATACAAGGTGTCTCAAAAGAAATTTTATATTTATTTAGCTTACTGCGTGAACGCAACGTATCCGAGGGGCGCGGGGGTTATGTCAATCGGTAGCCTGGCTCTTGGGAATTCAGTCGCTATGGAGCGTTTCTCGGGAGCAGACCGCGCGTTATGCGTGCGAGAGTTTTACAAAAACGGTGATTCGGCGACTGTAGCGCGTAGAAAATTCTGCAGTATTCGAGGTTTTCGCCACTTAAATGATGCGCCAAGCATTCCTCTCATTAGACATTGGGTTAAAAAGTTTGAAGAGACTGGTACAACGCTGTATAAATCAAAATCCGGGCGACCTAGGTCATTAAGAACGGTAGAAAACGTGGAGAATGTTAATCAGTCTGTTCATGACGACCCGAACCTTTCAATTCGGAAGCGCGCAAGTGCTTTAAATGTGCATAGATCATCATTACATCGCATTATGCACAAAGACCTAAAGCTGCACCCCTACAAAATTCAATTGGTGCAAGAATTAAAGCCCCAAGATGCCAGTCAGAGGCTTATTTCGTAAATCAGGTGATTGAGCGATTTTCAACGTTTACCAACATTTTGTTTTCGGATGAAGCTCATTTTCATCTTAATGGCCACGTAAATAAGCAGAACTGCCGCTACTGGAGTGCAACGAATCCGAAACGCAAACATCAGAAACCCCTACATTCGCCTAAAGTGACCGTATGGGCTGCGATGTCGGCGCGAGGAATTATCGGCCCTTACTTTTTTGAAGACGAAAGGGGGCGTGCAGTTACAGTGAATTCAGAGCGTTATGTGGAGATGTTAGACAACTTCTTGGTATCTGAACTGCAAAACTTTCCTGGCTATAACCAAAGAACATGGTTCCAACAGGACGGAGCAACTTCACACACGTCCAATATGTCTCTGCCACGTGTTCGTGAAATTTTCTCAGGCAAATTGATCTCCCGGAGATGTGACATAAATTGGCCTCCACGCAGTCCAGATTTAACCCCAATGGACTTTTTCCTATGGGGTTATCTTAAATCTAAAGTTTACGCCAATAAACCGACTTAACTGGCGCATTTGAAAGAAAATATCCGTCACGAAATGGCATCATCCCTGAGTCCACCTGCCGAGACGTCATAAGTAATTTTACTGTTCGATTAAATGAGTGCTGAGAACGTGAGGGTCTACATTTAGACGATATTATTTTTAAGAAATAAATCCCCAAAAAGTGTATTTTAATAATTAATAAACATTTTTTCTATATACGGCTTACTTTTTTTTTAATCGATCCACTAAATATAAAATTTATTTTGAGACACCTTGTATGTGATAAATGTATGTTACTAGGCAACATGAATGTCAGTAGAGTGTCATGTAGATTTAGCTTAAATAAAGAATACGCTCCTAAAGAATAAGCTCCTATCTTAATATCTGTAGACGTAAACATAAGACATGGTGTCAGGTGTGGGGTCAATAAATAATAATTGTTAGTACACAAAAAATTTATCATTTAAAATCGTTATATATATATTGATAAATATGGCGGAATACCAAGAGAAGGTAAGAATGTTGGAGGAAGAGTTACAAAAACTAAAAGCTGGAATCAGTATCGCAAGCAGTAATGCTCATATACCATTACCTAAACCAATAAATATTAAATAAGGTGACATTTATGAAAATTTTAAATTTTTCAAAAGAAGTTGGGAAAATTATTTTATAGCTAGTGGACTGAGTATGAAAACTGAGAATGAAAAAATAGCAATTTTATTTACAGCTGTAGGTGAAGACATATTCAAAATGTACGAAAATTTTGATATTAGTAAAGAAGATAAGGCAAAATGTGATACCTTATTAGTAGCCATAGGAGATAATTTAATACCACAAGTAAATAAACATAAGACAGAAATCAGTAAGATAAGTAGATGTGTTTCCTAAAGCAGCGTTTCCCAACCTTTTTTCATGGCGAACCGGCAAGCGACCTAGAAAAAATTTGCGGACCGGTAAGTTTAGAAAGTAATGTATATCGCAAAATTATAAGTGATGAGCAAAAAAAAAGGTCTTCACCTCCAAAATGTAAGTGATGAGCAAAAAAAAGGTCTTCACTTCCAAAATGTAAGTGATGAGAAAAAAAAGGTTTTAAACTCCAAAATGTAAGTAATGAGCAAAACAAAAAAAAGGTCTTCACCTCCAAAATGTAAGTGATGAGCAAATAAAAAAAAAAGATTTTTGTAAGAAAATCTCGCGAACCGGCAAAAAAACTTACGAACCGGTGCCGGTCCGAGGACCGGCGGTTGGGAAACGCTGTCCTAAAGGACGTAAAATTGAATAAATTACGTTTATATAAATTTAATTTGTAAGCGTGAAAATGTCAACTGAAATTTTGTTTATAAACTAAATTTGTATGGAATGAGAAAAAAATATAATCAAATATTTCTTATCAGTAATTTTTTATTAGTGATAAAAAATGATCGTGACATTACACGAATTCAACTTCAATTAGGGCTAAAATTTTATTGAAAGGAACATTCTCTTAACAAGAACATAGCTCCGTATCTATAATACTAACATTAGTTTTATAGATACGCAACTTACATAATACATACGTTATTTAGTACAAATTTATTCCGTAGAATAGTAGGGTTTTTGTGACGTCACGGTCATTTTTGAACAGCCTGTATAATTCTGATTAACATGCACTGTTTGTTTGGTAAAAAATATGGTATTTTCTTTTTTCAATGTTTTTTCAAAAGTATCTAGCTGTATCTACCAGGTCTACAAGTATGAAATGCGGATTTTTTTAAAAAATAAAACACATTAATCTCAAAAGAACAGTAAAAGTTTATTTATTCAAAGTATGCTCCATTAGAAGTTATACATTTTCCCCATCTTTCAGGCAATTTGTGAATACCTCGCCAGTAGAACTCTTCCTCTTTCCCCGCAAACCATTCATCTAGCCATTCTTTCACATTTTCATATGAACAAAAGTGCTGTTCGGCAAGTGCGTGACCCATCGATGCGAACAAGTGGTAATCTGAAGGGGCCAAGTCTGATCAGTAAGCGGCATGGGGTAGCACTTCCCACTTGAGTGCCTCCAATGTGTTGCAAACTGCTTTTGCCTTATGTGATGGAGCGTTATTGTGAAGAAAGATTCCCTTGTGCTCTCTTCTTTCGTATTCTGGTCGTTTTATGAGCAGCGAATGGTTCAATTCGATCAGTTGTTGTTGGTATCGTTGGGTATTAACTGTTTCACCATGTTTTAACAATTCATAGTAGACCACACCCTTTTGGTCCCACCAAGTACAGAGCATTGTCTTTTTGCCAAAGCGATTCGGTCTTGCAGTTGATGTGGATGGTGAGCCTGGGTTCACCCATGATTTTTTGCGTTTGGGGTTTTCAAAATAAATCCATTTTTCATCGCCAGTAATGGTACGATGCAAAAAAAAAATTCTTTTGTATCGTGCAAGCAAAATTTCATAAGAGTTTTTGCGTTTTTTCATCTGCCTCTCATTCAATGCATGGAACTCATCTGCCGACTTTCTGGATCTTACCCATCTCTTGTAGGCGATTGGAAACAGCTTGTTGACTAACGCCTAACTGCTCTGCTAGTTGTTTTTGTGATTGACTATCGTCTTCCTGTAGCAATGTTTCCAATTTTGTATCTTCATATTATTTTGGAGGTTTTCCATGTTCTTTGTCTGTAAGATCAAAGTCACCACTTTTGAAACGCCGAAACCATCGTTCACACGTATCTTGCGATGGAGCATATTCACCATAAGCTTCTCGAAGCAGTCGGTATGATTCAGCAGCAGTTTTTTTCAAATGAAAACAAAACAGTAGTACTGTCCGCGAATGCTCTTTATATGGCACAAAATTTGATATTTTTAACACAGTAAAACAAAACTATATGATCACTTTTCAAATTATAACCTATACGCATTTGACACTTAATGATAACTTAATAAAACGCCATATGTGTTGAAACTTTCAGCTATACACTCTGTTGCGCTGCAAGTTTGAAAAAAATCCGCATTTCATACTTGTAGACCTGATAGATACAAAAATTTTTGGCATGTATCTTTATATAGATATTTTTTATAATTCTGTCTCTGCATCTAGATACAATTTTTCTTAGGTATATGTATTTGTATCTAGCAGTGGCGTAGCGTCGTATTCCTGTGCCCGGGGACAACCAGGTAAATCAGCGCCCCTAATTGAAAATCACCTCTCACTTCTTTTTACTTTTTTTTTACAAAAATGAAGAAATGAGCAATTTTCAAAATTGTCAGCTGATTCAAAATGGATTTTGAAGAAAGAAATCAAAAAACATCTTCAGAATTCCGAAATATATGTTATTTTTTTTTTGCGATTCCAGCGCACAGTGCAATTGCGGAAAAGATTTTCAGCATGATAAAGAGTATTTGGACTGATTAAAGAAATAGACTCTTGCCAGAATCAGTAAAAAACTTACTGATGGTACAATTTAATTTTAAAATTATAATTGTGAACAATTTTTTAAATATTGTGAGGACAATAAAAATTTGTTAAAAGAAGTGAGAAGTGAGAAGCAAAACCAAATATGATTTTGCTGATCGTTCGTGAGTAAATTACGTTTTGTTCGTCGTATAATATGTTTTGTAATAAGTATATTGTTTATTTTTGTTTATATTATTTATTTTGATTTTTTATTTACACGTATTTCGTATCTTAGGAATTTCCGTTCGTAAGTTACGTTTTGTTCGTCGTATAATATGTTTTGTAATAAGTATATTGTTTATTTTAATTTTTTAGCAATTTTTTATTTATTAAATATATAAAGGACTATTGACGAAAATGATAGGACGATAGTTAGTAGGTACGTAGGGATTGCTATATAAAATATAGGTACGATTTTTATAAAAGAAATGTACTCTTTTTGGCGTGTGCCGAGTTGGTAACCCTACCAACCAAGAATAATAATTCTTGGACTATGTTGGATATGAGATTTATTAAACATAATCAAATATTGAAATCATTTCAGTGCCTAATTACGACTGAAAAGAGTCCAGGAGACCAATTATAATACATGGTGTCTCAAAAGAAATTTTATATTTATTTAGCTTACTGCGTGAACGCAACGTATCCAAGGGGCGCGGGGGTTATGTCAATAGGTAGCCTGGCTCTTGGGAATTTAGTCGCTATGGAGCGTTTCTCGGGAGCAGACCGCGCGTTGTGCGTGCGAGAGTTTTACAAAAACGGTGATTCGGCGACTGTAGCGCGTTGAAAATTCTGCAGTATTCGAGGTTTTCGCCACTTAAATGATGCGGCAAGCATTCCTCTCATTCGACATTGGGTTAAAAAGTTTAAAGAGACTGGTACAACGCTGGATAAATCAAAACCCGGGCGACCTAGGTCATCAAGAACGGTAGAAAACGTGGAGAATGTTAATCAGTCTGTTCGTGACGACCCGAACCTTTCAATTCGGAAGCGCGCAAGTGCTTTAAATGTGCATAGATCATCATTACATCGCATTATTCACAAAGACCTTAAGCTGCACCCCTACAAAATTCAATTGGTGCAAGAATTAAAGCCCCAAGATGCCAGTCAGAGGCTTAATTTCGTAAATCAAGTGATTAAGCGATTTTCAACGTTTACCAACATTTTGTTTTCGGATGAAGCTCATTTTCATCTTAATGGCCACGTAAATAAGCAGAACTGCCGCTACTGGAGTGAACGAATCCGAAACGCAAACATCAGAAACCCCTACATTCGCCTAAAGTGACCGTATGGGTTGCGATGTCGGCGCGAGGAATTATCGGCCCTTACTTTTTTGAAGACGAAAGGGGGCGTGCAGTTACTGTGAATTCAGAGCGTTATGTGGAGATGTTAGACAACTTCTTGGTATCTGAACTGCAAAACTTTCCTGGCTATAACCAAAGAACATGGTTCCAACAGGACGGAGCAACTTCACACACGTCCAATATGTCTCTGCTACGTGTTCGTGAAATTTTCTCAGGCAAATTGATCTCCCGGAGAGGTGACATAAATTGGCCTCCACGCAATCCAGATTTAACCCCTATGGACTTTTTCCTATGGGGTTATCTTAAATCTAAAGTTTACGCCAATAAACCGACTTCACTGGCGCATTTGAAAGAAAATATCTGTCACGAAATGGCAGCCATCCCTGAGTCCACCTGCCGACACGTCATAAGTAATTTTACTGTTCGATTAAATGAGTGCCGAGAACGCGAGGGTCTACATTTAGACGATATTATTTTTAAGAAATAAATCCCCAAAAAGTGTATTTTAATAATTAATAAACATTTTTTGTATATACGGCTTACTTTTTTTTTAATCGATCCACTAAATATAAAATTTCTTTTGAGACACCTTGTATAATAAATAATAAATGTCTACATATTATGATAGTTTATTTGTATTTTTGTTTCGGCCCTCCCCAAGACAAAATCGTGGCTGCGCCACTGTATATAATATTAGTCTTGTTCCTGATTCTTCCTGTAATATCCATAATAATATTAATATCATTTATATATATTTTTAAAATGTAATCAATTCCTTTCTCTTTAAACAAGAAACAAGTTAGTTAAATTTGTTTAAATGAAATATGGAATTTTTCCTGTATGTCGCTCTGATGACACATCGAACTTCCCAGAATCAGATCTGTTATTTAATTTTGTTAAACCGTTTCTGTATAGTCATAAAACATCGTTGTTTCCCGAAGGAAGCCGATGAACCCAACGTGCACAGAATCAGTCAAGTCACAAGTGTGATAGTGTCGGGATCTTCTAACTTATAACACTGTTCGAGTTTATTTTTATTCTTCTTCGAGGCAACTGTAAACAACATAGGAAACTTGTAAGTGTTTCTAATAAATTAACCGTCCTTAACTTTCTGAAACGATCATAGCTTTCGGCAGACGTTCCTTTTCATTTATATTTGTTTTAATAAACAATAATTTTTTTTTTAAATTAACAATCCGTGAAAATTGCTATTTTTTTTCCAAAACTAATATATATTAATAATTAATTTGTTAGTACACACAAATGTTTGTGCTTATCAGACCAATTCTGTAACTCAGTTACTATGATCATAGTAACTAAATGTGTCACTATGAGCAAGGTCAGTTACTATCATGAATGAAAGTCATTATACTTTTTATAATATTTTATCTTGTAGTAACGTTACTACACATTAACTTTTTACAGAATTGATCTGTATGTATACCGAAATATTTTAATTCGGCACTGGTAATGTTGATACTCTGTCTTAAGGCTGTGTATAACTCCCGGAGGTTACTAGTTTCTTATACAAAACTAACAATCTGAAATAAAATTAGTATCAATCTATACATCAAATTTTGCACCGAATTTGTATTTATCTAATATGATAGTTTTAATTGTAGAAACATTTATTGTAAAAATATTATCGCTCAATAACTTAAAAATAGATATCAGAGATATTGTTCTGCAATTTTTTAAATCTATTTGTGGGTTTTGAATAACTTTTATTTTTACATAGTTTTGTGTAGAAATGTTCAAATAATACGTAATTTTTTTTTCTACTTGATTACTTATAGTTTAGTGCCTTCGTCGAAAAACATTATACTTAAAGATAATAGAATGCCACTTGGTACACGTATTCTTTACGAAAACTAAATCATTTTTACCCTTAACAACAATTTTGAAAACCGCCGCAGATTCAAGAGAGCGGCAAAAATAGATTACCCAGTACAATAACTATAAGTAATTTTCACAATACAACAAAATAGCTAGAATCATATTTGTAGAATGAAGTTTTAGGTACAATTTGCCGCATCGTACGCAAATATGCGTCGATTGGTTTACAAGATGGTGTCTATAATGCAATTTGCTTATTTACAACTACCTAACAGTTTTTTCTACAATTAAAAATATCCTATTAGATAGATAAAAATTCGGTACAAATTTTGATATATACATTGTTATTAATTTTATTTCCGATTATTAGTTTTGTATAAGAAACTATTGAGGACTATAGGGTTGTGCGACGCCTTAAAGATAGTAACTCAAACTTTCACTCGAAAGGGGGTGGGGGGCAGAATTTCAAAAACCAAAGTAATTAAAAAGTTTAAGAAATTTCAAAAATTACTTAAAAACCAATGGCGTAACTATGGGCCTGTTGCAGGGCCGCCGCGTGGGTATGAGGCGCCTTTGGAAAAATCTTTTATTTGGTCTTCATTTGAAATTTAGAAGGGAAAACCTTGAAAAAAGCTAGTTGCGCCCTACTTCGGGGCGCTCAAATAAATATTGCGTGCAGGCGCCGCAGACCCTCCCGTCGGCTTTGGCTGCGCCTATAGCGCCTATAATTATTATTTTTTTTTTTTTGTCGATTGGTCTTTCTGGATAAAGTTAACCAATTGATGGGGGGGGGGGGGGGTAACTTCAAATATGAAGTTATGCCACTGTTAAAAACGGAGTTGAAATTAAATAAAAATCACTAGTGGACGAGAAGTTAATATTTGCAGGGGTAACCAGAAAATATTTGAGGGGGGCACCATTATTTTATCGTTATAAATATTAATGAAAATGAGATAGTTTTCAATTTTGAAAAGATTGAAGCGGGTTGTTGACCTTGACCTTCTTCCATCTTTCACAATTCGAAAAATTTCCTAAATGTAAGGCACTTAGTTATATCTAAAATTTTAAATTATTTCTCCAAGCGAATCTGGGAGGGGGCAGATGGGGACAGGGACCCCTAGCGCTGCCACTGGAATTGAGATACATAAAGTTATTTGAAAAAGAAGGGGTGGATATAAAACACACTTGTTGACCAAGGGGGGGGGGGGAATTCAGAAAATCGCCAGTCCGTTCCTGCGTTCCTTGTTTAGCCCACTTTGGAACCAACCCTAACCACGTGCTTACTTTATTTCAATATGCCCGTCTTGCAAAATTTTTTTTTTAACCACCTACAGATTTTTATCTTATCATTTAGGAAGTCTGATAGACCGCTAAATCACGTGCACTCTTCCACGATAAAGAGCGTAGCGGAACTATAGTTAAATCATTGTAGGAGCGTAAGCTTGTTTCCTCAGACCATTTGTCAATATTTATTTATCTTTCCTCATCTATTCTTAGTACTGTCTGACGTAATAGTATTCGGAAATATATAATTCCTAAAGTAAAGATCGCACTGAGAAAATTAAATAACTTGTTTTTAGGGTTTTGTAGATATAACCATCAAAAAACCCTTATAACGTCACTCAAGTGACTGTCAGTCTGTCTGTACAGTAGAAATTGTAGCCAAACGGCTTGACATAGAAAGTTGAAATTTGGCATGTTGATACAACTCTTTGACCCACATACAGAAAAAATACTGAGAGTTCAAAAGACACATCTCGAGATAAATATAAACAATTACAGTAATACCCCGTTACTCGACTGCCTCTTAGCTCGACGTTTTTGCCACTCGACGTAAATGTCGAGAGTGAACCTGGAACAGAATGCACAGCGCGCTACGCCGTCAGCGCGCCGTCATTTGCGACGGCGTTGCTGATAACGCCATTGATTTTTCGCCTGCCCACAATGCAATAATTATTAACGCCGTCAAGTGTCACTTGACAACCTATATCTGTGTTTATACGTGCGCTTTCTCTTATTAAAAGTATAATGGATGATGAAGACTTGTGTGTGATGTTATTTATGTTGTATGCAAGTTATTTATACATACAAACATTTTACCATTCAGTAAAAACTGAGGTTAGGTGTTCTGCGTCTACGTTCAACGGCGTCAAAAGTTGGAAGTTGACGAACATTCAGTATCAACGGCGTTCGAACGCCGTAGGACGTTGTTCATTCTGTGCACTTGCGTAGTACAGCCTTGCTTTTAACTTTGCGCTGACAGTTTGCGCCGTTTAACGGCGTCAACGCGCCGTCAAACTCGTTGCATTCTGTTTCCCACTTTAGAGTCGACGGAGCATCGCTATCCGACGCGTGATCGAGCACCGATCACGTGATACATATTTTGGTAAACAAAGCAAAATGAACGCATGGCCAGCAGTTCGCGCCTAGATATCTTGACAACAACTCAGATTTAGGGCAGCTATGAACTTTTTGTCTTTTGCTAAAATAAGTGATTTATATTTATAATTATGTGTCCAAAGGATAGAAATGCAAGCATAGCTAAAAGGAAAACATATACATGTATGTATTTCCTTATATGTACTATATGTATATATGTACATATTTTATTCACCCTTTATTTCTTATGGAGAAATTCGACTCGCCACTCGACGTAATCGCTACTCGACGCTTTTTCAGAACGAATTAACTTCGAGTGGCGGGATATTACTGTATGTATTTAATAAAAATATGTATTTTTTTTTAATTATTGATTGGCATACCAACTGAAATCTCTTAAGGCTGCGTATAACCCCGGAGGTTACAAGTTTCTTATACAAAACTAACAATCTGAAATAAAATTAGTATCAACCTATACGTCAAATTTTGCACCGAATTTATATCTATCTAATATGATAGTTTTAATTGTAGATACATTTATAGTAAAAATATTATCGCTCAATAACTTAAAAATAGACATCAGCGATATTGTTCTGTAATTTTTTAAATCTATTTGTGGGTTTCGAATAACTTTTATATTTATATAGTTTTGTGTAGAAATGTTCAAATAACACGTCAATTTTTTTTCGATTTGATTACTTATAGTTAAAGCCTTCAACGAAAAATATTATACTTAAAGATAATAGAATGCCACTTGGTACACGTATTCTTCACGAAAAATAAATCATTTTTACCCGTAACACCAATTTTTAAAACCGCGGCAGATTCAAGAGGGCGGCAAAAATAGATTACCAAGTACAATAACTATAAGTAATTTTCACAATACAACAAAATAGCTAAAATCATATTTGTAGAATGAAGCTTTAGGTACAATTTGCCGCATCGTAGGCAAATATGCGGCGATTGGTTTACAAGATGGCGTCTATAATGCAATTTGCTTATTTACAACTACCTAACAGTTTTTTCTACAATTAAAAATATCCTATTAGATAGGTAAAAATTCGCTGCAAATTTTGATATATAGATTGTTATTAATTTTATTTCCGATTATTAGTTTTGTATAAGAAACTATTGAGGACTATAGGGTTGTGCGCCGCCTTAATGCGGAAATCTACAAACAAATTTTGAAAAATAATTTTTTAATGGGATTTTCGACAAAAATATATAAAAAAACTTTTGACCTCCTATTTTCCACAGAGGTTCATCTAAATATCTGAATAAAATCTCTATGATGTACATTGATAGGAACCGGAATAGATCAACAGGAATTTTTGATCAGGTTAGTTTTTCGAAAAATGTCGATGTCTATAAAAAAAATAATTATTATTTTGCGCTATCAGAAGAAAGCTCTTGGGGCGTAGATCAAGGAACGGAAAGTAGTTTTTTAAAATACGTTTCTTTTTAAACACGATATTAGCCAAAAATTTGCTAAAAAAAATCATGTCCCCTTTTGCCCAATCAGGTTAAACTAAAAACCTGAAAAAGTTATAGATAATGTACAGTGATCTGAGCCGGTAACGCACGAGAATTTTTTTCCCTAGGATCGCGTTTTTGAAAAATATTGCAGTTTTTGTGTTTTTGACAAATGTAATTTTTTTTTTAATTCATGGCTAAATTATGGCTAATGATTTGTGATGTGTCGTTTTTTAATTTGAAATATAATTAAAAAAAAATTACAGTTCAGGACCGGGTTTTGAATACTACACTCTACACCAGTGGTACTCAACCTGGTCCCTACCGCCCACTAGTGGGCGGTAGGAATTTTTTGGTGGGCGGTAGGGGTTTCGTCCAATGCTGGCTACTTTCCTTTTTTTTTTTAATTTAATAGACGTTTTAAAAACATTAAAATGGAATTTTTTAAAGTATTATTTAAAAAAATTTCATAGCATTATTGAAAACGATTTTCATTAGGTTTTCATAAAATTCTTTACTGTTTATAGTTATACTTTTAATACAAAATTGTGTTAAAAGTCAATTAACGTTTAGTTAAAATTTAATAACATCCCAGCAAACATTCAACTAACGGCCGAATGCTGGCAAACTGCTTTTATGCTGGTAAATTACTGGCACCAAAAGTAAGTGCAACGCTAGTATTAATAATGTACTTCACATTTGTATTTCGCATTCCGCCTATACGAAGTACTTTACCAGCATTTTATAAGCACTCTTCTTCACTCATACTTTTTACTTAAAACCATCAGAAATAAATCTTGCAACTAATGCGATTATTTTGCACTTTACCGTTGCTGGGCCAGCAACTGATACATCAATGGGCCAGTAACGGCCACGGGGACACCGGGGTACTGGCCCATTACTTTCAATTCCGGGGAGTATGTGCTTTACCAGTACTGGCCCGTATAAAAATGTTTGCTGGGATTTGAGTCTGATGCGCGATCTACAGCTGATTCCAATGTGTAATTGAAGTGGCGTGATATTTATGAATGGATGAATCGATAACAGTGGTGACAAGTGAGAACTTCTCATGGAGGAGCAGCAACCAGGTGCGTAACAAAGAATATTTCATTGTGGGGGAGGGAGCGTTATTAAAATAAAATAATATTGTTACATATATTTTCTTCTTCTTAATATTGGCAACTTCACATTTTTAGGGTTGTTTAGGTATGAACAAAAATTTCTTATAACATCATTTATGTATCTGTATGTCGGTAGAAGTGGTAGCAGACCACTGATAAGCGACTTTATATCGTAACATTTGATTTGAGCTGTGCAGCGAGCCTGTGATATAATGTAAACATATCGAAATATTTACTGTTTTTATTTTGATAATTATGATCACTACATGCTTGTCAGCCTTCTTGTTGGACGAAAGGGGCCGTTAACTGGAAGTCAGTGGCCGAAGACAATTTAGTAATCCGCTAGATAACCGACTAGCCTCTAAGAATTTAACAATTCTGGTTCTTCTCGTGAACCGAACATAATATTTTTGATCCTGGTCTTCAGTCGACGGCCGTTTATATAAGGGTTCGGATAGAAGTTCCTGGAATTAAAGTCTAAAAATTGTCCTAGGGTATGTCAGTGTTCAAATTTATTAGACAATAATTTTGAATAAAAGGCATTTTGAACAACGTATACAATAATTTTGTAATTTATTATTATTATTGTTTTTATTATCTTAATTCCAAAATCTTTTAAGTTTAATCTAATTTTGAAATCACTTGAAATGGTAAAATGGTAACAGACATATCGGTCTACGACATCGGATATATCCGTGTAAGTGGTATATCGGAGTATGCAAAGATGATATTCAGAAGGCACGCATTGCTACCGATTGTTAAAGTACTGGACTACTTCCGTACCTACTGCTTGATAAAATGAATAGTAGAATAAATGGTAAAAAAACAATTTTGTTCATTTAAGTTTTACTTTTGGCAAAAGGCCAGATCTATGTATATATATATATATACGGAGAATTTTTGATCTTCTGTTGAGACATATAATGATGAGAAATATTTGGGATAACCAAAATAAAAATCCCAAATATTTCTCATCATTATATATATATTTCCCTACTTGTTAAATGTTTTGATATCAGCACTGACTATCAAATTCATAATTTTGCTGAAACAAATATGACATTATAATTTTTTTTGTAGATACCAATAACCTGCAATGGAGATAAATACAAAATATTTTTTATAAATTATCAAATCAAAGATTATTTTAATGACGTACAATAAAAACTAAAATTATCAAACAATGTCGTCATCCAGTGATACCGCAAATGATAATGAATCACTTACTAGTCAACAAAATAATAAGAAAAAAGATTTAATAGTTAATGAAAATACGCTTAATAAAAATGAAGAAATTAGTGCTAGCAATGAATCAAAATGTATAAAGGAATTACCAACTGAAACAAAGGAAAGCCAACAGACGAACGAAAAACATAAATGTATTGATAAAAAATCAAAAAATGATACTATAGAACCATCAGAATGTGGAAAAACTTCAGAAAATAAATCAAGAACAGATTCAGAAAATAGTAACTCAAACATTACACAAGATGAAAACATGGAAAACAAAATTCAGAATATTGGAGAAAATTGTTATGCATCTAGGAAAAGAAAATCTAGCATAGAAGATGAAATATCAGAAATATCTTCGAATCAGGCCAATTTTAATGAAGACTTAAGCAAAACTAATGAAATATCGGAAACATGTTTAGAAGAAAACACTCTTAATGATGATTCGAACAAATCTGTTGATAGTTCCGGAATTTATTCAGAAGACCTTGTGAATGTAGATTTGTGCAACTCAGATTTGAATAAACTTACTGAAATGTCAGAAATCGTTTCAAACCAAAACAGCTTTAATGAAGATTTGAGCAAATGTAATGACATCTCAGAAAATTGTTCAGAAGAAAATAGTGTTAATGAAGACTGGGAGGAATCTATTAAAAGTGCAGCAATTTCCTCAGATCGTCTTAATGGTACGTATAACCAGGGGTGATATTCAAAATGTTTAACAACAGGTACGCTAAAGAGAGAGGGTTAGGAGGGAGGGAGGAAGGAAGGAAGGAAGGTAAGAAGAGAGAAAGAGAGAGAGAGGAAAGAGAGAGACAGAGATGAGGTACATAAAAAACAGAGAGAAGAAGGTGTAGGTAAATAATACTAATTATTTTAATATTATTTTAAGTTTTATTGGGTGATAGGCAGTAAACATACTCAATCTAATAACTTCCATATTATAGTTTGATTTACTGATGGCATTTTGAAAACTTTTGGTTTCACGCGGTTATCAGTAGCCAGATAATGTCTCAGCCAGGATTTAACATGCGGAATGGCGTCAAATTCTTCTAAAGATTTATCCATCAAATTTATTGTCATTAAATGACTTGTTGTGTCGACTAATAAACTATTTCTTTTCACATCAATTATGTCATTCATCACACTGAACCAGTGGCGGCTCGTGACAAAAATGTTTGGATGTTCTGCAAGGAAGAAGAAAAAATAATAATAATAAGAGTAAAAATTATATGCATATGTTATTCCCTTAATGCAATTTCTTGAATATTAATGCAATACGCCGGTCTTTCTTAGCAGCAAATTTATCTATAACTTTATCGGTAAAGTTCGATATTGTTGATATGATTTTTTTTCTATTGACAGCGCTGAAAAGGCCTTTAGACGATTTTCACACATCGAGTTTCTGAGAAAAGTTTTTATCCGTTTTAGAGTGGAAAAACAACGTTTAGCTTCATCAGTAACCGTGGGTGTTGTTACAAGACTTTATAACAATTTCTTTGTCTCCGCCATCGATTCGTCCAAATTATTTAAAATTATAAATTTTAGGAAAGACGCAGCGCCACATATTTTCTACATTCACTATTTGAATATATTACAGAAAGTTCTCTTTTAAGACGTTCCTTATTTAAATTAAAAATCATATCCATTTTTATCTACTAAACGTTAAATTTTTACACATTAAACTCATTCGCTAAAATAATCATAAAAATATAACAACGAAATATCAGCGCTGAGCACAACAAATATTCTACTATTGACGACACGTGACCATTTGATCTGCATGACCTTGCAGCTCAAAAGCCATTGAATGGAACTTTCGTTCGGAAGATTTACGGACCCGATCCACAGCCGAATAGTAACGAAAGAGGATATTTCTGAGCACAGAACTGCGAAGTTCGTCAGCAAATTATTAAAGAGAAACAGAGTGAACAGAAGGTACAATAATTATCTAACCCACTGTAAAGCTACGTGCTGTCTTTCGTTGCGCTACACATACAATGCGTTTTCCAGAATACAACTAGTCGATACACATATAAATCCAAAAATCTTTCAAATATTATGCAATATAAATAATAATTTAAAAAATATATTTTTACTATATTTATTGGCAGTGCTGCAGCTCTGCAGCACCTATAGACCAGCCGCCATTGCACTGAACCCTCTTTCAGCTTCTGCTGAATTTACAGCAATTTTCAAATTCTTTTAGCTGTAAAAATATTGCTTGGAATATTTTCTTGTCTTATACAAGGTGTCTCAAAAGAAATTTTATATTTAGTGGATCGATTAAAAAAAAAAGTAAGCCGTATATAGAAAAAATGTTTATTAATTATTAAAATACACTTTTTGGGGATTTATTTCTTAAAAATAATATCGTCAAAATGTAGACCCTCGCGTTCTCGGCACTCATTTAATCGAACAGTAAAATTACTTATGACGTCTCGGCAGGTGGACTCAGGGATGGCTGCCATTTCGTGACGGATATTTTCTTTCAAATGCGCCAGTGAAGTCGGTTTATTGGCGTAAACTTTAGATTTAAGATAACCCCATAGGAAAAAGTCCATAGGGGTTAAATCTGGACTGCGTGGAGGCCAATTTATGTCACCTCTCCGGGAGATCAATTTGCCTGAGAATTAAGCCTCTGACTGGCATCTTGGGGCTTTAATTCTTGCACCAATTGAATTTTGTAGGGGTGCAGCTTTAGGTCTTTGTGCATAATGCGATGTAATGATGATCTATGCACATTTAAAGCACTTGCGCGCTTCCGAATTGAAAGGTTCGGGTCGTCACGAACAGACTGATTAACATTCTCCACGTTTTCTACCGTTCTTGATGACCTAGGTCGCCCGGATTTTGATTTATCCAGCGTTGTACCAGTCTCTTCAAACTTTTTAACCCAATGTCGAATGAGAGGAATGCTTGGCGCATCATTTAAGTGGCGAAAACCTCGAATACTGCAGAATTTTCTACGCGCTACAGTCGCCGAATCACTGTTTTTGTAAAACTCTCGCACGCATAACGCGTGGTCTGCTCCCGAGAAACGCTCCATAGCGATTGAATTCCCAAGAGCCAGGCTACCGATTGACATAACCCCCGCGCCCCTCGGATACGTTGCGTTCACGCAGTAAGCTAAATAAATATAAAATTTCTTTTGAGACTCCTTGTATCTCTGCTATCAACAAAATCTCGAAATTCTTTAACAGAAACTGCGAATTTTATTATTTAATTTAATTTTATTATTAATTAATAAAAAAGCTGTAAATTAGTATTAAACTTATATTTTGTTTTTATTTAAAATGTTATTTTTATTGTTATTTTTGAAGATTGAAAATCAATTTTAAATTTTATGTGGTTTGTTTTAACAACAGGTACGGAAAGCTTTAGTAATTTTAACAACGGGTACGGCCGTACCTGTGCGTACCCGCTGAGTATCACCCCTGCGTATAACCCCCAGAGATCACTAGTTTGGTATACAAAACTAACAATCTGAAATATCCCAAATAACTTGTTAAGTAGGGGGATCTCGAGAACGGTAATAGATACGAGGTCGGTTAAATTACGCCAAAGTTGCCGCATTGAGGGACCATTTTAACGATGCCTTTGTTCCCCAAAAAAATATATAGGTTACTATACCTTTTACAGTATGATTTCACACTTATGAAATATAAGTTCACATTAACGAAAACTGATTTCACACTTATGAAATATGATATCACATTAACGAAAACAGATTTCTCACAAATGAAATATAATTTCACATGAACCAAAACTGATATCACACAAATGAAATATAATTTCACATTGAAGAAAACTGATTTCAAACAAATGAAAACTGAATTCACATATACGAAAATTAATTTATCTGGTGTGAAATTAATTTCAACAAATGAATCAGATTCAAAGGTTTTTTTATTCCTTATAATATTAAATATACTTATAATATTATACAAGGTGTCTCAAAAGAAATTTTATATTTAGTGGATCGATTAAAAAAAAAGTAAGCCGTATATAGAAAAAATGTTTATTAATTATTAAAATACACTTTTTGGGGATTTATTTCTTAAAAATAATATCGTCTAAATGTAGGCCCTCGCGTTCTCGGCACTCATTTAATCGAACAATAAAATTACTTATGACGTTTCGGCTGGTGGACTCAGGGATGGCTACCATTTCGTGACGGATATTTTCTTTCAAATGCGCCAGTGAAGTCGGTTTATTGGCGTAAACTTTAGATTTAAGATAACCCCATAGGAAAAAGTCCATAGGGGTTAAATCTGGACTGCGTGGAGGCCAATTTATGTCACCTCTCCGGGAGATCAATTTGCCTGAGAAAATTTCACGAACACGTGGCAGAGACATATTGGACGTGTGTGAAGTTGCTCCGTCCTGTTGGAACCATGTTCTTTGGTTATAGCCAGGAAAGTTTTGCAGTTCAGGTACCAAGAAGTTGTCTAACATCTCCACATAACGCTCTGAATTCACTGTAACTGCACGCCCCCTTTCGTCTTCAAAAAAGTAAGGGCCGATGATTCCTCGCGCCGACATCGCAGCCTATACGGTCACTTTAGGCGAATGTAGGGGTTTCTTATGTTTGCGTTTCGGATTCGTTGCACTCCAGTAGCGGCAGTTCTGCTTATTTACGTGGCCATTAAGATGAAAATGAGCTTCATCCGAAAACAAAATGTTGGTAAACGTTGAAAATCGCTCAATCACCTGATTTACGAAATTAAGCCTCTGACTGGCATCTTGGGGCTTTAATTCTTGCACCAATTGAATTTTGTAGGGGTGTAGCTTTAGGTCTTTGTGCTTTCGGGTCGTCACGAACAGACTGATTAACATTCTCCACGTTTTCTACCATTCTTGATGACCTAGGTCGCCCGGATTTAGATTTATCCAGCGTTGTACCAGTCTCTTCAAACTTTTTAACCCAATGTCGAATGAGAGGAATGCTTGGCGCATCATTTAAGTGGCGAAAACCTCGAATACTGCAGAATTTTCTACGCGCTACAGTCGCCGAATCACCGTTTTTGTAAAACTTTCGCACGCATAACGCGCGGTCTGCTCCCGAGAAACGCTCCATAGCGACTGAATTCCCAAGAGCCAGGCTACCGATTGATATAACCCCCGCGCCCCTCGGATACGTTGCGTTCACGCAGTAAGCTAAATAAATATAAAATTTCTTTTGAGACACCTTGTATTACATTTCAATAAGATCTTCTTCACGCAATGATGCAGCATAATATCGTTCAACATGGTTTGCATATCCAAGAAGATGTTGTTGTGAAATCTCTTGAATTGCCACATTAGCAATGTCTTCCAAAATACGCATTCAAAATTCTGAAATGGTTGGTGCTTGATTGTTAACATGTGTATAGTTCAATATGTCATGCATTCTGCCCTGAATATATCGTTTTACTAATGATTTATAGGAACTCCACATCAATTCAATTGGATCAAAGAATATAGGTAAACAAGAACAGACGTCGCCTGGTTAATCGAAAATATCGTATTTCATTACCATCTATATTTACGGTCGGAACTAAAATGTTAAAGCGCGAAAATTCAAAAATATACCAGTAATATATTGAAATTATTGCAAACTGGTATTTCCAATTATCAAATAGCAAGCTTTATAGCAAATAGGCTTCAATTAAATTTATTATAGATTAAATTTACTTGATAACTGAAAATACCAATTTTCTTTTAACTTTAACAGCTAACAGAAAATGGTAGGCACAAAAATATACAGTAAAATGCATTATTATCAATGTTTATTAATAATTTAACAATCATTAAAGTTTAAAAATAATTTATATATACATAACAATATAATATATATTATAACATAACTTCACGGAGCTTATTATAACTACAGAAATGCTTACCGTAAAATATCTCAGTAATTTCGAGTTATATTTTTTGGTTTTGTGCACAGAAAAATGTAATACTATCATTATCAGTGTATAGTTTGACAGTTTTTTAACTATGATTCAAATACATCTGTCAGAAATATGTCCAGTACGTTAATATCTTAACTTTATTGACATCTATCGTTCAAAAAGTGAGTTATCGTAACTACTGACATCTATTTTTACGGTTGAAATTAAAAATACTATTCAAGGTCGCCCATATGCATGACCAGGGCTTGAATTGGATTAAGTAGGTAAGAGTACGGAGCAAGACGCACTATTTCGATGTCTTCTCATGGTCTAAGCACACTGTCAAGATTTGAATGGACAGGTGCGTTATCAATAATAAATGTTGGACGTGGAATTCCTTCATCATCACATGTTCCTATTAACTGACGCAGCCACGCTTTGCAGTCTTCCGCTCTGTAAGAACCACGTCGTTGCTCAAACGCCAAAACGCGTGCGGAACTTACTGCACCAATGCAATGAAGGTTGCTTCCTTTACTTGTCGGTATGACTATTCTTGCTCTATGACCAATTTTTGACCTACCTTCCTTTCTGCGGCAGTATAGGTTGAAATTAGTTTCGTCAATCCAAATTATGTTCGACCATTCGCTCTGTTTTGCAAAATTTGGTTAACATAATTTCTTCGCTTTTCTTTATTTTCGTTGTAATTCATATTTCCAATATGTGGCCTAAGAGCTTTGACCGAAAATAATTTTAAATCACATATATTTTTTAATGTTAATGTGGAATCTTCCTCAATCCATCTTACCAATGCATCTTCAATTATTGGTGTTTTTTTTTTTTTTGTAGACGCATTACAATCTTTTTTTTAGGAAGAAATTGCCCTTTTTTATCCATTCATAGGCTGTACGTATGTTCACACCAATGCATTTGCTGTTTCTTTCCAATCTTTGTCTTCTTCACAAGCTTTAATAATCCTGGTTCTGTCATTTGACGAAATTTTATTATATTTTCCACGAGGAATTTTATTAACTGTTATTCAAGTTAGGCCTAGGAGTAATTATTATTATTAGAGTTTTGTTTTTATTGACGGAAGATTACTATGCAAAATCAGTTTTCATTTGTGTGAAATCAGTTTTCTTTAATGTGAAATTATATTTCATTTGTGTGAAGTCAGTTTTCTTTAATGTGAAATTATATTTCATTTGTGTGAAATCAGTTTTCGTTAATGTGAAATTATATTTCATAAGTGTGAAATCATACTATAAAAGGTATAGATATAAACGAAAATGTAAATATTCCGGGTTTTAATTTTTGCTCATAAAATCCAAAATTATGATAATACTAGTGGACCCATTGCCAACTGTGTTGGCAAACAAATCATTACCTTAATGTGGAACTTGCTCGACACCTCAGACTTCTTTCCCTATCCATACGCCTAACTTCATCCAATTCAAATTGAATCAACTCTTCGCGTATTATTAAAAACTGGACAAATAATGAGTATTATTCCGAATTATTTATTCATTAACTTTTTAAGATGGGAAAACGATTAATTTTCATTCAATGCATTTTATTTATAATGTTAAAACTAAAAATGATTTGAGACGTTAAATTTAAAATATATTTATTAAAATTAATTTTCCATTTTCTTATATAATATAAAAATATGCACACGGAAAAAACGCACACGGATTAATACGCACACGGAAAAAAGCACACATGAAAAAATACACACACGGAATAAAGCGTACTTACACTATATCTCAAATCAGTTTGAAATAAATCGTGAGAAACTATTGCACAGTAAAATTTAATTGTTTGCCCGCTTTAATATATTGCGTTCACATTTGGGGGTAGATATACAATATACCACTGAACACTGCGCATGCGTCACACACACGTCATTTGTTCAATATACAGAGATTCTAAACAGGTGGGACTGTGCAGAACTTTTAAAACACAATTTATTTTTAGGTGGTTTATAAAAAAATAAAAATAAACAGTTATCAACCATAACCTAAGATAGTGCTTTTAAAGTGAATCTAACCTAAACTAAAAGGTAAATGATATTTTAATGTGATAAATAAACAGAAACCATTGTTTTAGAGCCACTGATACCTCTTTAGTGTAGTCGTTATGTGCTGCCATCTGTATAGTTTGCAGTGGGATATTGTAAATCTTGTCCTAGAAATCGTAGAAACTGGGCCGGCTCAGAGGTCGGGACTTCGGAGATTTTTCCCGAAGCCCCGCGCTTATAAGTGGATAGTTTTAACAATTATTAGTAGCTAGGGCAAGTTTTTGACACCAAATGCATTATTTTCTCAAGGCCCCGCAAAACCCACAGCCGGCACTGCGTAGAAATAAAAAAATAATACAGCATTTAAAAAATAATAATAAAGAAAAAAAAGTCACATTTTTCTTACTTACTTTCATCAAATCCAAATATTTTTTAAAATAATAATTTTTCTGCTAATAATAATTTTAATCAAAAATGTCGAATATCACGGAAGGATAACGTTTTTCTGTGTTTTGTTTCGTAAAAAAATCGATCCGTGTATTTCACAACTAAATTAATAATTGTGAATTGATTTTTTAATGAAAAACACAACTGTCATTTTTACTAATTTATTGTCAACACTGAAAACTAAAATTCACAGCACACTACTGTCCAATACATAAATTAATACTACTATATAATAAGAACCTCGCTTCAATTGTTTTAGATTTCCACGCACCCAGACAGCCAGGGACACAGGTTGGGATATTATATTATAGATATTAAGTGATTTTTTGTGCACTTTCTTGAGGCATTTTTTCATGGTGAATTTACAGAGGTTCTCAATTTTTTTTATTGCGTACCGTTTTCACCTTATTAAAATCAATTTTAATTTTTCATTAGGAGCTTATAGCAGGTTATGATAATTTTGAATAGAGCTTTTTTTTGCTATTCAATCATATAAAAAAGTCCTATTTTATTTTCTTAAATAATATGAAATATAAAGATTTTTTTGTCTATTGCCTAATATAATGCAACTTCAAATATTTTCTCAGACAATAACAATCTTAATGAAGATTTGAGAAAAACTAATGAAATTTCTAACATTTCTCCAGATGAAACCTGGTTTGAGGACTTGAAAAATTTGGAAAATAAAACACATTCAGACGAAGAACAACACAACACAAATAAATATTTTCAAATCGAGAATGATAATGTAGGAAGCAAAACATCTCCAAAAAATCAGAAAAAATCTCTTGATAAATTAAGTAAACTTACTGAAAACAATGAAGATGATAACAAAGAGCAGTTTGAAAAAAAGAATGAAAAGCTGAATAAGGAAAACATGGTAGATATAAATTTAACAATACACGAAAATATGGAAGAAAGGGAAGTAGAAAAAATAAACTCTAACGAAAATGTCATTGAAAATATAAGTACCACAAATGCCTATTCCGTTCCTAGATTTATAAATAATATAGCAAATCCAAAACTGGATAGCAAAATTATGGAATACGAGGAAAATCAAATCAATTTCCAAGAAAAAACGCCAGAAAAATCGACGAATAATTTATCTGTCAATTATTTAAATTTAATATGTAATGATAACTTGGAGAACAAAATAGAAAATGAAGAAAATAGCAATATAGAAAATATAACCAAAATAGAATGTAATGAAGATGAACAAACTATAAAAGGTACAAAATGGAATGAAAGTCCAATTAATACTTCCGAAGGTGACCATCTAGACTGTAATATTTCAAAAAACACTAGCCCAGAAATTAATCTATTAGTAGATAATGGAAATAAAATTAATAATTTGAATCAAAGTAATAAAATTTATGACGAGTTGAAACATGACACTCTAAATACTGGTAATATAAAAGATATCTCAGAACCAATGCTGCCAGTAACTGATTCCATAACAAAAAATATTTCAACGAATAATGAAACTAAAATCTCATTGAATAACAAATTGAATGACAAAGAATTAAATAATATACAGTTGATTAAAGAAAATGACGAAGAGAACAACGGGTCAGATGAAAATATGAATTCTACGAATAGTTCAGTAAAAGATGTTGAAAATTCTGAAAAATGTAACACGTTGCCAAAAAGTTCTTCTGAAATTAATCGTTTAAATGATGTCTTCAAACGAATAACTCAACTACAAGAAGAAGTGAAGAAACCAGAAGATGAAAATAAAAATATTAAAATTTTCAGTGAAGCTGAGAAAGAAGAGTTAATGAAGAAATATGTTAAAAATGAAGACAGCTTTGTACCTAAAGGTTTGTAAGATATATTTTTTATAAATTTTTTTTTTTTATCTATTACGTTTATTAAATAAAATAGTATTACAACTAGATAACAAGATTGTGGTTTAAGTATCGAAATACAATTCCATTAACTTAAACCAGTGTTTCTCAACAGATGGTCCGCGGACCACTGGTGGTCCTTAGTAAAATTAAGAACATAATAAATTAATTAAGAACATAAGAATATAACAATATACCTTTTATATTTAAGAACTGTAAAAGTTTGTATTCTAGCAACCTTCCAACAAGAATCAGAATTTAGCAATAACCTTGACAGCAGCAACTCTGACGAAACAAGTGCTCTCTTAGAAAATGTGACACCAATAAATGTAATCAGCTCATCAGTTACAGAGATACCGGATATAAATAATGAACCTAATATCATAACACAAACTGGTAAGATTATTTCTAATCATAATTTGATACATAACTAGGGTTGTCACCTCATTAAGTTTAACCCGAACACTCCGGGCTGGGTCAGCGCGTAATTTTGCGGGGCAGGCTTTACATAATAAAAAGGAAGACGGATTGATGACAGATCGAACTCATATCACAAGAAATGATTTGAAGTATGAATTTTCACACATTTCAGGGTTTTGTAGGTATTTAATAAGTGTAAGAAGTCAACAGAATGCTGGATGACTAAAACTTTTTTTTTTTCTATAATCACATAAAAAGCAACAGATTTTTGATAATTATTTTTATTCGATATTTGACAACTTACGGCCATTTGCACCGGTCATAGTTAGAAAATTGTTTAACTACTTATGCAGTGGCGTAGCGTAGTGGGGGCGGCTCCGGGTGGCACTTTTTTGGGGCGGCAAAATCTGAAAACTTTGGAGCCTTTTGGATTTAAATACTTAAATAAGGGGGCGGCGAATTTGGCCTCCGCCCCGGGCGGCTGAAACCCACGCTACACCAGTGTATTTATGAGTTAAGTTTAATTAGGGCCGGTCTTTCCACCTTCAGATAAAGTGGCTGGTAACGTTATCTGACGGATAAAAACAATACAGCGTCTTTCCATATTCAGATAAAGTTATTCCTACGAATAAACTATGCTATCTGGTAGAGAAGGCAAACTGATATCGAATAAAAATCAATATAAGCAGGAATCAATTATTAAAATTTGCATGATTCTGCGTATATTAACAAAACAAAAACGTTTCTTGATTATATCTAGGAAATCCTAATAAGCTGCTTAATGCGTGTCGTTTAAAAATTAATATCGGGCCGGATACGGCCCGCGGGCCATTTGCTGGACATCAATGGTATAGCTGATTCTGATTATACCTAGGAAATCCTAAAAAGCCGCTCAATGCGTGTCGTTTAAAAATTAGTATCGGACCGGATACGGCCCGCGGGCCATATGCTGGACCTCAGTGGTATAGCTGTTTCTGATTATACCTAGGAAATCCTTAAAAGCCCCTCAATGCGTGTCGTTTGAAAATAAGTATCGGGCCAGACACGGCCCGCGGGCATAACGTTAATTGACACAACATTCTTTAATTAAGCCAAGGTATATACTGACTGGAGAGCTAAGAGCTATATTCTCGCTAAGGCTAAACACATAGTGAAGCAGAGAACAAAGAAGCGATGAAAGCGGAGAGCAAAGCGGCGAAATTAAATAAATTAATTCCTGTTAACACGCGCATAGTGGAGCGTACTGCGGCGAGGTTATATCGTTGTTATAGTCGAGCAAATCGACGCGTTCAAACAATTTAGATTTCTCTGCTATCATCGTTGCAAAAATAGTTGTTTAAATTGGATATTGAGGCATTTACAAGTAGTTTTCATTTATAAGAGGTATTTATCCGATTGAAATTTGTCCATTTTTTACCAATTTATGTTGAATTTTTTCCAAAATATAATCAAACGTTGAAATACTCATGCGAAAATAAGAATGAAACTTTTCTGGATGTTCGCGGAGTTGCATATAGAAATGATGAAATTCACCATGTATATGTCTAGTGTGTTTATTTTTTAGTAAATACCAAATTTTCAGGGAAGAGTTTTCTGTTAGTAAAAAATCCATTATAATTTTGTGAACTTTCTGCTCGATTTTAAACGCGTCACTATATGTAGACACTCTTTTATAAGCGCGACATTCTTTCGCCGTTTTACTCTCCGCTTTCATCACTGCTTTGCTCTCTGCTTCCCTATGTGCTTAGCCTAAGTGAGCTGCTGTCGGAGAACGTCGCTCTGACTGGTGGGGAGCGACCGACCACACACCTCAAGCCCCGCTAGCACCTTGGAACTTAGCGTTACGTGAGGATACACAGAAATTAGGGCTTTTATATATATATATATATATGTATATATATATATAATATTATAGATGAATCTTTACTTTTACAGGCATAGATTGCGAACAAAATTTACTCAGCCGGAATGTAACTTCTAACGACAATACTCAAGAAAATGACCAATTAATTAACATAGAAGAACATGACAAGAAACTAGATGAAGAATTGAAAAAGCAAATAAAATTATATGAAATAAATTATAAGGAATATTTCAAAATAGGATTTTCTATATTTCTGTTCATGGTAGATGTATATTCGGATACAAGTTTGGGAGCTGAATATTTTGCAAATGGACGATACGTTTTTGCTGTTTTGACGTTGATATTTGTCATTACTCCTTCAATTGTGGCCAACGTATTGTTGTACGAAGACACTGCCGAGTGGTAAGTTTTTATAATTGTTTCTCCAGTTCAAGGCCTACCCTCATTTCTTCGTATTCTATCTCTTCTTCGCAGGGTCATTCGCATCTAGGATGATTAAGTAAAGGATGCGCTATTCGTATACTAACAACATTGACGATTGTGTGGAAACCCCTGTTGAGAAAGAAGGCAATATATGTCTGTACTGTGCACACTGCAACAACGTAATGCGCATGTGCTATATTTGAATTTGAAACAAGCGTATTTTTAAATGAAAATAATTATGGAATTTCTTAGAAATTATTCTAAAATCTCGTAATTTCACAGCAAATTTTATAACATGTTTGCGAAATTTGTATAACACGGTGTTAATTTTCTGCGTATCGTGTCAAACGGACCTGAAACTGTATAAATGTGTATTTAAAATTTATGTAATCATTTTAAAATAATATTATTTGTCATTAAAACAATCTTTAATGAGATTTTAAAAATTAAAGGCTGTCAATAAAGGAGGCAGTATTATGAATTTAATCAGTCAGTTAAAGGATAAAGTGGTAGTTACAATAAACTAAAATAAGCTTGAAAAATATTAGTACCAAATAATACTACCCAAACATCTTGTTTCGAAAATTACATGACTATGGCCCGATTGCAAGAATCTCTATTAAATTTAATGATTCAAAATACCAGAGGTGGCTAGCTATGGGTCCTTTTCAAATATTCCGATAAGACGTTGAAGGGCCACATCCTTTGAGTATACCCCCACAAACCAGAAATTAATTTAATTTTTATCGTTCGATTAATGAAGGATTGAAAGACGGATGTACAAAATGAAATATATGGGGGAGGAGGTGCAGAAGGGTTAATTTTGATATATATTTTTTTACATTACAGAGAAATATTCTAATCTTTACCTATAAGGGACGGTTTGATAATTTTTATTTGATTGTGATAATTGATTAAATGAAAGTATGGAAATAAAATATATAACACAAATAGATACACATATTTTTATTCGTTTTGAAATATCACAAGTCTGTTGAACATTTTTCTTTTCGCCACCTTGTGTATATCTAACAATTTAGCACAGTAATAGCGTCTTACGTGTGTACACAGTACCGCGATATATATCTTTCTCACTCAGTAAGGGTTTCCACACATTTTACACACGAATAGCGCATCCTTTACTTAATCAGCCTAGATTCGCATGTCGTCCCTAATCATCGTTTTTCTTGGTCGTTCCATTTCGCGGTCTGTCGTGTATTTTCCCAGTTTCGTTATATTTCAAAATTATCCTAGCCTCCAGAGCCGGTCCTAGCTTCCTTGACTTCCTTGAAGCATTTTTATTTTTTGCCGTCAAAAAACGAATAACACCACGATCTTCGCAATCGGCGGTAGGAACAAGTGAATTCTTCATAGTGGCTGGAGCCTGAGTGCCGGATCAATCGACGCACGCGCATAGAAATTTTACAGTGCTGCCACTACACCCAGACGCAAATTCCCTGAGACCCCCAGACATTTCCCGCCAACAACACGGATTAAAAAAAATAGTGTAACTTACTTTTGAGACGACCCTCGTATACCAATCTCATAAACTAGGATCCAGTTTTCCCTGAGAGTTGCCTTTGCTATGATAATCAATAAAGACCAGGAGAAATTTTCCAAAAAATTGGGGTCTAACTACCTAAGCGGAATTTTCGAGGGTTGATTATTACATTTAGATTGGGGCAATTGTCCCAACAAGCCTCTAGTGTTCCTTTAAAGCTGTTAAAAATATTACGGAGTGGCTTACGGGTTTGTCCCCCCCCCCAATATTAAAAAATACGTTTAAAGAGTAATAGCTTAGAGATCCCGCACTTTAAGAGCCACAATGGTTCAATGTATTTTATAAAAATTAATGGAAATTCCCTGGGAGGAGCATCAAAAAATTTTTTGCTTATGGCTTTTCCATAAATCCGTTCCTGTACAATATAAAAATTTGTAATCATTTTGTTTACAGGAGAAAAGCAAAACGAAATATTTTTTTTTACATCTGGATTGGGCCTTACATCATTTTTAATTTTGAACCAATAGTACGTTACATCAAAAATATTATATATGTTAAAAGATATCTAAAACATCAGAAAGAGTGCGATGTCCATGCACAGATAGAAACACATAAGAAATTCGTGAAAGGTAGCTGTAATGTGGTAGCTGTTAAAGACTGGGAAGCCATGTTGGAAGCTGCTCCACAACTTGTCCTGCAGCTTGGCATTATTATAGGTGATACTGAGAAAGAACCGCTCCTAAGTGTGACATGTAAGTAGAATCTAAATAGTAGTTGGGTATGCAGGTACGGGGTTGGAACCTTATCTCCCATGAAACCCGATTTTTAGAGTTTTGTAGGTATGACCACCAAAAAAACCCTTATAACCTCACTCATGTGTCTGTCTGTCTGCTGTACGGTATAAATTGTAGACAAACTGCTTAACATGAAATTTGGCATGCTTATACAGGAAAAATACTGAGAGTTCAAAAAACACATCCCCCAAGTGAATATAAACAAATATGTAATAAATAAAAAAAATATTTTTTTTAAATTTTGAGTAACTTACCAAATAGACCGGGAGCTCATGACAGTTTTTGGTCTCCGATTTCATACAGCATGCCTTTTGGAGGAGAGAATATTTACCCTGTGACAACAAAAAAGGGATGGTACTAAACCCCTGCACGCTTTCCGGTCATAGGGAAAATTGCATTTCCACTTAAACACAAAATTTTTGAGCTTTTCTCTGATTTAATATTGCTTGCCCTTTTGTCAAAAGAAAGTTATAACAAATTTAAAGTCTTTTAAATATATTCATGCGATTCGGAGGGTCCCAAAGAGCTCAAACGGTCATGTGATCTTGTAATAAAAAAATATGATTTTCCTCGTTTTCATACAGCATGCCTATAATTAAAAGACTTTAAATTTGTTATAACTTTCTTTTGACAAAAGGGCAAGCAATATTTAATCAGAGAAAAGCTCAAAAATTTTGTGTTTAAGTGGAAATGCAATTTTTAAGTGGAAATGAAAGCGTGCAGGGGTTTAGTACCATCCCTTTTTTGTTGTCACAGGCTAAATATTCTCTCCTCCAAAAGGCATGCTGTATGAAATCGGAGACCAAAAATGTCATGAGCTCCCGGTCTAAAATGGAAGCTCTTAATGCGTAAATCAACAAGCAAATTTTTATTTTTGACAAATAATTTTTTTTTTTATAGGATTTTTAGGAGAAAATATGTCAAAACACTTTTGCCTCCCTCCCTATCTCTCAGAGAGATTGATCTAAAAATCTGAAAAAAATCTCCATAATAAACATTGATAGGAACCGGAATATTTTAACAGGAATTTTTGATCAAATTAGTTTTTCGAAAAATATCGATTTTTTTGTGTGGTATCGAAAGGACGTATTAAGGAATAAACAGTAATTTTTTAAAATTTGTTTTTCTTGACATATTTTAGCAAAAACTGTGCTAAAAAAGTTCTTGTCCCGCCTCTTTTACCCAAAAAGGTAACTAAAAATCTGAAAAAATTATAGGTATTTATACTCTATCTCAATAAGACTGATAGTAATAAAATTTATTATTTGAAAAAGTTATTTTTTTATCACACAGAAGCGGCAAAACAAAAGCGACAAAATAGGAATAGTTCGAAACGAAATATTGTTAAAAACAACCGAGTGTGCCGCACATATTATATGGGAATACGAACTAGGGTTAAACACAATAGACCATAAAAATGTGACCCTAAAATTTTGAGAAAAAATATGGTCACAGGGGTGTGTTTAATGATATGATAAATATGGTCACAGGCGTGCGTTTAATAAAATGATAAATAGTAATATGGAAATCCACAAAACCAATTTAAACGTGTTTAAAATGTGCACGCCACTGGTAACTGCCTGACAAAATGATTTATTACTATCAGCCTTTTTGAGATATAGTATAATACATATTGATCTGCGCCGGAAACGTACGAGAGGAATTTTTGATCCCATTGCGTTTTTTGAAAAATTTTGCAGTTTTTGTGTTTTTGACAAAATTATATAGATAATTCATGGTTAAATTATGGCTAATAATGTTATGAATTTTTTGTACTTATGACTAAGGTCGTGTATGTCTTTTTTGATATTAAAAATATAATAAAAAATTGTTAACAGATGAAAACAAATCGCCTTCTTAAGGAGCTGGCACTCATAAACTCGATCATTAGGCGTGCAGAAAAAAATCGCTAGGATTTTTAAATTTATATCTTCTAATGACATAATAATCGCAAATTATTTAAATTTATTTTAAACAAATTAATTGGAAGCTCTTAGTTAGTTCTCAAATATCGAATAAAAATGAATATCAAAAATCATTTGAGTTTGATATGATTATAAAAAAAAATCAGCTGTGGCCACCACTGGACCGACCGCCATCGTAAAGTACTTATATAAAATACATTCTAGCAGCAGAGTAGAAATAACTAGGCCTAATATTTTCTAACAGAGATATTATTTATCATGACCATGGAAACGTTATATATAAGTATGAAAAAATTTAGACTTAAAAATTTTTACAAATATTTCGTTAAATTTTTTTTAAATTTTTCGTTTTATCAAAAAACGTCTCAAATAAAAGTTATTAGTTATTGCATTTATAGCAACTTTTGTTCAATAAATTTTTTCGAAATATTTTTCTGTTGCTAAATATTCGCAAAAATCTTAAATTCGACACGAGTAAACTCCCAATTCTAGTCAACCGATTTTTACCAAAAGTTGATCAACTCGTGTCATTGATAGCAGAAGCTTAAATATGAAGTTTCATAAAAATTCTTTCAGCCGAATTTTCTCTGCACGTGTACACAGACAGACGGACAGACGGACAAACAGACAGACAGACGGACAGACGGACAGACAGACAGACGGACAGACAGACGGACAGACAGACGGACGGACAGACAGACCGACAGACATCATGCTAAAAATAGTCAAAAAGTTATGTAGGGACCTCAATTTGTGGAGATCCATCGAAATCTCAAAATCGGTATGATCACAATACCTTCCTTATATATGTTGACGGTCGGTAAAAAAATGTCTTAGACATCCAGCATTCTGTTGGCTTCTTGCACTTATTAAATACCTACAAAACCCTGACATGTGTGAAAATTCACACTGCGCATCAATTTTTTTTATCATCACTTCGATCCATTGTTTGTTTGGCTCATTCGTTTCTTTGTACGTCAAATTTTAATTGGTCACGTTGGATAAGAAAAGTAAACATTACATTTTCTTATTGGTGGACCGTATTCGTCCCATGGGCTGCCGCTTGCCGACCCCTGGTGTATAGCATAGAACTTCATGTGTATTATAGGCTATATCAGTGTTTCTCAACCAGGGAGGAACGACACCCTGGTGTATCCCAAAAGCAAATTAATGAACCGATTTGAAAACTTTTTCTGTGGTGTATATCTTAGACCTTCCTGAGTGAAATAAAGGCAGTTCTGTGCTATACACACTGCATTTTTAGAATCGTTTTATTAATTTAATTTTGCGGCACAATAGAGGATCACGCTATCCTTTTTCACTCAGGTCTAATATATCCACCACTGAAAGAATTTTTCAAATCGGTTCGGTAGTTTCTGATATAATCCCGAAGATACAAACAAATTAGCGGTGACTTTATTTGTTAGCCTTTCGTTTGTCTTCAAATTTAACTCAATTTTTAACGTTGTTAATGATCTTGTGTTTCAGATGGTTCTCAGAAAAACCCCAGCTACCAATTATTATCATTTTTTTTTTTCCTTTTATTTGTTGGCTTTAGCTGCTTTGGCTATTAACCATGTATAAATACAGAGATTACAATATTTTTTAAAATTACATTTATAATTTGATATTTTCTGCTTTAATATAGTTATAAATAATTTCATAAATGTCTAGAGAATTAGTAGTAAGAAGCGTTTGAATATTGGTAGGTAAGGATATTTTTTTGACAACTAAATTTTGTATGAATAAGTTACGATTACGAAAATGAATTGGGCATTCAAACAATAAATGGTTCGAATCACTGACAGACAAATTATCACACGGACAGAAAGGAGACGAAACCATGTTAATTCTATGCAGGTGATATGGAGAGAAGTTGTGATTAAATCTAAGCCGGATAAGAGTGGATATAAAAAATCTGCTTTGGTGAGAAAAAAACCAAGGCTTTCTAGGAAGAAGAGGTTGAATTTGACCGTAGTATGATCCTTTATGATGTAGAGAATCTATGTATTCTTGTTGCCATAGGTTGTATATGGAAGATTTGAAGATTGACATAATCTCATTACTGTTTAGAGGAATTTTTAAGAGGGAGCCATTTACAGCTGCTTCTTTGGCTAGAAGATCGACTTCGATGTTGAACTCAAAATCTGAGTGGCCTTTAATCCAGCATATTTTTATAATTTTACCGCTGATCGTAAGATCGTTAAGGCATTTAATAACATCGTAAATTAATGAATAATTATTTTTCTCAAATCCAGGGCAACGCAATTTTTGGAGGACGCTTTTACAATCAGAAAAAATTATGAATTCATTATGAAAGTGATTCTTTAAGTATTCTAAACTCAACTTTATTGCCACCATTTCCGCATTGTAGATAAACATATTATCTGGGAGTTTAAATTTTAGGCTAGAATTGCGCTGTGGATCTAAAACAGCGCAACCTACGCCATTGGTTGATTTTGATCCGTCAGTATATATATGGTGTGCATTTGGCCATTTTAATTTTATCTTATCCAAAATTGATAGGTCATTTCCACGATAATTTGAGGAAGATATCTGGATCATATTATGATCAGCAATGAAATAATTATTTGGTAGTGAAAAACAAAATGGGTAAGAAAAGCAAGGAATATTATGGTTAACAGCACGGAGTGGTGAGATGTTCGATAAACTTAAAGAGCTTTCTATTATTAAGGGCATGTTTCTATTTCTCCAATAATTCGACGTTAGAACCTCTGTACAATATTGACCAATAGGTATAGGACTTTTGATCTGCATACGATGAAGTATAAATTATTATCATTAATATACGAGTACTGTTTTCACTAATCAAATATTTTTCAGCTCTTCTGCAACTTGTTTCTTTGCTGACTTCTTCTGGACTGTGGTTTAGCCAGTTTTCTAGCCATAAAGCTTATATCGTCAGTCAAGGACAATTAGTCAGTCTCACAGGAGCCTGTATTTTCGCCACTGCTCGAGCTATGCCATTAAGTAAGTTGAATTATTAAAAACATCTCTTGTTGAACTATATAGAAATCTTGGACACCAGTATTATCTTTGTATATCAATTAGTGTCTTCTTTAGCTCTATGGCTAATCCAGTTCCATACAAGCGGGTCTATTCTGTGTCTTTTGTGGTTAAAAAGATTTAGTTAAAAATTATGGTTAAAAACTAGGTGTTAAAATTTTAACCTTGTTTCTTAGTTATCTCAGGTTATAACCCAAGCGCTAAGCTTTAACTTTTTAACCTTGTGATTAAAAGTATGTTGTGAAATTATCTAGTAGGCACATATTTTGCTAGTGTAAGTGTGGATTTAATGTAAACAAGTGTTATGGTTGAATCGTGAATGAACAACAGGTGCTTTCCTTTTACAAGTAAAAATGCTTAACTAAGCACACAAGTTCGACAAATGCTTTAGCAAGGGTAAAGGGGGAGGTAAAAATCTTTTGTAGTCTTAGAAAGGGTTCGCTCTTACGACTTAGGTTAGCTTAGATTACTTAAGTAAAGTGGTAAAACGAAAGCGCCTAACGTTTAAATATTATAAATCTATATTGCGGAAATGTACAATATTTATATATAAATAATTATGGGTGCAGAAAGTAAATAATATAATATTACCATAGCATGCAAATGTATCAATATTTTCTTTCTTTATTCTATATTAAGATACTTTTATTTTTAGGTTATATTTAGCATATATTTATTTTTAAACAAACAGAGAAATTAAAATTTATAAATGTATCACAGTTTTAATAGGGGAAGTATTTTAAGATCGCAGCGCTATTTCGGCAAACTTGGAACCTTCAAAATAGACATTCGTTACACGTAAACAACGTGAATTTTAATGTTTACTTGTGGTTTTTGTAATTTTGCTACAATATTAATACTTGTTTTTATGCAATTATATTTTTATGCAAACATTTTTTATAAAAAAAAGCGCGATAGAATGTCTATTTCTGCAGTTGCTAAAATTCCACCAGATGTCATATCGCTTAGCAATTTTTCCCTATGTTTTAAATATTTACTTGCAATATATAGGGAAACGGGAATCTTTTGATTTTTCTCGGATTTAAAAAAAAAAACAACATTTGTGAAACGAGATATTTCAAAGATTTTGAAAAAATTAAAATATTTTAAAATGTTTCTTCTGGTAAATTAAAAAGTGACCCTTATAGGTGTTTGGGTCTTCCAAGATAAACTGAAACCCACAAAAGTTGTTCGATCACGAAGCACTTCCAAGAAAATGATCTCTTGTTTCTTCGGTTGTACTGGACATGTCGCAACCATTCCTTTAGAGGATCGGAAAACAGATAATGCTGAATGGTATTCAACAATTTGTTTGCCAGAAATCATCGACAAAACCAAGAAAAAAAAAAAAAAAAAAAAACATTGCATCATTCTTCATCATGATAATGCAGGCTCCCACACAGCATGTCAAACAATTGATTATTTGAATGAGAAAAACATCAAATTAATGTCATTGCACGTATTCACCTGATTTATCCCTAACTACTTTTTTGTTCCCCAATGTCAAACAAAAAATGCGTGGACAGCGATTTTCATCATCTCAAGAACCTGTTGAAGCCTTCGAAAACTATGTTTTTGAGGTACCAACTTCAGAGTGCAAAAAATGTTTCGAGAATTGGTTTGAACGCATGCAAAAGTGTATAAATCTGTAAGGCGAATATTTTGAAAAACAATAAAACAGTTTGTTCCAAAAAAATGTCTTTCTTAGTTTTTGTAAAACCTTAAAAGGTAGCCCTGGTACAGGGAGACGGGAAAGAAATGCATTATATTAGAGTAGGGTGACCATTCGTCCCGCATTTTAACATTTTGTCCCGCATTAAGATGCGTCCCGCATTTTAACATTTTGGATTTGGGAGGTGAGGACCTTTTTTTTACTCTTCACTTGGATTTGGGAGGTGAAGACCTTTTTTTTTGCTCCGTCCCGCATTGCCTTTTTAAGAAAATAGTCACCCTATATTAGAGTACATATTTTTTTTTTATCCCAGTAATTTTTACTTGCCCGACCTTAATATATAAGGGGCAAGTATTGTAATCGCGAAAATTTTCGATGTCGAGATTGACGGATGACCACGTTTCATGGTCCAGGGAATCCGAGATTTTGACGGATGACCACGTTTCATGGTCCAGGGAATCCAAAAAACCTATTTTCGAAGTGCCGTCCGTATGTGTGTGTGTGTGTCTGTGTGTCTGTATGTATACACGATAACTCAAAAACGGTTTAACTTAAAGAGTTCGTTCTGGTACTAAAAAATTCTCCTATTAAATGGGAAGAACCCTATTGTTTTTTATGAAAATCGGTTGACTATAAATGGGAGTTTACTCGTGTCGATTTTAATATTTTTACGAATATTTAGCAACAGAAAAATATTTCGAAAAAATTTATTGAACAAAAGTTACTATAAATGCAATAACTAATAACTTTTATTTGAGACGTTTTTTGATAAAACGAAAAATTTCGAAAATTTTTTGTAAAATTATTTAAAATTTTCTCAATTTTTTCATACTTATATGTAACGTTTCCCTGGTCATACTAATTAATTCGTAACTAGTAAAGCAAGCCTTGGACAAAAATTTGTATAGAACATAATTTGATGTATTTTTGAAGATTTATCTAAATATTTAATTTTTTTTTTTTTTTAGTTTACATTATTTTTTAAATATTTTTTTTATGGGAGGGCAAGTCTAGCGGAGGTTTCCTTTCGCCACTGGTTATTACGTATAATTACAATATATAATTTCCATCATTATTTATTACGGCTTCTCAACGTTGTATTAATTTTTTACGTCGATGATATTTCGAAATTTTTTATGTCTGAGTGTATGTTCCATAGACCTAAATAGGTGAAAATCGGAAGGCACGAGATCGGGCGAATACGGGGGATGTGGAGTAATTTATCAGTTTAGGTCCTGATATTTTTCGTGGGGTATTTTTACTGAATACGAACTTATATTGTCATGAAAAATTATTCCTTTTCGGTTAAATAAATCCAATCCCTAGCGTCTACCTTATATTGTGCTTGAACATTCGAATATTTTCTGTAACTAAATAGTTAAATGGTTTTGTTTCAGTATGCCGAGCTTTAGCTGTAGGAGCATGCATGTCTACAATGCCCTGGGTTGCACTTTCCATCTTAGGTCTCCATTGGATAGTTGTTGCGATTTGGTGGAAACTGACTGGTGCCAACAACCCTACTACATTCGAGTCAGCTAAAAACGCTCTTCTCTGGGTATTAACACCGTTCTTCCGCACAATTCCAGAGGCTATTGTTGTGAACAGCCTAATGTTTTTGGAAGACTTCCTACTATTGTTGATGTGGTTGTTGAAGAGTGAAATAGAAATAAGAGTTCCAGTAATAATAGCAATTCTTGTTTGTGATATTATTGGTAGAATTATGCATTGTTTATATAGGAAATATATGTACTCTAAGTTTATTACTACGTTATAAAAATATATGTTGTTTTACACCAGTTTTAAATAAATACTTATTAAATATCCGAATGGCGTTCTTCATTATACGAGGTGTGTAAATTAAGTAACCAGACTGACAACATAGCGTTTGATCTGGCAACATTTGGGACGCGGGACTTGGAGGGGTGGCAGGTGAACTTGTGATACGCCTTCAGTACAAGTTTGCACTCGCTAGAATAATTTTGTTGTGGCGATTTTTTTCGTGAAACAGTTTTTTTCTAGTGCGTTCTAAAAATGAATCGAGCAACGGTGTGCCATTAGATTTTGCTTCAGACTTGGGCACAGTGCAACGAAAACTTTTGCAAAACTTCAGCAGACCTACGGAGACAGTGTTTTGTCAAGGGCCTAGTTTTTTGGTGGTTTACTGCATTTTCAGAAGGAAGATAGTTGATTGAAGATGAATCACGCAGCGGAAGGCCTTCATGTTCAAGAACAGATGAAAATATCGACAGAATCCGGGATCTTGTGCGTTCAGATCGTTGGTTGACAGTCAGAATGATCTGGGAAGAGTTGAATTTGACTCACACTACCATTCATCAGATTTTGACCAATGAATTGGGGATGGGAAAAATCTGCGCCAACATGGTTCCAAAAAACCTTTCACAGGACCTAAAGGACATCAGGAGGCAAAGGTGCCTCTACTTTTTGGAATCCTTGTGACTTTTCCTCTTACCAAGATTGAAAAATCATCTCAAGGGACGTCATTTTGAGACACTCGAAAACATTCAAAAGTCCGTAAGCGACCAGCTGAAAGCTATTCCAGTATCTGGGTTCCAGCACTGCTATGAGGATTGGAAGAACCGTCTCCAGCGTTTTGTGGCTTCCCAAGGAAGTTTTAGAGGGAGAATAATTTTTTTTTTTTTTAATCTGGCCGGTTACTTAATTTTCACACCTCGTATGAAATTTTCAGAGATTTTTAAAAAGCTTTCGATAACGTTCTTAACAAAGTCTTGAAAACCATCATGGAGAAATGTATACTGCAAAAACTCATTAATTTTGTTAGAGTCAGGCGAGCACATAGAAAATTGTCTGGGAGAGTTCATTCCAACAAAATATCCGTAAAATAATATAAATTTATTATTGATAAATTAGCATCCTTCCATAGTTATGATTCATCGTTTATTAACAGTGCCCTTAAAGCACATAATATTTCAACAATGAAATTTCCATAATCAAGACCATAGTAGAAAACAACGGTTATAATCCTTAGTTAATTGACACCCTTTTAGCTAAAAAACTCAAACAATTAGCCCTTAACAAAATCTATCCTAAAATTAACGAAACAAATCCTATCTAATAATATAATCGTACATATATAATTAGCAAGTGTGTGTATGTGATCTGGGTAACATTGTGACGTCATTTTTTCCTAAGGTTCTCGTGACTGACTTACTGGGGACTCTTGAGGTCTCTTGATTGACAGGTATTTTGCAGATTTATGCTCTAAGAATCTACGAATATAATTTCCTACAGAAATGTGTAGGATTTCGTAGGCATAAACAAGAAACTATAGATAATTCTATATGATTTGACCGGTAACCAGACAACTGGGGTCGTAAGACAATTCTGGCCGTTCACAATTGGGGCTTTTCACAACTGGGGCCATTAACAACTGGGGCGATGGACAATTCGGGCCGTACACAATTGGGGCTTTTCACAACTGGGGCCATTAACAACTGGGGCGATGGACAATTCGGGCCGTTCGCAATTGGGGCTTTTGACAACTGCCATAACTATAAGAGCTAGAGTCTTCATTTGTTTAAAATAAAAAATAATTATTTTACAAGTTGGCATAAATTAAGTTGCATGTTCTTTTGAAAAAAAAAATATTTTAATGGTTTCATTAAGTACATTTTGGTGGGAATTAGAATAAATAAAAAAATTGTATTTTAAGGGTTGGCTTAAGTAAATTTTCGTGTTCATTTGATTAAAAAGAAATTGTATTTTAAGGGTTAGATTAAGTAAAATTTAGTGCTCTTTTGACTATTATATCCTATGATCGATATGAAAAATATTTTGCAGATTTATTTCCTAAGAATCTGCGGAAAAAATAACGTATAGAAATGTCCAGGATTTCTTAGGCATAAACAAGAAACTCTAGACACTCCTACATTCTTTGAATGATATGAACAATATTTTGCAGATTTATTTTTTAAGAATCTACAAATATAATTATTTACAGAAATAACTAGGATTTCGTAGGCATAAACAAGAAACTCTAGACACTCCTACATCTTATGATCGATATGAAAAATATTTTGCAGATTTAATATCTAAGAAACTGCGGATAAAATTACATATAGAAATGTTATGGTTTCGTAGGCATAAAAGAGAAACTCTAGACACACCTATATCCTTTAACCGAAATGAAAAATATTTTGCAGATTTATTCTCCAAGAATCTACGAATATAATTATATATAACAATATTTAGGATTTCGTAAGCATAAAAAAGAAACATTAGACACTCTTATATCCTTTGACCGATATGAACAATATTTTGTAGATTTATTCTCTAAGAATCTACGAATATAATTACATACATAAATATCTAGGGTTTCGTAGCCATAAATGAACGTCTCAAATTATTTTTAACGATATAAATGTAATGTACTGAGTAAAAATGAATCGTTTTCCCATCTTAAAAAGTTCATGAATAAATAATCTAACTTTATAATCAGCAAGTGTCTGTATGTAGTGTTGGTAACATTATAACGTCAATTTTTCCTAAGGTTCTCATGATTGGCTAACTGGGGACACCCTGTCTCTTGATTGGCTGATAGGTGACATCCTCTCCCATGATACAGGTGATCTTGTCCCGTGATTCGCTGACCGGCGATGAAATTAAGATACATTAAAAAATTAAACCAAATACACATACAAACAATTGAAATTTTTATGTCATAAATCCGTCATTGTTGACGGGTAATAACCTAGTATAATAATATAAAATATATTTATTGTGTTAAATACATGACAACATGCTTACACAAGTCAAAAGTTATAAAATTGAATAATACAATACATCATTAACATATTAAAATATTAGTTTAAAGTCACAGTAATAAAACATATAATAAAAATAAAATACTATAACAAGAACATTATAATTTTGACAAATATTTTAATGAATTTTGCAAAAATTTCTTCCGGGTGAACTAGGGTTCCCACCTCTCCCGGAATTCCGGGATTCTCCCAGAATTGAGCCCTGAAAATTAAGATCTCCCGGCTCCCGGAAGGAATTTTAAATAAATATTACCCTCCCGGAATATCAAGTTTCTCGAAAATAACGATACAATGCGCACGGACGAAATTGTTGAGAGCATCGAAAATCACACGACCGAGCACAGCAGCGATCTACGGTGAGCGGTGAATAAGCGCCATTTTGAGGGAGGTTCAAGACAGCTTTGTTAAATCAAATGTAAGAGTGGATCTGAGGTGGGCAAAATTTTTCTCAATAGTCGAAAATAGAGTTGGAGATACAGTTACTCATAAAATTGAGCGTACAAAAGTTTTAGAAATGTACCTCTTAGGTAAAGATGCCTACAAAACAGATTATTTATACCAATTTTTTTTTTTTTTTTCTAAAATACATCTTAGATATACAAAACTATTATAAATGGTATAAAATTAAATAATATTTACTAAACATTTGTTAAAGAAAACAAAAAGTATATACATTTTCAGAGACACAAAATTGAGCGTACAAAAAATAGTAATACTAATAAAATAATTAGAAAACAATCAGTTAATTTAAATTAATATTTTCTCGCGTCTCCTCTTGCTTCTATTACTGCTTGAAGGCGATTTGGCATAGACTGCACTATTTTCCACAAATTTCTGCTGGTATATTATTCCACTCTTCTTGAAGTTTCGTTTTAAAATCATTTTTATTAGAAAATGAATTTTTTTTTTATCCGAACTTTTAATTCTCTCCATAAATTTTCAATTGGATTGAGATCAGGCGATTATGGTGGTGTTTTGAGTAATTTTGGTGCATTGTATAACAGCCATTCCTTTGCAATAAGCGCAGTATGTTTGGGATCGTTATCTTGTTGGAAATAATAAACTGGTGGCATATCTAATTTTTCTGCAATAGCCGTAAGATTATTTTTCAAGATGTTTAGATATTTCCATTTATCCATGATCCCTTCTATAAATTCTAAATTATCTGGGCCGTTTGACCCCATAGCACTCCACAACATAACTGATCCGCCTCCGTGTTTTACTGTCGGAATAGTATTAATTTTTTTAAATTTTGTATTAGGCTTCCGCCAAACAATTAGTCTGCCGTCCGACCCAAAAAAATTATTTTCGTGTCGTCAGAAAAAATAACTTTATTCCAGAAGCTAATTGGTTTGTTTACATACATTTTTGCAAATTCTAAGCGTTTCTTTTTATTCGTTTTTGAAATCAATGGTTTCTTGCGTGCATTTCGACCATTGTAGTTATTTTTCCAGAGTACTCGGCGGACTGTTTCTACTGAAATTTGTTTATTTAATGTTTGTGACAATTCTGACGTTAACTGGGGTACACTAATTTTAGGATCTTGCTTGATTTTTCGCAAAATAAATCTTTCATCCACAATTGATAACATTTTTTTTTCTGCCTCTGCCCGTTTTGTTTTTGATAGTACCTCCATATTTAAATTTATTTATTATTTTTTTAATTGTGGAATGTCTTTAGTTTACTATATCACCTATTTCACGCATTGTATGACCCCGGGCGTGTAATTGAACTATTAGTTTTCGTGTAGATTCGTTAGTCTGTTTACGTTTATTTTCCATTATAATAGAAACAAAATTACTGTACTTGAATGTGGCCTAATGCAAACTAAGCTACTGAAAAAACCATCTGTTAAAACCTATGCAATATAATTTCAGGAAAAGACAGGTCTTAAATCAATCGAAATTAACTAGTACGCTCAATTTTTTGTCTCTAAAAAATTATTATTTTTAGTTTTCCTTAACAAATTTTTAACAAATATTACTATACTTTATAGTATTTGTAATAATTTTGGATCTGCAAGGTGTATTTTATAAATAAAAATTAATTAGTTTAAAAAAATCTGTTTTATAGTCACGTTTTATTAAAAAGTATCTTTGTCAAATTCCTGTATGCTCAATTTTGTGAGTAACTGTATGTTGAAGAAAGTAGTTTCATTCGTTTTGTCTATACCTGTATCAAACGCTGCCTGTGAGCGTGTTTTTATTATAGTATTCGATATATGTACTAAGGAAAGAAACCGTTTAAATGAAAAACATGTCAAGGCAGAAATCCTAACGTTCTTCAATTTTAAAATGGACTGCAAAGAGTTTTTTAAATTTATTAGTTCCAGACCAGATATTTTGAAATCCGTACGATCAAATGCAAAATATAAGTTCAAAGTAAAATAAAAAGTTATGAAAATTGATAGTGGTTTATTTTTCCTCTCCCGGATTTTGACAGTCAAGAGATGGCAACGCTATGGGGAACCCCTATTCTTCGACAAAGTATGGAATACTTAAATAAAAAGGTATCTTATTACTTATGATTTTTCTAGGGTGACCATGCGTCCCTCATTTCGCGGGACGTCCCGCATTTAATTTGGTGTCCCCAGGGCCGAATTTTGCTCTGTACTTATATTTGGGAGGTGAAGACCTTTTTTTTGCTCTTTACTTATATTTGGGAGGTGAGGACCTTTTTTAGGGTTTTGTAGGTATGACCAAAAAACTCGTATACCGTCATTTTGTCGTCTGTCTGTCTGTCTGTCTGTCTGTCTGTCTGTCTGTTCGGTAAAAATTGTAGCCAAACGGCTAAACCTAGAGAGTTGAAATTTGGCATGCTTATACAACTCTTTGACCCGCACATAGGAAAATTACTAAAACATCTAAAAAACATATCCCCCTAAAAATATAAACAAATATAAGCTCATCGAAAAAAAAAATATTTTTTTATAATTCTGAGTAGGGTATCAAATGAAAGCCCTTGGTATGTGGATTAACGATCAAATTTTTATTTTTGCAAAATAAATTATTTTGAAGCGAATTTTGCCAAAATTGTGCAAACATTTTTTTGTGCCACACCCTGTAGCCCAGATGGTTTAAACTAAAAATCTGAAAAAATTCTAAGTAATGTACGTTGGTGTGAACCGGAATAGTTCAACAGGAATTTTTGATCAGATTAGGTTTTTGGAAAAAAACGCATTTTTTGTGATTTTTTGCTAATAATGTACACAAGTTATAGCTTTGTAACAAGCCACACTCTAACGTGTGTGCTGGTCTAGTGGTATTTGACGCTGACATTTCACCCAAGTAACCCGATCCGATACGGATCGAACCCTGTGAGAAGAGACTATATTATTTTTTGTTTTTTTTTTTTTAATTTTTATATTGTTTAAATTATTTTTTCAAAATTCTTATTATATTTTGGCAAATGTTGCATTTAATTTTTAAAAGCGTAAATTTAATAGCCAGTGGAAATTGTTTAAATTATAATTTAATTCTGTTTCAATGTACACGAAATCAGAGGGGCGGAACTTATAACAACCAATGGAAGCCATAGGCGCAATTTTTAAAATTCTTAATGAACCTTGCTATATAAAAAAAAATACTGCACATATTTAGAAACCTAAATAAGGGTATTAGGCGTTCGAATTAAAATTAACAAAAAAAAAATTTTAATATAAAATTTGTTTTCGCATCCAAAATAATCATCATTCACTTACTAAATACCTGCAAAACCCTGAAATGTGTGAAAATTCACACTTCACATCAATTTTTTTGTTTGCTCTTCACTTATATTTCGGAAGTGACGACCTTTTTTTGCTCTGTCCCGCATTGCCGTCTCCAAGAAAATGGTCACCCTAGATTTTTCATAAGCACCATTTAGAATATTGAAATAGTTTAGACAGATTTTTGGATAAGTTTGTCATAAAAATCAGCCACTTTCTCACTGTTGTTTTTATTTCGTCGTCTACTACCCAGAAATTTCTTGAAATGGGAGCATAAATGATAATCACTTGGTGCAATATCGGGACTATATGAAGCGGAAAAGTGTACCAATGAAATTCGGCAAGTCAAGTGTATATATGTATTATATTTGAATGTATATATGGGCCGCCTCGATAGGGGTCCGCCAACTTCAAAAAACATTACAGAAGATCCATGAATCCAAAAATATTGAGAAACATTGATCTATTATACCATGAGTTTATTTTATCATGGAACATGGAGGTTTCGTTTCTATAACAACCGTTGATTGACAACAATGTAAAATGCGTTTATTTTAAAACTAGTGGACCCATTGCCAACAAATCATTACCTTAATGTGGAACTTGCTCGACACCTCAGACTTCTTTCTCTATCCATACGCCTAACTTCATCCAATTCAACTTGAATCAACTCTTCGCCCATTATTAAAAACTGGACAAATAATGAGTATTATTCCGAATTATTTACTCATTAACTTTTTAAGATGGGAAAACGATTCATTTTCACTCAGTGCATTTTATTTATAATGTTAAAACTAAAAATGATTTGAGACGTTAAATTTAAAATATATTTATTAAAATTAATTTTCCATTTTCTTATATAATATAAAAATATGCACACGGAAAAAACGCACACGGATTAATACGCACACGGAAAAAAGCACACATGAAAAAATACACACACGGAATAAAGCGTACTTACACTATATCTCAAATCAGTTTGAAATAAATCGTGAGAAACTATTGCACAGTAAAATTTAATTGTTTGCCCGCTTTAATATATTGCGTTCACATTTGGGGGTAAATATACAATATACCACTGAACACTGCGCATGCGTCACACACACGTCATTTGTTCAATATACAGAGATTCTAAACAGGTGGGACTTTGCAGAACTTTTAAAACACAATTTATTTTTAGGTGGTTTATAAAAAAATAAAAATAAACAGTTATCAACCATAACCTAAGATAGTGCTTTTAAAGTGAATCTAACCTAAACTAAAAGGTAAATGATATTTTAATGTGATAAATAAACAGAAACCATTGTTTTAGAGCCACTGATACCTCTTTAGTGTAGTCGTTATGTGCTGCCATCTGTATAGTTTGCAGTGGGATATTGTAAATCTTGTCCTAGAAACCGTAGAAACTGGGCCGGCTCAGAGGTCGGGACTTCGGAGATTTTTCCCGAAGCCCCGCGCTTATAAGTGGATAGTTTTAACAATTATTAGTAGCTAGGGCAAGTTTTTGACACCAAATGCATTATTTTCTCAAGGCCCCGCAAAACCCACAGCCGGCACTGCGTAGAAATAAAAAAATAATAAAGCATTTAAAAAATAATAATAAAGAAAAAAAAGTCACATTTTTCTTACTTACTTTCATCAAATCCAAATATTTTAAAAAATAATAATTTTTCTGCTAATAATAATTTTAATCAAAAATGTCGAATATCACGGAAGGATAACGTTTTTCTGTGTTTTGTTTCGTAAAAAAATCGATCCGTGTATTTCACAACTAAATTAATAATTGTGAATTGATTTTTTAATGAAAAACACAACTGTCATTTTTACTAATTTATTGTCAACACTGAAAACTAAAATTCACAGCACACTACTGTCCAATACATAAATTAATACTACTATATAATAAGAACCTCGCTTCAATTGTTTTAGATTTCCACGCACCCAGACAGCCAGGGACACAGGTTGGGATATTATATTATAGATAGAATATACTGCATAGCTTACTCGATTATAGATATAAATAAATAAGAAAAAAAAAAAGGAATGAAAAACTAAGTATTGTTAACTAGTACCAAGTTGATATTTTCTGTTCTATTTTAAAATAAACGCATTTTACATTGCTGTCAATCAACGGTTGTTAGAGAAATGAAACATCTATGTTCTATGATAAAATAAACTCACGGTATATCATCAAATTGTATTTCGTTTCTTATATTTACGTACCAACTACGTATTTATGAGTAAAATATGGTCCTTTTTACTAATTAACAAAAAAGAAAACAGCTTGATACAAGGGCCACGGCAAAATTTTCAGCCAGGGACCCCATGTAAGCTTCATTCGCCTTGATTGACGGCTCGTAAAAATCATGTTGCCATGGGCTGCATGTAGCCCCCGATCCTATACCCCCTATTATAGATAAACATCATAAGTGCCCCCCTAATCACGAGTCCCGGATACGGCACTGCCGTCATGGGCGCCAGCATATATATATACTAGCAGTGTACCCGATGCTTCGCTACCGGAAAAAAATCAGCCGTAGCCAGTTTAGACCGGGTTTATGTCGCAGTGGGTTCAATTTAGTTTGGTGCGAATCATTTTATTATGGCCCAATTATATATTATTTTGTTTTACTCGTACCATTTCATAAATATGTGCTTGTACACAAATGATTTAAGATTAGGACTTCTTTATTAATAACACAGAATATATTATATTCTATCGTACCAATAACATATTTCCGAATAAATATTTCTTATAGAATGTTACGTGAATGATATTTTAGAATCAAAGTTATCAGAAGAGAGAAACACACTGTTTTTTTAATAGCAAATATACAAATATTAAAACGGATTTTAAAACAGAAATTCGTTAATTGAGATCACATAAAAATAAACCTCGATTGGATCTTGTATTAGAGAGAAACAGACTGACGGAAATACAGATTGATATTGGTTCTTAAAGATCGTTAAAGTGGGAATTCGTTAACCGAGGTACGCCGATAAAAAGTTTCCTATCATGGAACTGACAATATTTTAACCATATATACAAAATTTCATATAAGTCCGTCCAGCCGGTATTAAGATTTTATTGGAAAAAAAATCACAGACAGACAGATAATAATTCTAAAAATGTTAAAATTGTATATATAATAAAGCTATTAAAGTCAAAACACTAAGAAAATGTGTAATGTACAAACAGAATCTCAAACTTTATATTTATGTATAGATGTATTATATAGAAAAGATTTGTTTATTAATTTTAAACATCTTTTGTCGTTAAACAACTTGTTTTATTGTTAAGTCAATAATAAGTGATATATTTACTCTAGCCCCCCAAATATGCATTAAAAACAGCACTAAACAGAAAATAATCGTTTCTTCATTCTAAGAAAACTGTCATATATTTTTGCTTTAGCTCCCCCCCATCCAGTTCCAAAAGAAAATGCGTGGAACAAAAATTATTTATTTTCTTATTGTAAACAAATTTCATCGCATGCGCTTTTGCTATTAATAAATAAGTTATTTCAAAAGTATTATTTCAAGATGTCCTCCCATAACTCACCAAAATATTCATCCAATTGAAAAAAAAAAGATATACATAGAACATAAATAATTTATTTTCTTATTATAAATCATTTTTGTCCTATACGTTTTTGCTGTGAAGTCAATAATATGTGTAATATTTAAACAGTTTTTTTAGGGTGTCCTCCCCGCAACTTCCCAAAATATTCATTGAAATGAAATAATTCATTCAGAAAAAATATTTGCTGTACACGTTTTTGCTGATGTAAATAATAAGGGAGATATTTAAAATTTTTGGGTCTCCCTCTTAATTTCCCAAATATTCAATCAACCAAAAAAATGCATAGAAGAGAAAAGATTTTTTTGCTCATTATTAATAATATTTGTTGTATATTTTTTTGCTGTCAAGTCAATAAGAACAGAGATATGTTACGTTTTTTAGTAAATAGTTTTAAACTCGAAACACTCTCTAGAATAAAAATTTTGAGATGCCTTATAGCCTATGTTTAAATTCTGGTTTTACTCTATCATCACACCAAATTACGTTAAAATATATTCAGCTTTTTTTGCGTGAAACTCGGACAAACAGACAGAGAGAAATTGATTATATTGCGAATATCTTCTTATATTTACGTCACTATGATATTCTGAAACGTGTAAACACCAAATATGAAGGAGATAAATATTTAAACAAATAAACGAACAGATGTAGCCTTTAGTTTTATTTATATAGATAATGTAAGCCCATATGAATTGAGAAATTTTTCAGTTATTAAAAATTATAAAACTCAATGTTAGCATATGAAATCTCAGGCGACTTGAACAGTTACAGGAAATTCTTGTCTTCTATTTGTATATTTCAGAAGTATATAGAGGTACCAATATAACTAAAACCAAAATTCATGATTTCTTTTTTCTGAAACGACTTTTTTTTATGTTATATTAACTCGGTACCATATCTGCAAATGGATTAGAATTTCGGGACGTACACATAAATATTCTCTTTTATATGTATAGAAGAAGATTTTATTAAACAAAAATAGAAGAATAAGCAAATACATCACATTAAAAAAAAATGCTAATCAAGCGCACTCTAATGGACCTTCGTCTAAAAAATAAATAAATAAAATAACAAAATTCATATATATCCGCAAAAATAAAAAACCAGAAAACAGGTTTTGCCTCTACATACACTAATCAAAAACTATGATCTTAAGTTTTGTTAAATAATTGAATAACGAAAACTCTAATCAGTTCTAACAAAGCATCCATCCAATGACATTAATGTTTAGGTCGCGCCATTTCCGATATTGGCCGAACGCTCGACGAAGTCAGTATAGTTATACAGTCAAGTATTGAAGAGAAATTCTCGCTTTCTCGCTGAAAGTCCCATAAAGGTTTCAATGGTCCAATATAATTAAAAACAAAATTATTAATTTCTCGTTTCTGATGGGACTTTTTTGAGATTTTTCTAGTTATGATGAAGGCATTTACTACCTCTATGCAAAATTTCAACTCGGTAGCATATCTGGAAGTGGGTTAGAATTTCCGGATATAGCCACAAATATTCTCTTTTATATATAAAGATTTCAAGTGGGGCGCAAAATATGAAGATAATATTTGAAATAAATAAATAATAGGATCCCAACACCTAGATATATGGGGCACAGAAGGTAAGTTCTCCGTTTATAGACCGTCAGCCATAGATATGAAAGCCACGTGGTCAGTGTGACGTTTCGACCGGTCCTAGTATTCCTGTATAAACAAGTACTCACTTTAAGAATGAAATTTTTGAAAATATTTAGTAATTTATTAAATAATCTTTAAAAAATTGTAACAGTTCCACTACCAGAATTATTTTGATAATAAAGATATTATTCATAACAATACGTAGAGTGTTTATGAAATACATAATTTTACTATGTTAACAGTTTTATCAAGGTTAAACAGAATATAAATAATAACATTAGCAAATTATGTCTGGTATAAATAGGAATCAAAATTTATTGTACGTGACTCGGTTCCTGGCTGTGCTCTGGTGTATATGTAATGCATTAGATCCAGTCTAGAGCTGAGTCCAATCGACCACGTCAGTTTTATTTTTACTGACCGCCAACATATATAAGGGAAGTATTGTGATCAGACCGATTTTGACATTTCGAGATTTCGATGGATCTCCACGAATTGAGGTTCCTACAAAACGTTTTGACTATTTTTAGCATGATCTCTGTCGGTCTGTCTGTCCGTCCGTCTGTCTGTCTGTCTGTGTACACGTGCAGAGCAAATTCGGCTAAATGGATTTTTATGAAACTGCATATTTAAGCTTTTGACATCAATGGAACGAGTTGATCAACTTTTGATAAAAATCGGTTGACTAGAAATGGGAGTACTCGTGTCGATTTTAAGATTTTTGCGAATATTTAGCAACAGAAAAATATTTTGAAAAAATTTATTTTACAAAAGTTGCTATAAAAGTAATAACTAACAACTTTTATTCGAGATATTGTTTGATAAAACGAAAAAAAAATTATTTTTTTTTTGAATTTTATCTTGAATAATAATGAAACTTTTCAGCTCTTCGAATTCCCTCGAGGAAAAACACGAAATAAAACAACTGGGAAGACCGCTACCGGATTTGGATATTTCAAAAACTCAGAATGTTTCTGCCTCCGCTTTTAAAACACGGACAAGAAAATTTAATAAAACATTATACAATTGGATTAGCGAATGCGACGAAAAGCAAGCAGTTTTTTGTCAAAAAAAAACTTATTTTCCAATTTCAATACATGATATTAACTATTTAAATTTATAATACGAAATAAATCTATTTAACTATATATAAATCTAAGGTTAACAAAAAGTGATGTTAAATTACTTGTGAAGAATTGTGCTATAAAACCAGTTTACAATTATTTTTAAAAATATTGTTATATGTATCTGAAATTCTTATGGTCGCTGAATTGGAATAAATGTTATTTGATTTATTTGTGTACAGTAAATTATTTATGTCATGCGACGAAAGGCGTATCTAACTTAAACAGAGCGATCAAGAAATCTTGTCCGTTATGCAATAGTTGACAGAAACATTTAGTTATCAAATTTATTTCCAAGGACATGTACACATAGGCGTACATTCTATTTTTATTACCTTATACGAATTGATTATTAAATGAACACTATATTTCTCTGCACGCCAATGAGATGACAACAGGTATTAAGTTAGGAACACATATTTTCGTTGTTTCTCGAGTGAGTTCGGGAGAACGAAGTAATCTGATTGGTTCTTTGTTAAATTGGGATTTTCAGCTGTGGATTAGAATACAGTTTTAATATTTTTAAACTCATTGTTTACTGTTATGTAACTGACAAGAAATTTTGATCGCACAGTATGTGTCATGTATACGAAACCAGAGAGGCGGAGCATATGTCTTAAAACAACCAATGGAAGCCATAGGCGCAATTTTCAAAATCATAATGAACCTTGCTATATAAAAAAATACTACACATATTTAGAAACCTAAATAATTGAATTCGGTATTCGAATTAAAATTAACAAAAAAAATATTTTAACATAAATTTTGTTTTTATCGTTGTTTAGGCTTTCCAAATAATCATCATTCACTTACTAAATACCTGCAAAAATCTGAAATGTGTGAAAATTCACACTTCACATCAATTTTTACCGACCGCCAACATACAAGGTGTCTCAAAAGAAATTTTATATTTATTTAGCTTACTGCGTGAACGCAACGTATCCGAGGGGCGCGGGGGTTATGTCAATCGGTAGCCTGGCTCTTGGGAATCAAGTCGCTATGGAGCGTTTTTCGGGAGCAGACCGCGCGATATGCGTGCGAGAGTTTTACAAAAAAGGTGATTCGCCGACTGTAGCGCGTAGAAAATTCTGCAGTATTCGAGGTTTTCGCCACTTAAATGATGCGCCAAGCATTCCTCTCATTCGACATTGGGTTAAAAAGTTTGAAGAGACTGGTACAACGCTGGATAAATCAAAATCCGGGCGACCTAGGTCATCAAGAACGGTAGAAAACGTGGAGAATGTTAATCAGTCTGTTCGTGACGACCCAAACCTTTCAATTCGGAAGCGCGCAAGTGCTTTAAATGTGCATAGATCATCATTACATCGCATTATGCACCAAGACCTAAAGCTGCACCCCTACAAAATTCAATTGGTGCAAGAATTAAAACCCCAAGATGCCAGTCAGAGGCTTAATTTCGTAAATCAGGTGATTGAGCGATTTTCAACGTTTACCAACATATTGTTTTCGGATGAAGCTCATTTTCATCTTAATGGCCACGTAAATAAGCAGAACTGCCGCTACTGGAGTGCAACGAATCCGAAACGCAAACATCAGAAACCCCTACATTCGCCTAAAGTGACCGTATGGGCTGCGATGTCGGCGCGAGGAATTATCGGCCCTTACTTTTTTGAAGACGAAAGGGAGCATGCAGTTACAGTGAATTCAGAGCGGTATGTGGAGATGTTAGACAACTTTTTGGTACCTGAACTGCAAAACTTTCCTGGCTATAACCAAAGAACAGGGTTCCAACAGGACGGAGCAACTTCACACACGTCCAATATGTCTCTGCCACGTGTTCGTAAAATTTTCTTAGGCAAATTGATCTCCCGGAGAGGTGACATAAATTGGCCTCCACGCAGTCCAGATTTAACCCCTATGGACTTTTTCCTATGGGGTTATCTTAAATCTAAAGTTTACGTCAATAAACCGACTTCACTGGCGCATTTGAAAGAAAATATCCGTCACGAAATGGCAGCAATCCCTGAATCCACCTGCCGAGACGTCATAAGTAATTTTACTCGATACTTTAGTTCGATTAAATGAGTACCGAGAACACGAGGGTCTACATTTAGACGATATTATTTTTAAGAAATAAATCTCCAAAAAGTGTATTTTAATAATTAATAAACATTTTTTCTATATACGGCTTACTTTTTTTTTAATCGATCCACTAAATATAAAATTTCTTTTGAGACACCTTGTATATAAGGGAGGTATTGTGATCATACCGATTTTGAAATTTCGAGATTCCGATGGATTTCCACGAATTGAGGTCCCTACATAACGTTTTGACAATTTTTAGCATGATGTCTGTTGGTCTGTCCGTCTGACCGTCTGTCCGTCTGTCTGTCTGTGTACACGTGCAGAACAAATTCGGCTAAAAGGATTTTTATGATTTTTTGATTTTCAGTGTATTTCTGGCTGTGCTACGCATTGGACGCGTTTGGCGCGAAATCTACGTGCACGATTACGATTCTACGATCGACGAAAGTTAAGATTGTTTTGTTATACGTTTTCTAAACCCTTTAAAAAACATGTCGTCCAAACGAAGTAAATCTGACTCTTCTGAAAGGAAAACGATATATTTGGTATATAACCTTAACATTATCAAGGATTTTGATAGCAGAATGACAGAAGGTCTCAGCTCAATTGAAAAGGGCTTAAAAATTTTAGAAACACAGACTCCAACGAAGAACGCGTTGTAGCTACAAAGCAAGGAATACAAAAATTGTTAACTTGCTATGAAAAAATTCTGCTTTAAATTTTATTCAAGCAGAATTCCTTCGCCTTCATTTCAACGCCTTCTTTTGAAGGCGTTGTGTCGTCAGACAAATTTATTAGATTTTATGAAGTCATCGAAATAACTTTTTTACGTAACTCATTTATTTATTTTTTTATTTTGTGGTAAGATGTAAAAATAACTGCAATTTTATTAAATATTTTTCTTCTAAACTAGTGATTTTGTTAGTGCTTGGTCACAATTAAAGAAGACTGTATGTATTTATATGCAAAGTTGAACCCCGACTTACGCGAATTCGACTTAAGCGATTTTCGTCGGACCCACCTATCGCGTAACTTCGGGGTATTACTGTATTCTAAATTAATTTTAAATCTATTTATTCACTGGCTTTTATATTCTAACATCATATAAACATATACCTCCGTTTAACTTACTAGAAATAATAGGTATAGTCGGATTGCTGATAGGTGACTGTTCGTTGCTACAAGTATTGATATGCAATACTATATGCTTTCTCTGTCTATATCATTATAATTATTTGTATACCCATAGTAACGGATAGTGACGCAAGTTGACAACTAACCTTCCAAATTATTTTAATGAAAAACGAAGCATTAGAAAGAAACAGCATTATTCGTAGATATCTTTGCTAATTAGAGCACAAAAATAAATTCACAGCAGTACTCAAACAAACAAAATTATTAATTTTAAGGTAATAATTATAAATAAGGAAATACTCATACGTAAATTTTGGATTATAATTTGATGTTTAATGAAATAAAATTTTTATGTTTCCCCCAAATACAAAGTAATAAAATGTTAAGTAAAAATATATTTATTCATATAATATATTGCTACAAGTTGTATTTACATGTTAACTTTTATTTTAAAAAAATTAGTCACTGTAATGCATGATATCGTCGTCATCTGAACTATCGCTGTCTTTTCTTGTATTTATTATTATTGGATTAATATCATTAACAATCCTTTCCCTTTCCCACCATTCATTTATTAAATTTTCGTTTTTTTAACAGATTTTGCCAAAGTTTCACAAATAATTTGATCACAGGCTACTTGCCCCTTTTTAAAAACTTCGTTATCACTATATATCCGTTTTGACCAATATGTCTATCATAATAATTTTTTGCTATACCCCAAATTAGTTCAATGGGGTTAAACTGGCAGTGATAAGGAGGTAATCTTAGTACTTCCTGACCATACGTTTGTGCCAATGTATCAATAAAATAAACTGGTTCAGATTTTAATTTCCTTCGTTTTCTTGTGATTTTGTTAGTGAGAAGTTCAGATTTATTACATTTTATAATTCTACGAATTGTTGATTCCGAAATCTTTAAGGCAGCTGCTACTCTTTGATGGACACAAGATAGAGAAATAAGTGGCCCATTGTTCTCTTTTTCGGAACTAAAAGATTCCAGCAGATTTAAAATTAAAGTTTGTGAATTTAATAATTGGCCGCAAGTTCTATTAATTAATATTATTAACAGACACTGACAGCAGAGACAAATATCAAAAAACATTTTTAAAAACGCTGAAAAATGGTAACTAGATTATTATATGAATGCACTGCTTGATAAATACATGTAACAGTCACCTATCAGCAATCCGACTATAGTAATATATATACTGTAAACTTAGTTTGTACGCCTATGTTTATAAATTTGTGTTAAAATAAATAGAGACAAATAGAATAAGTTGAGACAGAAATCTATTTTTCTACAGTGTAAACTTTTTCACGTTCTTAACCAATTAAAAACAAGATCGAAATAGCTCCTATCTTGCCCACACTCCATTCTTTAAAAAAATGAAGTATAGTTCGCATTGCACTTGTACAGATACGTATTGCTTGATTTTGAATTGGCTCTAAAATACTGAGATATGTCCTCTTTGCCTGTTGAAAAGCCATACACCCATAGTCCAGTTTAGGAACTTATTTTGTTTAAGAATATTTTTTAATAAATTTTTAAGTTTTATACGCTGTTACGGTTATTTTCTGCTTGATCCATTTCATTTACTCTAAATGAGGCACTTCAGTATACTTGTATTTTCAAACAAAATGGTTATTTACTTTCCGATATTACCGGAAATAATTACTTGACTCTATTATTCTTTAGTAACCAAGTGAAACAATTCCCAATGACACCTACAATCTACTACACCGATAAAACTAATTTATTGGGTTTATATGAAATATGTTTCTGATCTATCAGGTGTATTATCGGTCAGTATGCATTTAAAACTATTTCTGGCTGTTTTATCAATTTCAATTGTTTGTGTTACATGTAAACACAAAAGACACCATCCAACTGAAAGAAGTAAAGCATACCGAGGTAAAAGTCAAATTTTATTATTCGATATTATATACAGGTTGTTGAATGAAATTTGGGACATAAGTTTATTATAGTCGGATTGCTGATAGGTGACTGTTACATGTATGTATCAAGTAATGCATTTATATAATAATCTAGTTACCATTTTTCAGCGATTTTAAAAATGTTTTTTGATATTTGTCTTTTAGCTGTCAGTCGGGTCTATTCTGTATCTTTTGTGGTTAAAAAGATTAGGTTAAAAATGATGGTTAAAAAGTAACATTTTAACTAGGCGTTAAAATTTTAACCTTGTTTCTTATTCTGTATCTCAGGTTATAACCCTAGCGTTAAGTTCTAACTTTTTAACCTTATGGTTAAAATTGTGTTGTGAAATTATCTACAAGGGAAGGTATTTGGCTTGTGTAAGTGTGGATTTAATGTAAACATGTGTTATGGTTGAATCGTGAATCAACAACGATCAAATATAATAAATCTATATTGCGCAAATGTACAATATTTGCGCGTTTTTATTTTATTTTTTTATACATTAATAATTATGGGTGCAGAAAGTAAATAATATAATATTACCATAACATGCAAATGTATCAATATTTTTTATCTCTTTTCTTTCTTCTGTATTAAGATACTTTTATTTTCAGGTTATGTTTACCTTATTTTTATTTTTAAACAAATAGAGAAATCAAAATTTATAAATTTATCACAATTTTAAAGTTTTAAACATTTACTTGCAATATATTGGAAAATCTTTTGGTTCTTCTCGGATTTTCAAACAACATTTGTAAAACGAGATATTCCGTACAAGTTTTAGACAAATGAAAATATTTTAAAATGTTTCTTCAGGTAAATTGATTGATTGATAAACTGATCTCCTAAAAAGCATTTTTATATTTTTTTTATTCACCTATATTAATTTTTTACTTATTAACCTCTTGATGTTCAATTTGTTCTAGTAATAATTGATTTAAAATAAACAGACCTGCCATGATTAGTTCTAAAAATGCCTTTTTTCTGGCTATTTGACGTTTAGAGGTTAAAATTACAACTGGTTAAAAGTTAACGCCATGTATTTGGCTGGAGTTAAAATTCCGATTATAACCTACTGAATTAACCACATCGAGGTTAAAATTTAAACTTCATAGAGTTACAGAATAACAAAATATTGTAAAGCGTGGTTAAATTTTTTTAACTTCGACCTTGAGGTTAATTTTTAACTTTTTAAGATACAGAATAGACCCGAGTGTCTGTTAATAATATTAATTAATAGATCTTGCGGCCAATTATTAAATTTACAAACTTTAATTTTAAATCTGCTGGAATATTTTAAATCCGAAAAAGAGAACAATGGACCACTTATTTCTCTATCTTGTGTCATATAAAATGTTATAAAATGTAATAAATCTGAATTTCTCACTAACAAAATCACGAGAAAACGAAGGAAATTAAAATCTGAACCAGTTTATTTTATTGATACATTGGTACAAACTAGTGCTGTCAGAAATCGATCTTGACGGAACCGGAACCGGTTCCAAAAAAAAAACCGGTTCCGGGTTTACCCGGATACCCGCTTTCGGAACCGGGTATCCGGAACCGGGTATCCGGAACCGAGTATCCGGAACCGGGTATCCGGAACCGGGTATCCGGAACCGGGTATCCGAAACCGGGTACTCGGAACCGGGTATCCGAAACCGGGTATCCGAAACCGGGTATCCGGAACCGGGTAATCGGAACTTGGTATCCGAAAACGGGTACCCGGAACCGGGTAATCAGAACCGGGTAAAAGGAACCGGGTATCCGGAACCGGGTAATCGGAACCGGGTATTCGGGATGAGGTATCCGGAACCGGATTACTTCAAAATTACGTACCCGTTTTGCCCGAAATCCAGAACCGGATACCCGTTAAACATGTTTCGGTTTCCAGCATCATAACAATTACGGTTGTTGTGATTGAGATACGTTAAGTAATACTTGCTGACGTGCATCTACTACTTACGTTTTTTGTTATATACATTTTCAATTTTGAATAGAAAAAAAAATTGTAATCGTTACTTTATTTTAATTCTAAACAACTTCTTTATAATATATATTTTTGATATATTATAACTATATCAATTATAATACATGTTGCGCCGAGTTTAATTTTCTCACACTAAAGGATCGTCGCACTTTGACTGACATGCAAATTTTGCATAAAATTCTTAATAATTTATTATCTTGTGTTGAACTACAAAATTTAATCACTATTAATGTTCCAGTGTACAATACGCGATCTTCTTCGCTTCTTTGTATACCTTTTGCGAACACGAATTCTTACGAAAATTCTCCAGTAGTCAGACTCTGTAGTACTTACAATAATAATTTCTCAGATGTTAACATTACCAATGTGTCTGTTAAAATGTTCAATAAATATTGTAAAGACAAAATTTGTCATCAATATTAATAATATGTATTGTAACAGTTTATTATATTTAACTATTTTTATATTCAACTAATTATTGTGTTTCAACGGGTACCTAGTTTCGGGAACATCGGTACTGGATACTCGGTTTCGGATACCCGGTTCAAGAGTTGGGTATTCGGAACCGGATAATCCCAGAACCGCTTCTTTTTTTTTGGAAATGATTCAGCAATAAACTAAATAACAAGTGAGATAATTCGTTTATAGGTAGCGCTATAATATATAAATATATAGCTTTAGATTTAGCTATACCTATAAAAGCCCCTAAAATATATCTAAATCATTCTAAACCTAAACCAATTTTCTTATGTACAATTTTGCTGTTAAGTAATTAATAAGAAATTTCAAGTCTGTAGGTAGCGCACCCCAAATATTTATTTCATTAAAAGCTGTATTGAACAGAGAAGAATTGTTTTTTCATACTTAACAACTTTTCTAACATACACGGGAATTCGAAACCGGGTATCTGGAACCGGGTATCCGAAACCGGGTATCCGAAAACGGGTATCCGAAACCGAGTATCCGAAACCGGGTATCCGAAACCCGGTATCCGAAACCGGGTATCCGAAACCGGGTATCCGAAACCGGGTATCCGGAACCGGGTATCCGGAACCGGGTATTTGGAACCGGGTAATCGGAACCGGGTATCCGGAACCGGGTATCCGGGTAACGCGAATATTACAAACCCGGTTTTACCCGAAAACCGGAACCGGGTACCCGAAAAACCGGTTTCGGTTCCCAGCACTAGTACAAACGTATGGTCATGAAGTACTAAGATTACCTACTTATCACTGTCAGTTTAACCCCATTGAACTAATTTGGGGTATAACAAAATATTGTTATGATAGACATATTGGTCAAAACGGATATAGTGATAACGAAGTTTTAAAAATGTGACAAGTAGCCTGTGATCAAATTAGTTGTGAAACTTGGGCGAAATCTGTTAAAAAAATCGAAAATTTAATAAATGAATGGTGGGAAAGGGAAAGGATTGTTGATGATATTAATCCAATAATAATAAATACAAGAAATGACAGCGATAGTTCAGATGACGACGATATCATGCATTACAGTGACTATTTTTTTAAAAATAAAAATAAATATTTAAATACAACTTGTAGCAATATATTATATGAATAAATATATTTTTACTTAATATTTTATTACTTTGTACTTAGGGGAAACATAAAAATTTAATTTAATTAAACAAATTATAATCCAAAATTTACGTATGAGTATAAGTTTTTCCTAATTTATAATTATTACCTTAAAATTAATAATTTTGTTTGTTTGAGTACTGCTGTAAATTTATTTTCATGCTCAAATTAGTAAAGATATCTACGAATCATGCCGTTTCTTTCTAATGCTTTGTTTTTTATTAAAATAATTTGGAAGGTTAGTTGTCAACTTGCGTCACTATACGTTACTATGGGTATGCAAATAATTATAATGATATAGACAGAGAAAGCATATAGTATTGTATATCAATACTTGTAGCAACGAACAGTCACCTATCAGCAATCCGACTATAGTATTAGTCCGGGAAGCAGCGTTGCATTTTTGATTGTCATTTCATCCCGCTTAATTTTTTTTGTAATTGATATTTTAGATATGACTAATAATCGAAACAAGCGTCAGCCGCCAGTATCGTGAGAAAATGTACATCTTGTAAAATAAAGATATCCAAAAGTCATTTCAAGCCACTTGAAAATTTGCACAGTTATTGTTTAAGTCAACGATTCCCAAACTGTGCGACGCGGCGCTCTGGGGCGTCACAGATGGGTTACAGGGGCGCCGCGAAAATATTTCATTATTCCTACAACTGCGTTAGTTAAACCAGTTTTTACTTGGGGCGCCGGGAACCGATAAATTTTGGGCACCACTGGGTTATAGGCATCTAAAAATCTCGGTAGTTTATTTAGTACAGAAAAATTGGGGCTTTAATCGTTTAACGCGTTTTGAGATTACGTCATTTTTTTAATAGTATAATTTACATTATTTGTGAAAATTGTGAATTAAAAAAAAACAACTCAAAAACGGTTTGAGACAGCGACCCCCGATTAAAATTTTTGGATTCTCCGTAGTTTATTTAATCTAGAAATAATTTGGGGCTTTAATCGTTTAATGCGTTTTGAAATTATTTATGACGGCAAAATTTACATTATTTGTGAAAATTGTGAATTAATAAAAATTAGAACTCAAATAACGGTTAGAGAAAATGACCTGAGGTAAGAATTTTTGGATTCCTCGTAGTTTATTTAGACTAAAAAAAAATATGAGGCTTAATTTGTTTAGCTTATTTTAAAATTATGACAAATTTTAATATGGCGTGATTTATAGAAATTTTCATCTTCGCATGGACATGTTTCAAACGAAATGCGATAAAGACCTGCGGCTGAAATTTTTAAAATCTTGAGGTCCTAATTGACTTGTAACCATATTTTGAAATAAACAAAAATTTTGAAAAAGTTTCATTTTTTTAAATTTTTTATTTATTTTTTTTATAAATCCTAACTATTAAATGGTTAGGGATAGAAATCTGCGGTTTGAATTTTTAAAATCCACATAGATTGACTAGTCTAAAAAAAAATGGGCTTTAATAAACCGTTTATTAAGTTTTGTATTTTGAAAAGTTTGGGAACCACTGGTTTAAGTGATAATAATAATAATGATAATAATAATAATAAAAAAGTCAGCTGCGTGTGTAGTGGGGGATTATACGTCAGTCGCTTGTATAATCCTGTCATAAAAAAATTATGTAAAGTCATTCCAAATTCAATGAAACTTATACATCGAACTTATTATATAATTAGAATAATAAAAACAACAATCAGCTGTTTGCACAATGGGGGTAAGACTGTCAGCTGTGGGATTATAATTGCTGAGCGGGCATTTAGCCTAAGAATTTTATAATGTAATCAATGATGTAATGTAATCAGATAAAATAAGTAATAATCTAAGAAGAACGCTTTTCATTTTTAAAAAATTAAGAGAAATGGTACCTGTTACAATTCTGAAACAATTTTATTACGGTCTGGTACAATCTATAATTAATTACGGATTAATAGCTTGAGGCGGAGCAGCAGAACTTTATATTAATAAACTAAAAATAATAAAAAAAATAATTATTAAAATAATCTTACGAAAAAACTATAGATTTGGAACTGCTGAACTGTATAGTAGCTGTGGTTTAATGACAGTACCCCAGTTATATACTTTAAAAATTTTAAAATACATTAAAAATCATCCCGATGAAATAGTTTCAATAAATCACTGCTACAGTACAAGGAATAAAACAGCAGCATCTTTGCATAGGGCAGCTAAAAGTGTTGGGCAGAGAAGTTTCGTATATTTCCTCCCAAAAATTTATAATGCATTCCAAAGTTTTATAGAAAATAATGAATTAAAATCCAAAAGTAATTTCAACTACTCCTATTGGATAAAACAATTTTGTAGAACCCAGAATAATTGTTTACTTGCTATATAATAAAATAACAATGACTATGTTAACTAAATTATTTCGATCAAAAACTTGCATTTCCTTTATTTTTTGTTCTTTTTTTTTTAGGTTAAATTTATATGATATTTCACAATCATTAACCTTCACACAAACACAAACTTATAATATTTGTGTAAAGCCACATTCAGACTGTTTGCAGTTCTTTGTGGCATTGTTCTTATTTTATTTCTCAATTATATTTATATATATATATTATTTTGTACATAGTGTATTTTGTAACAGAGTAATTAATGTTCATGTGTATAAAATGTGTGAGAATAAAATGAATTGAATTGAATTGAATGTAACTAACGATCTTTACCCCGTTATGTCGGCAGCTGGCATTCTTTTTTATTTAATATAATTTGTAAACTATTCATTATAAAAATTTCAAGTGGCTTGAAATCAATTTAGCTATAATTCCATTGTCATTGTCAAATCGATTAAAACAACAATTGTTTGACGTGCTGTATGGCAGCTTGCTTTATCATGATGAAGAATGATGAGTCGTTTTTGGTTATTTTTCCTGATTTTGTCGATGACACCTGGCAAACAAATTGTTCTATACCATTCAGCATTAACTGTTCTCCGATTCTCTAAAGCAGTGTTTCTCATACCATTGACAGTTGCGGACCACTTTCAGAAATCTACACTAACCGCGGACCACAACGTCAAGAAAAACTTTTTTTTGCGTCCCATTATTAATACTAATGAAAATTTGTGTGCGCGGACCACCAAAAACTGACTCGCGGACCACCTGTTGGGAAACACTGCTCTAAAGGAATGTCCAGTACAACCGAAAAAACAAGCGATCTTTTTCTTGGAAGTGCTTCGTGAACGAACAACTTTTGTGAGTTTTGGTTCATCATGGAAAACCCAAACAGTAGATTGTTGCTTAGTTTCCGGTTCATATGAATAAATCCAAGTTTCGTCACCTGTAACGATGTTGTATACGGATTTTGCAGTGCCTAGGTTGAATTTTTTTAGTATTCCCTTATGCCAATCAATACGAGCCTTTTTTTGAGCTTCGGTCAAAACAGATCCCTTTCACAGCTAAATGTTCATGCAAAATCGAATGTATTGCAGTCTGCGATATGCCAAAGGATGCTTATATCTCACGGTAAGTCAAATGCCGATCTTCTTCAATCATTTTGCTGACAACATCGATGTTTTTTTGAATCACAACCGATTTTGGTCGACCTTCACTGACGGACGCACGACCACGACGAAATTTTGCAAACCAATTATAAACAGTCTTTTCTGATGGTGCTTCATTACCAAGAGTTGAACGAAGCGGATCTATGCATGTTGTTGAGTTAGGCCTTTACTAAAATCGTAAAAAATTATCCAACTAAAACCGTCACGAGTAATATCCATTTTTCCACAAACTTGTTTTTTTAACGCTCACTGTCAACAAACCAGTCGGTCAATTTATAAGCTGCCACTGATTTCACAATAACAAATGTCAAATTTTATGAATATAGTAATGACACATTTCAATATTGCCATCTAGTGGTCGTTTATAAAAACATAAAAGGTAACCCTCGTATATAAAGATCTCTTTAAATTCTTAAGCCGCATTCAGAGCTCTTTGAAATTAACACGTTGTGGTGTTATGGATTGTTTTAGGCAGCAGTCTGACTGATCGAGCGCCGTCGTGTAACGTAGCGTCGAGTCGTGTAGTGTCGTTTAAAAATTTAAAAGCTGGTCTGACTGATCAAGTACTGTCGAGTATTATCGATCATTCAGTGTCAAGTAAATTTGTTTCTCACTTGTCAAATAGTGCATATTCCAACCTAAAACTATCAAACAGTTAATTTTGTTTTTTTTTTGACGTTCCAACTGTCAAATAATATATGGTTATGAACTAATATGCTTAAATCGCATGTGCTATGCGTCGAGCGTCGAGCGTCGAGCGTCGAGTGAAATTCAAACCGGTTTGAAATACAAACAACTTGATGCTACTTGACGGTAAACGATGGTTCAGTGCGACTCATGCCCTTAGTTAACGTGTGTTTGAAATTTGCTCGACAGCAAACGATCGACAGCACTCGATCAGTCAGACCGCGGCCTTAACGAGGTCAATTGGTATGATCGGACATGCTCGTGCTTTGTCGTTGCTATACTACTGTTGAGCGATATAGTACGAGCTTGTCCGATCATACCAATTGCCCTCGTTAAATCAATCTATAGCAACACAACGTGTTAATTTCAAAGAGCTCTGAATGCGGCTTTTTTGTTATAATTTTGTAAATCTTAAGAATGGCATAAAATCCAAAATATGAGATTTTTAAAATTGAATAAATTTTTAATCTGAATTTAATTTACAGAATATGCAACAGAAAAATCAACAGACATAAATAGAACTGATTCGTCTTCAACATACAAACATAAACAGAGACATGCAAAATCTGAACCTGAAGGGAATATTTTAAAGCAATATCGAAGCTGGTCTTCTGATCATTGGATTAATTGGGCACCAAAGTCAGAGAAGGCCATGAATGATAAAGATGATGCTGGTGAACATACTATTTACGTTCGACCATTAAGGACAGAAAAAAAGTCTAGTGTAAAGAAGAAATCAGGGCTTCTAAATAAAAAGGTAATTCTGAAGTAGGTATTTGAGGTTTAATCCAGTGGCGGCTCCTGAGTACGCGCTTTGGAGCTGCAGCTCTTACTTGAAAATAATAAAAAAAAAATCTTTTGTTGAACTCAAAATGCATTTAACATAGAAATTGTGGTGTGAAAATGCTTTTTTTTATATATTTGAACATTGAATGCTATTTTTTCGTAAATATTTACAAGTTTCCTTTGAATAAGTCTACGTCGCGCTGCTTATATCCTAGCGTCAAGGAAAGTGCAAATGTAGGCTTGTAAAAGGGTAGCGGTGCGTAGGCAGTAGTGATAAACTGGTGGGAATCGGAGCTAGAATGCTGTTAGCGTCACAATAACAGTGATCACTGTACTATGAAATTATTGAATTTATTTATTTAAGTCGTAACTATAATCGCTATTTCATATTATCTCTAAAAATTTATTGTTTATGTAGATATTAATAATTAGTATTTTATAACTTTTTCTTTTAAATTTATATAAGTATCTTAGCTTAACAAATACGTTTCGTATTTTAGATTATAAAACAATAGGTTTAAAATATTAATTCTCTCAAATCATTATTGGAAATTCCATTTAACAGACGAACGATAGGAAAAAAATTGTTATTAAAAAATTGAGGCGAGACACACCAACTTTAAATATTTCGGAAAGTGCAAAAAGCAAAAATTATAATTATAAGAGGCAATTCAACAGAGTCTTATATGATAAAACGTCGTGGTTAAACACCTAAACCTATGGGGGAAACTTCCTAAGCGCCCTGACATCTGGTGGCAATTTGTGAAAGATACGAAAGCCACATTGTTTTGTTTTGTTCAATGGAGAAATACGTGTTTTTTTGTTGTTTATGTTTTATTTTTGTGTATCATGGGAAAAAAAACAATCAATTTTGTTGTGTGCCGCAATGTAAATCGAGAATAATGAAGAATCCTTCTTAAACATTCCATAATTTACCTAACCTAACCTAAATCGAAAAAAATATGAATTGAAACGACGTTTGGAGGCAGAGAGAAAGTGGATCGTAGGTTTTTATGGACTCAAAAACTAAAAATGGGCAAAAATCCAAGCCCATGCATGCATGTTTGCCCGTTGCATTTTATGGAAAGTGATTTTTTACGGCCAAAAAAAGACTGAAAAAAAGCATTTATCGCACCCAAAATTTGCCTCAATCATCAGTTGATATATTAAAAGGCCCTTCTACTTTTTCAGGCAGAGATATTAATTTTTACTAATATATTTACCATATTTTAGTTGTTATTATATTGACAGATAGTCAAAAAGAATTAAAAATACAATGAAAAACTAAAAATATCCTTGAAATTTCTTTAGAATAGTATATTATTACATATCTTGTAAATCGTAGATTACCTTAAAATTAAAAAAAAGCTCGGAAAACAGGAAAAATACAACTCGTGTTCATTTTCACCATGTAAACAAATACACGAGTAACAGTTTAATGTCACTTTCGAGTGTTCCAGCTTTGTCTCTTATAGCGCTGCGATCTTAAAAAGTTTCCCCTATCCTTGTAGCCACTGGTTTAACCAATAATATCGGACAATTTTTGTTAAATAAGGCAAATCGGGCAAAAAGTATAAAAATAGACGGAAAAAAGGCAAACAGACAGGAGAACTAGGCAAAATAAAAAATTGATGTGAAGTGTGAATTTTCACACATTTCAGGATTTCGCAGGTATTTAGTAACTGAATGATGATTATTTGGGATGCCAAAACAAATTTTATGTTAAAATATTTTTTTTGTTAATTTTAATTCGAATGCCTAATACCATTATTTAGGTTTCTAAATATGTGCAGTATTTTTTTTATATAGCAAGGTTCATTAAGATTTTGAAAATTGTGGTTATGGCTTCCATTGGTTGTTTTAAGTCATAACTCCGCCCCTCTGATTCCGTGTATTAAATTTCAACATTTTCCACTGGTTATTAAATTTATGCTTTTAAAAATTAAATGCAAGATTTGCCCAAATATAACTAGATTTTGAAAAAATTATTTAAACAAAATAAAAATGCAAAAAAAACAAAAAATAAAATTGTCTCGAAACTGAACCCTAGTTTGCAAATTAGAACGCCAGAACGCTAACCATTACACCATGAAAGCATGCTGATTTACTGTGTTACCTAAGTTATTAAATATTTTACATGGTCAAACAAAAAACACAAAAAATGCTTTATTTTCCGGAAACATAAGCTGATTAAAAATTCCTGTTGCACTATTCTGGTTCACACAAATGTACATTACTTAGAAGTTTTTCAGATTTTTAGTTTAAACCATCTGGGCTACAGGGTGTGGGACAAAAATTTTTTTTTGCACAATTTTGGCAAAAATCGCGTCAAAATAATTAAATTTAATAATTTAATTTTTTATTATTTTATTATTATTATTACACAATAATGGGAAAAGCAGCTTTTGCTGATTAGTCCCGTTTTACACAAATAGTAATGCGATAAGAGTAATGCGATTTATTTGCAAAAATAAAATTTTGATCGTTAATCCACATACTAAGGACTTTCATTGATATCCTACTCAGCATTTATTTTTTTTCCGATGAGCTGATATTTGTTTATTTTTTTACGGATAAAAGATTCCTCTCGTACGTTTCCGGTTCACAGCAATATACATTGCTTAGAATTTTTTCAGATTTTTAATTTAACCCCTTAGATAAGATGCGGGACACAGATTTTTTAGTAATTTTTTGGAAAAAATTTATTAAAATAAAAAAATAAAAATAAAAAACTACTTCCCATTCCTTTATATACGTCTTAAAAGCTTTCTTTTGATACCACACAATAAATTTTAAAATATATATTTTTTTTCGACGACACAAAAAAATCAATATTTTGCGAAAAATCAATTTGATCAAAATTTCCTGTTGAACTATTCCAGTTCCCATCAATGTACATTATTGAGATTTTTTTCAGATTTTTAGTTCAACTCCTCTGAGAGATAGGGTGGAGACAAAAGTTTTTTGCCATTATAAAAAAAATAAAAATTTGTTTGTGCATCCACGCATTAAGAGGTTTCATTTGATAACCCACTCAAAATATATATTTTTCCATTAAATACATATTTGTTTATATTTATCCCGCGCTGTATTTTTTTGAACTCTCTATAGTTTTCCTATATATGGGTCAAAAAGTTGTACAAGTTTGCCAAATTTCAACTTTCTATGTTCAACTGTTTGGCTACAATTTCTACTGTACAGACAGACAGACAGACAGACATGGGCGACGTTATAAGGGTTTTTTGGTGGTCATACCTACAAAACCCTAAAAATGACTGACTAGCCTTCAGTATTAGCGTCACTCATATGTCTGATAGATGAGAAAATAAGAGCTGTTGGGTTTTCGATTCATTTAGACTTAGTCGGTTGGCCAAAAACCAATCTTGCACAGCTTTTAAGATGTTATTGGTTTTTTCATGTCCTGAAAGTCTACGGACTGATTAAGTAGCGTGGTGTCGTCTGCATATAGAATTGTTTTTGTGTTGGCCTTTTTCACGAAAAAAGGTAAATCATTTATATAAAACAGAAACAGCAATGGACCTAATATTGAACCTTGTGGCACACCAAAATGTATTTCTTGTTCATCAGATTTTTTATTGTTAGTACAAATTGCTTCCGGCATGTTAGAAAGGAGTTCAGCAGCTGACAACTGTTTGGATTAATGTTATAAAAAGAAATGTTTTTGATTAGTAAATCATGTGGCACACAATCAAATGCCTTTGTTAAATCGAAGAAAGTGGCAGTATAGTCGGATTGCTGATAGGTGACTGTTACATGTATGCATCAAGTAGTGCATTCATATAATAATCTAGTTACCATTTTTCAGCGATTTTAAAAATGTTTTTTTTATTTGTCTTAGCTGTCAGTGTCTGTTAATAATATTAATTAATAGAGCTTGCGGCCAATTATTAAATTCACATACTTTAATTTTAAATCTGCTGGAATATTTTAATTCCGAAAAAGAGAACAGTGGGCCACTTATTTCTCTATCTTATGTCCACCAAAGAGTAGCAACTGCCTTGAAGATTTCGGAATCAACAATTCGTTGAATTATAAAATGTTATAAATTTTAACTTCTCACTAACAAAATCACGAGAATACGAAGGAAATTAAAATCTGAACCAGTTTATTTTATTGATACATTGGCACAAACGTATGGTCATGAAGTACTAAGATTACCTCCTTACCACTGCCAGTTTAACCCCATTGAACTAATTTGACATATAATAGACATATTGGTCAAAACGGATATAGTGATAACGAAGTTTTGAAAATGTGGCAAGTAGCCTGTGATCAAATTAGTTGTGAAACTTGGGCAAAATCTGTTAAAAAAATCGAAAATTTAATAAATGAATGGTGGGAAAGGGAAATGATTGTTGATGATATTAATCCAATAATAATAAATACAAGAAATAACAGCGATAGTTCAGGTGACGACATCATGCATTACAGTGACTAATTTAAAAAAAATAAAAATAAACATTTAAATACAACTTTTAGCAATATATTATATGAATAAATATATTTTTGCTTAATATTTTGTTACTTTGTACTTAGGGGAAACATAAAAATTTAATTTAATTAAACAACAAATTATAATCCAAAATTTACGTATGCGTATAAGTTTTTCCTTATTTATAATTATTACTTTAAAATTAATAATTTTGTTTGTTTGAGTACTGCTGTGAATTTATTTTCGCGCTCTAATTAGTAAAGATATCTACGAATCATGCCGTTTCTTTCTAATGCTTTGTTTTTTATTCAAATACTTTGGAAGGTTAGTTGTCAACTTGCGTTACTATACGTTACTATGGGTATGCAAATAATTATAATGATATAGACAGAGAAAGCATACAGTATTGTATATCGATACTTGTAGGAACGAACACTCACCTACCAGCAATCCGACTATACTATACAGTCCCTTGTCGAATCCATTTGTTACAAAGTACATAAACACCAGAATGGCAGTAGTTGTTGACTTGCCTCCTCTAAAACCAAACTGATTCTTATTTAGTAAACTTGTTAAATATGTATGCGTCACCAAGAACCTTTTATACCGTCACTCATGTGTCTGTCTGTACGGTAGAAATTGTAGCCAAACGGCTGAACAAAGAAAGTTGAAATTAGTTGAACAAATGAGTGGTTTAGAATAAAGAAACGATTATTTTCTGTTTAGTCCAGGGCGGATCTGTAAAAATACTACGTCATGTGGATGTTGAGAGGGGGCACGCTAATTTTTGCAGAAATTGCTTCGAAATAACTCACATAACAATAATTGAGTTATCCTCCCCGCCAAAAAGTTCGGGAACATTGTTTAAAAATTGAAAATATTAAAAAATTAAGAAAAAAATCATTTTTTTTTTCTTCTTTTTGAGCCCATAGCTGTGAAATTATTCATTTCTGAGAAAAGTTATAAGGAAAAAAAAGTTTCGTAATTAAATTTCCTACAAGATAGGATTATTTAGAAATTTCAAAAATTGTTAAACTTTCTGCAAAATAGCAATAATTGCTGAAAAAAACGCTAAAAAACAAGTGTTTGCATTTTACTTTTTTTAATGACTTATATTGTACTTAGGACCTCCAAATTTCACCCTGTAAAACTTTATGATATGATAAAACAACACTGTAAATTTCATTAGGATCGGTTCGATTGGTTTTGCAAAATAATTTTGCAATCCAGGATTTGCAAAAAAAATTGCAATTTTGCAAAATATTGCAGGACGCAAAGTAAAGCAGATAGAAGGTTGAAAATTTTTTTACATATAGAAGAATACTTCACCTTTCATCCGCAATTTGCAGAATTGAAATCGGTTAATTAGGACGGCGTTGGGAATTTTCTAAAACAATGTTAAAAAATTTTTTTCGTTATAAACAAATTGAATATCTTTGCAACTACACAACCAAAATTAACTTATAAAAGCTCATTGGAAAGGTCTTTGAAAGACGCTTAAAAAAAAAAAAAGTGAAAAAAGTTATGTCAAGAAAAACTCACCTATTGTGTATAACTTTATTGCAAATGACGCTCAACTTTGAAGAGGGGTATCTCGGAAACTAATTGACATAACCTCACTTTTTTTTTAAGCGTCTTTCAAAGACCTTTCCAATGAGCTTTTATAAGTTAATTTTGGTTGTGTAGTTGCAAAGATATTCAATTTGTTTATAACGAAAAATTTTTAACATTGTTTTAAAAAATTTCCAACGCCGTCCTAATTAACCAATTTCAATTCTGCAAATTGCAGATCAAAGGTGAAGTGTTCATCTATATGTAAAAAAAATTTCAACTTTCTATCTGCTTTACTTTGCGTCCTGCAATATTTTGCAAAATTGCAATTTTTTTTGCAAATCCTGGATTGCAAAATTATTTTGCAAAACCTATCGAACCGATCCTAATGAAATGTACAGTGTTGTTTTATTATATCATAAAGTTTTACAGGGTGAAATTTGGAGATCCTAAGTACAATACAAGTCATTAAAAAAAGTAAAATGCAAACACATGTTTTTTAGTGTTTTTTTCAGCAGTTATTGCTATTTTGCAGAAAGTTTAACAATTTTTGAAATTTCTAAATAATCCTATCTTGTAGGAAATTTAATTACGAAGCTTTTATTTCCTTATAACTTTTCTCAGAAATTAATAATTTCACAGCTATGGGCTCAAAAAGAAGAAAAAAAATGATTTTTTTCTTAATTTTTTAATATTTTCAATTTTTAAACAATGTTCCCGAACTTTTTGGCGGGGAGGATAACTCAATTATTGTTATGTGAGTTATTTCGAAGCAATTTCTGCAAAAATTAGCGTGCCCCCTCTCAACATCCATCTCAAAACAGATCCGCCCTGGACTAGTTGTACTTGAAATTAAAATATATCACTTATTATTTACTTTATAGCAAAAATGTACAAAAGCCGTATAAAGTACGGGTATTTCAGCTAGTTTTTACTAAAATTTATTCTTTTTACTAGTATACTGCAGAGCCGATCAAATGGAGGTCTACAGTAGATATGAGGCTCCAGATCCCCTGGCTGTACAGAAGCACTCAGTTTCATTATAGAGACTCCAATCAACTAAGACCTTTATACAGAACAATCTCTGAAGAATACAGTAACGGTTTCTTGCCATTTAATCGATTAACACCCTGCAGTGACAAATTGGATCAAAATATCGTAAAAGTCTTTTGCCCTAGGAGACAAACAAAAATCTGCCAACTTATGTGGGCCCTTGTTTCCACACCTCATACACCCGATTCGTTCGAGGAGGATTCCCACAGTAGAAAGAAAATTAAAAGTAAATCTAAATTTAAAACCACAAAATCTAAATTGTCATCTATAACAAAAGAAAACAAAACCGAAAATTCTAGAAAAGTTACAAATGTTCCAAACATCACTGCAAAACCCACTGAATCAACATTACCGGCTATTCCTGACTGGACTTTTATTCCTCCAGAACCAAGAGAAAGAAGACTAGAGCAAGAATTGAATAATGTGGAAGACCATAGAAAATCTTTTATTGACTATCAATTTCCAGAGGATTAAGAAAAAATCTTTGAAATGTAACGATATAAAATAGTGTGGATCTAAACACAATATGTTCGAAAAAAGGTAGTCTTGAAGGCCATGGGATTTAGTTTTTAAAAATTATGTTGGCAGTATAAGCTGTTCAATTTTGTAAGAACAAACTATGAGGAGTTTTTGTTTTCAATAGTTTGCACCTTTGAAATTGTATGTCATGGTGGTATTAAAAAATGGTATAAAAAAAAACTTTTTTAAAATGTCGATCCATTTGACATGTGTCATAATGAAAAATGATATCTTAATAGACCATATTAGTAACTACGTCACAAAATGGGATTCAGTGCTGCCGTCTCGTGGTTGGATTCCTTTTATTTGAATTTAGCATGTTGTTTTTTTGTTAAATTGTATTTTGGAAATATAAATTAAGTTTTCAAAGTAAGAGAATGCATCACATCAAAACTACAAGTCAATATTTATTTATTAAAATTCTTATTTTATACATTTTAATTTAATATGTCATTATTTTTGCAGAACAATATTATTTTGCAGTTTAATTTTGAATATTTTACGTTTATAATCGTTATTATGGCACGTAACATAGCAATAAGTGTGTATGCCATATCTAAATGGTTTGAAGGAACAATATATTGCTTTTATTTTATCCTTTATTGTTTTTCATTTTCATCTGTCAAAAAACGAAAAAATTTGTAATTAAGAATGTAGCTGTAATGGTTACAATTTGGAACAAAACAATACACTATTATGCATTCTAAAACAAAATATGAATGATTATGGCCCGGTTACACGATGCCAGTAACTTGTGCAAGTACTGGCACAAGTACTTGTGCCAGTACTTGCACAAGTCGTTTTGTCGTTTACACCATAGGTTCTCAAACTGGGGTACGCGTACCCCTGGGGGTACGCGAAGCATCTATTGGGGGTACGCGAGATCATTCACATAAACATACACTCATAAAGCCATATATACAAGTATTATTTTAATTTATCAAAATTGGAAATTGATTCTAATATTTTATTTAAAATTTTAATTGCGTATTTTTATTTAGCACTTTTTGTTACGCCAATGTGCATTAATGTTGGCGCCATCCCTTGATATTTGTGCGCAGTGTTGATGGAGGAATGTGTGTCTGATAAAAATCTGCAGTCGTTTCCAAATTGGGAAAATTTCGTGTCGGAACATGAAACAAAAATTGACAATAATCTTATTAAAAATATTAAAATTCATTGTAAAATGCTCGCAGAATCTTTTGAAAAATATTTTCAAGAAGACTTTTCCGAAATGCTATGGATAAGGAATCCATTCGCTATTGAAAAGTATCCATCAAATCTCAATAATAATAATAAAGGGTCATTGGTTGAAATATCGTGCGATGGAGATTTAAAAATGAAGTTTAATGAATTGAAACTTGAAGAGTTCTGGCTCATGACTAAAAGTGAATATCCAGAATTAGCCAAACAAGCATTATTGTTTTTAATACCTTTTTCAACAACTTATCTCTGTGAATGTGGGTTTTCCTCCATGGTGATTTTAAAAAACAAATATCGAAATAAATTAAATATCGATCCTAATATGCGGTTAAAATTGAGTAATCGAGAGCCCGATATTGAATCACTTATTTCAAGCATGCAGCTTCATCCTTCCCACTAAAGTTGGTAAGTGTATTTTCATGTATGTTTTTTTTCAGTCAAGTCTGCTTTGTTTAACAATTTTCAAATTGTTCCGATTTTTTTTTACCATTTTGGGGGTACGCGCCTGTTCTGGAAGTGACATAAAGGGTACTCAAAAAAAAAAGTTTGAGAACCTATGGTTTACACGTATTCCAGTATCTTATTTAAGTAACCTTGCAAAGAACCCGAAACACACTGCAAAATGTAGATGGTTCCAATTATTTTTTATGCGTGAAACCGTCTTTTTAACGCGCCAATTTTCGATGTTTAACCTAATTTTATGTATTTTATGCGTAGGTCTTTCTAAACAAAAATGAATCAGCGACAAAAATTACATTTATTAAAAAAAGCTGTGAAAAAGTTTGTTTTTGAAACCGTGAAAATACATCAGCTGTTCATGGCGGCCATTTTTAAGTCACTGGCACGGCTACTTGTGCCAGTAAATAGGAACGGCTTCTATTCACTTGACTTGCATGAGATACTTGTGTCAGTACTGGCACCAGTACTAAATGTACGTCTACACGATGCCAGTGACTGGTGCAAGTACTTGCTGGTGCAAGTTACTTGCATCGTGTAACTGAGCCATTACTTAGTGTTAATTAAATAAATACTAAAGATATTTCGATTTTCATATTATTTAAAAACGTAACCTATAAAATATCTGAACTGTATATATTAGTATATATTTATCAAAAATACATATTTTTTGCTCCAAAATTGAAGATATTCATAAAATTAAGGTAACAAAAGTAATGTCACATGTATTTTAAACCAGTCAAAAACTTCCAAAGGACTCAGTTCTCACATGGCAGCACATGTATGTGACGACACACTAATATGGTCTATTATAATGATCATAACCTACAATCCTAAAAGTCGGTTTTAGAGCGCAAGGAATATTTTTAATTGACATTTAAAGTCAGCAACACACTATAAAAATAACCAAAATAACCAGATCTATGCTCTATGTCACCTTAGAAAAATGTGTGTAAGAAGATAGGAGCTGTTTGTCCTTGCTTCGGATTGGTTTAGAACATCATCCCTATTACACTGTTAAAATATTGTTTTTAGTCCAAACTGACTGATGTTCAGTGTCGTACATTGGAAATATATATTATTTATATATATATATATATATTTATTTTACAGCAAATTGCCAAAATTCTTTGCAAATAATACAGAATAAATATAAGAACAGAAAATAACAATAGAACAAAATACAAAAAAGAGAAAAAAAAAAACAAAAACAAAATAAAATAAATAAATAAATACATAAATACAAGATGTAAATATTGTCCACCGATCCACACACACACCTGAAATGAACAAAAGTTCGTAGCAGAACACATGTGTAAATCAGTGAGAGCAATGGAATAAAATACAATAGACACAGGGTTGCCAGTATTCAAACATGCCAAGTAGCCATTTGTAAACCAGTGGTAGCCCAAAAGTAGCCGAATGTGAAATAGAAAGTCGAAAAAGGAGTAATTGAGAACTGACCCGCTCGGATACGCAGTCTGGTGGTCAAATATTGTACTACGCGACTGTAGTACTGTTTGAAATTATTACATATTTTCTAGTGTTGATTTTTTGTTAGAATGTCGATAGATACATTTTCATAAAATAAAAATGTACTGTGCTTAAATTAACCTGTTCGCTATTAGCATATTAAGAGCTGAATACTAGACAACTCAGCCATATTGCCTTGAACAACAGCGCCGCCAACGGTAATGTCACTTCCCAATAAAAAAAATGAAACATAAATTGAATAATTTTATTTTTGTTACAAACAATAATAATAAAACAGATATATAATAGTAGAATAATTTAACAATTTTATAATAATAAATATAATTAGTAGGTATACTCCATTTATTTACGCGGTGCGGACTACATTTTGAAATCTAGTAACTTTTAATGATGGAATGGGACTTTTTACCATATCTTTTTACAATGTAAATCGAAATTTTATAACATTTGTAGGATAAGATAATTTATAAGTTCAAACTGACAATTTCATTAGAGCTTGAAAATATATCTATATTTTTTCCCATATTTAACCCATTTACCCATTTTGTACATTATACACTATTAGATAAATAAAGATTCATTCTGATTTTCTGCACAAGTGTTTATTATTTGACAGCAGAAATACACTGCAACCAACTGGACGAAATGATGCAAAAACATAAAGAAAAACAGCCTAGGTTGGTCTACAGATCGACTCCTATATTATTGCATGATAACGCTAGGCCACACACTACACAAATGACTGTGGAAAAACTACAAGAATTGGAGTTGGAACTTCTTCATTATCCTCCATACTCACCAGACCTAGCCCCTACTACCACTTCTTCCGCAATTTGGACAACTTTTTAATAGGAAAACAGTTTAATTCCGGAAATGCTGTAAAACTGGACTTCCAGGAATTCATTGACTCTCGTCCGCCAGGGTTTTATATCACCGGCCTGAACAACCTGTCGCTTAAATAGCAAAAGTGTATAGACAAGATGAATGCATACTTTGATGAATAAAATAATTCCTTATATTTATAAGTTATCAACCAACTTTGCCTTTTTTTCTATAAATTGTATGGTCCTTGATGACCTAATATCACATTGAACGTCTACTTTTTACTAGATTTTATTTTTTTATTCTACACCGTACAACCACAGTACAACTAAATACCAATGATACCAATCTACAAACATGCAAGGCGGGAACTCACCGCCGGGCGCCGGGAAGTGAGGTTCTTACCTTTCACGTGAAATACGCTAAGCTTTTTACAATTTTCGATTTTCGAAAATGTAAAAATTTTCGCGTGATTTTCAAATTTTAAATTGATATTCTATAATAATTGGGTCTATTGCTATTTTTCTTGGCTCGCTGTGTACTGTTATGACATTTAAAATTTCCAATTTCACTCAAACCCAAATCAGTTCAGGAGCCCAAACAAGCCCAAACAAATTTTCCAGGAGCCCAAACAATCGCCCGGCGACTTTTTTACATTTTAGGTCGCAAAACTGAAAAAAAATTAGCCCAAACGGCGATTTATCGCCCAACCTGGCAACGCTGAATAGACATACAATACAGGTCTATCCCCTCCACTACCTAGTACCTGGAGTGGGAACGCGCAACGCAGAGCTCCAAAAACTGTTAAATATTTTGTCATTCCGCACGCATGACTTAATAATGTTGTGCTCCACCCCCCAGACACCGGAGCGAAACGAATAGACCCGACTTCTTATCACACAATCTGCTGTCTTGACATTATTCGTAACAAACATCCAAGATGCACTACAGAATTTGCTGTAACCATTGATAATTCTAAATGCATTGTTGTAACAAACTCTGAATTTACGTAGGCTTGACTGCGGCGCGTTTATCCACAAAGCTGTGGCATAAACACACGCACAGTAAGCGTTAAACAAACTGTTACGCACGTTAACACTGCATTTAGAAAATCTCCTGTTAATCATATTCGCTCTAACACACAATGATCTGCACTGTCTGCCAATATCCGCACTATCTGATAGATCATCACAAATTATGTGACCAAAATACGATACGGATTTAACTCGCGGCACAACCTGGTCACATAACTTAATACTGGGCACAGAGTACGTTTTTTGCCTTGGCTGAAACACCATATATTCAGTCTTTTGGGCGTTATATAGGAGTCCATGTTCCGCAGCAAAGTTCTCACAAATCTCCAGAAGTTTCCTCAGACCAGAGAGAGAGGGGCACAGGAGGACCATGTCATCGGCATAGCTCAGATGATTGACGACAGTTGTTCCCATCACACAGCCAATTATCTTCTTGTTCAGCCTTACACTAAGCTCATCCATGTAGACATTAAATAAGGTCGGGGACAATAGACTCCCCTGTCTTACCCCGGTTTGTTGCTTGAATGGCTTGGATCTAGCATTACCCCATCGTACGCGCTTCTTTTCCGTCCTATACCAAACTCTTAGAACGTCGATAGTTCTAGGGGCTACGTTTCTTTTTTCAAGAATATTAAGGAGTTTACCCCTATCAACCCTGTCAAAGGCCTTGCTCAGATCTAAGAAGCAAGTGAATACCGGCGTTTCTCGAGCTAAGTATCTGGCAACGATGGACTTCAGCGCGTAGATCGCCATTTCAGTACTATGTTTCTTCTTAAAACCGAACTGATTGTCGGAACATTTCAATCTGCCCTCGGTTTTCGACACAAGTATCCTTTCCAGTATTTTAGATACAACGGTACTGATTGCTATGGGGCGGTAATTGTCGCTTTTGGTCATAGAGCCACACTTACCTTTCGGTACTGGAACTACGTCAACCAGAGTAATTTCTTCAGGAATATGACGGTGCACTAGCATGACCGTAAAGCAAATCGCAAGTAATACCTGCAAACGGGGTGGAGCATTAATAATATGGTCCGTGCTCAACTCATCTGCACCTTTTGATTTGCCACAACTCAGCTTTTCGACCGCACTATGAACATCCTCATACGTGATAACGCATTCTTCGAGCGGTACGCTGTTAATAGGACTATCAGTCTTGTAAGTCCCGTTAATAGAACTCGCTAGGAAAACATTTCTCCAGTGCTCAGCCATCTCCTTCTCCCCGGACACTCCATCAATCTGCAGCGGCCTGTTCGCTGTATTTTTTAAGCCTGTACTTCTCCAAAATCTCGCAAAATCCTTGGAGTGATACATGGTTGTTAGATGGTCCGCCTTAGCCCTGTCCAGAGATTGTCTGTGTCTTCGAAGTTGCCATTTGAACCGCGCTCTAGAGATAATGCGGCGCTGATTGATGTCGCCCGACCGGGGTCTACCGCATTCAATCCAAATACATAGTGCCTCCTGCGCGTCCCTCTTTGCCGACCGTAGATCTTCGTTCTGGGTCCAACCGTATATTCGACGTTTTCTCCTCGAGCGTTTCTTGACGAATTTGCTCACATGCAAAGATGCCCGTAGAAGAGTATCCACTATGCAGTGGTAAAAATTGTCAATAACGGTGCAATGGCACTCATTCGCACAATTCGTAGAGTCACAGTTGATTAACTCGCGGGGGATCACAAGTTTATTTAATTCACTCTCACATACTCTGCTATAGAACTCCCGAACTTTCTCACTCCACACAATACCACAAGTTTTTGTGGTCGTCTGGTATTCCTTTTGCTCCTCCATGTTAGGCACTTCAACTGAAAAGTACAGTGGTAGATGATCTGATAGTGTGCATAGATAGTCTATTTTTATGTCCGTGGCGTTCCTGGAGAGAGTCTGCGACATAACGCAATGGTCCAACCAAGAAGTAGTGTGAGTGACGTCACTCACAAACGTATATGAGTCAAACCCTAACACTTCCTGATCTTTTATTACGTAGCCGAAGTCCTGACAAAATTTACCAAGCTCTCTTCCAAAAGCGCATGTTGGATCTGCGTTGAAGTCGCCCGTAATCAAAACGCTGGTGATGTCCTCTTCTGCGGATAATGCCTCAATTTTCCCAAGAATCTGAATAAATTCAGGTAAATTTTCTGTGGAATCCGTAGGCATGTAAACGTTGGTCACAAGAATACATTCATCCTTTGTTTTGATTTTAATAGCTGCCAAACGTGGTTCGTCCCGGACTGGAATGACACAAATGTTGTCTGCGAGAGATTTTCTCCATAAAATTCCCACTCCTCCATAAGGCCGTCCCAGCTGAACTCGTACAGCAGGATCCATGGAAGATGTACCAGTCGCTATGAAGTCTTGGTGAAGGTCATCAAGCAGACGTAGCTCACTTTTCCGTAACCAAGTTTCTTGAAACAGACACACGTCCACCGACTCACACATTTCCTGTAACATCCCTGCGATTCGTCTTATAGACTTGCAGTTAAAAGTTGCAAACCTAATTTTGCCCATTTTTGGGTTTAATGATCCCTTCTGGTACCTCAGTTGCATCTTTCTTTGGAAGCCACACATACTCCCTAACACCAACCCCGCGTGGCCAGAAAGAGGGCGAAAGAATTTTGTCCGTGTCTGCAACATTAACACAAATCCTAAAGCAGGCATAGTTGCGTGGTGTAGATGTCTTCATCTTCACGCACATTACACCGTCTGTAACTACTTGGTTACGGCTGAGCACCTGTAATACATCTTCCACTTCGGCATTAGGATTCACACGTGTTACGTAAATCCACTTCCGTCTAGCAACTCCAGACACATTACCGTTAGTCACCGACGTACCGATAACACAGGTCTGTTTACGGCTCCTCTTACGTCTCACCTCCGTAAACCCATCACTGACACGTGCCTGTTCCGTACTTGTTTTCTTATCGGAGCTAGACGCTTGCAGCTTAGTGTCGTTAGCTGGTTTTGGCTTGCTACCGACCTTGCTAGCGTAGGTCGCCTTCCTAGACTTCCTGGCGGCTACTTCGGTTGGTTGCGGGGCAGGGGGCACCTGACTTGGAAACGTATTACTTCTCGATATATCAGAATATTCCGTCTTTCGCACCAAATTTTGAAGCTCCTTCACCTCTTTTATTAGCTCCTCGTTTGCTTTTGATTCAAGGGCTCTCTCCAACTTAAGAGAATGAAGTTCTCGCTTGAGAAAAACTACATCCCTCATCACCGAAGTCACGTCCACATAGTCGAAAGTTACCGAGGGGAGCTTCCCAAGGTCCTTCGCCACAAAGCACGGTAGAATATCCGGCTCTACAGTTCGCAGCATCTTTATAATGTCCTGTAAGTTTTTCAACTTCTTCCCGTCACCCGAACGTCGAGTCGTCACACTACTTTCACCACAGTGTGACGCCAGCAAACCTTTAGCACACTCTACCTCCTGTTCATTGTAATGCTCGTCACATAACTTCAGGAGCAGCACTTCATCCAGTATGTTCATCCTGTTATGGATGAACATAAGCAGTTCGTTTATAACAATTTTCTCACTCATTTTTTATTATTATACATGCTCATGTAACACAAACTGCACCAACACGTCCATACAGCTCGGAAACTGAATGTAAACTGAATGTAAACTTTATATTATTTTATCGTATATTTTGTTATTATTTACATATTTAGACTTTTATTTATATTCTTGGCGTAGATTTTATGGAGAAAATTCTCCATGTAATTTGTTTTTACGCAGTTATATATTTTTTAGGTTATCTGACATATAAATATTTTTTGACACTTGACAATTAACAGATCAAGATAGAGACTAATGTGAGGCCAAAAGACAGCCCAGCTGATAGTGCCCAAAGAAGAAGTTATTGATATAATTTTTAGACCTTCATATATACATGCATAATATATTTTTAATGTTTATTTACATTAAATATTTAAATAAGAAACTTTAGCTCTGAAGATATATTGTTTGTTTTATTGCTTTAATTAAAATCTTTTAGCCAAAACTCTCTTTTTATATATAGTAGATAATTTTTAAAAATTAATATTTTTTTAACTTTTTCAAATTTTCCATTAAACTGAATTTATGTTGTATAAATACCATAAGTGTATTATCTGCCTTGTTTATTTCAATATCTTATTAACTTTTTTATAATTAAAAAAAAAATAACTTGCTAACCCAGTTACTACGTCCATGCCCTAGTTGTAAGTTATTTTAAATTTCCCGATATACTGTATTTATCCAGTGTAAATCGTACTCGGTTCGCAGCGCTATTTACTTTTTTCTAATTTGAAATAGACCATAGTTTGTCCTTACGAAAGTGAACAGCATATATCCCTGTCATTATTTTATTGTAAACTGACATTGAAGTTTTGTTAAATATATTTGTAAAAATATAGTTGTATTATAATTGCAAAATACATATTATTATTCGTAATTAAATACATATATTATGTCGGTTCGTATGTCAAGGTAGGTACTATTAAGTAAAAAGTACAAATTGACTAAATATATAGGCTATTCTAAACGTTGAGGCGGATTTTGAAATGACTTTTGGTCATTTTGTTTAACCTTTGTACATCATACTCCCATTGCAAATTCTAGATTAAATTGATTGTCATTATAAAATGTGCTTTTCATTGCATTTTAATTTTTTGTTATTCTTAGTAAAAAAAATCTATTTTTTACCGATCGCCAACATATAATAAGGGAGGTATTGTGATCATACCGATTTTGAGATTTCGATGGATCTCCACGAACTGTGGCAGAGCTGCAGAAAGGGGTGCGGGCGGAGGGGGCGATGGCCCTGGGCGCACTAAGGAAAAGGGCGCTGACGGGCTTGATTCAGGGACGCCATTGTGAAGGTGAGGACTTTTTTTTTCTCGTCTTTTGAATTTTTGGAGGTGAGGATTTTTTTGCTCATCACTTAAATTTTGAGAGATGAGAACCTTGTTTTTATGTACCAAGGGCGCCAAAACACGGCCCTGCCCCTAGCGCAAGTTTTCTTTACTGCGGCTCTGAACTGAGGTCCCTACATAACGTTGTGACTATTTTTAGCATGATGTCTATCGGTCTGTCTGTCTGTCTGTCTGTCTGTCTGTCTGTCTGTCTGTCTGTCTGTCTGTCTGTCTGTCTGTCTGTCTGTCTGTCTGTCTGTCTGTCTGTCTGTCTGTCTGTCTGTCTGTCTGTCTGTCTTTCTGTCTGTCTGTCTGTCTGACTGACTGCCTGTCTGTCTGTCTGTCTGCCTGCCTGCCTGTCTGTCTGTCTGTCTGTCTGTCTGTCTGTCTGACTGACTGCCTGTCTGTCTGTCTGACTGACTGCCTGTCTGTGTGTCTGTCTGTCTGTCTGTCCGTCCGTCCGTCTGTCTGTCTGTCTGTCGCTCTGTTTACACGTGCAGAGCAAATTCAGCTAAAAGGATTTTTATGAAACTTAACAACTTTTATTCGAGACATTTTTTGATAAAGCAGCATAAATTAAACAAGTACTTCGTGATGGCGGTCGGTCCTGCGGTGGCCACAGCAGATTTTTTTTTTCTTCGTAAATCTTTAAAGGTAACGACAATATTCTACAGTAAACTGAGCAGGGCCGCCCCTAGAATTTGCGGGGCCTGGGGCAAAACTAGAATTGCGGGGCCCCAAAACTGGATTAGCGGGGCCCCATCTATTTATATATTGAATAACGATATTTTCTTTAATATTATGAACTATTAACAAAGTACACATACTTATATTCAATGAAAATATAATTTTTTTCCAACTATTTATAAAACTTGGAATAATATTTTTAATGTATTTTATTATTTTATTACTTGACGGTCGAAGTGCGGGGCCCTTAGAGGTGCGGGGCCTGGGGCAGGTGCCCCACTTGCCCTCGCCTAGGGGCAGCCCTGAAACTGAGAGTTATAATTTTCGCGGAAAATGAAAACTAATAAATGATAATTGTGAGTTATCTATTGACCTGAGATATATGCTTTCGCGGACTTTTTTGTAGTAATATTAAACCTTAAAAGGACTAAAAACCCTTCTGTCATATATATTTTCGATATATCTCTTACAGTTTATCCGTAGTAACGACTTTAAGGCTGCGTATAACCAGTGATGGCATCCTAAATTTTCAGGAAGCGGTTCTATAAAGTCATGTGATATCTAGGAACCTAGTCTGTATTTTTAAGAGTGAAATCAAATCACTTACTTCCATTTATTAAATATAAGGAAAAAATTTTAAGAGCGTATTATTACTAACATATAAAATAAATATTACATTTGCAACACTGCAGGGCACGGCGCACGATTCAAAACTGAAGTCAGAGTAATTCATTTATTTTTAATAATTCTAACAATCGGTTCCCTAAGGTTTCAATAATTTTGAGACACGGTTCGCGCGAACCGGTCCGAACCGGTAGGATGCCATCACTGCGTATAACCCCCAGTGGTTACTAATTTCTTATACAAAACTAAAAATCTAAAATAAAATTAGTGTCAATCTATACATCAAATTTTGCACCGAATCTTTATCTATCTAATAAGATATTTTTAATTGTAGAAACATTTATTGTAAAAATATTATCGCTCAATAACTTAAAAATAGACATCAGCGATATTGTTCTTTAATTTTTTAAATCTAGTTGTGGGTTTCGAATAACTTTTATATTTATATAGTTTTGTGTAGAAATGTTCAAATAATACGTCAATATTTTTTTCGACTTGATTCCTTATAGTTTAGAACCTTCGTCGAAAAATATTATACTTGATGATGATGGAATGCCACTTGGTACACGTATTCTTTACGAAGATTAAATCATTTTTCTTGTAACACATATTTTGAAAACCGCGGCAGATTCAAGATGGCAGCAAAAATAGACTACCAAGTATAATAACTATAAGTAGTTTTCACAATAGAGCAAAATAGCTATAAACATATTTGTAGAATGAAGCTTTAACTACAATTTGCCGCATCGTACGCCAATATGCGTCAATTGGCTTACAAGATGGCGTCTATAATGCAATTACATAACAGTTTTTTCTACAATTAAAAATATCCTATTAGATAGATAAAAATTCGCTGCAAATTTTGATATATAGATTGTTATTAATTTTATTTCCGATTATTAGTTTTGTATAAGAAACTATTGAGAACTATAGGGTTGTGCGCCGCCTTAATGTTCCGCACGCAAGATTTTTTCCAACTTATTTCCTTCGTAGGTCCTAAAAACATGTATCATTAAAAAACTGATTATTTTTTAGACCATTCGTTCCGCAGGGTCCTAAAAAGTACCTGTCCAATATTTGATCTAGATCGGTTAAACGGCCTAGGAATGTATAGCAAGCAAACAAACATACAAACAAACAAAACATACATACAAACAAACAAACAAATTTCCTCTTTTATATAATATATAGAGAAGAAGATAATTTTGTCGAGCTAGAATGGAAAATGACCACTGCGCATCGTTGAGTTGTTCGTCCCCGAGTTGTCTCGTACTGATTCATTAATAATCACGTGGTACATTGTTTTATACTTGGTATGGAAGAGGAGTGTATATAAAATAGGTATCTCACTTCTAACTGGTTTCTAGTAGTAAAATGAGAGGAAGAATTTCACAGGGTTCGATGAACGACTTGATTATGTTACCTCTCGATACCACGATACCAGGCACCATAAATTGAACAAGTTTTAGTTCCACCTGATGTGTTTAGAAATCTTCTTAGACTTAGAAATGGATAAGGAAGAATAAATAATTAAAAAGTGTTGAGTGTATTATAGATTTGTTATTGTTTTAATTCGTAAGCTGTCAGTTTAAGTTATCTGAATTATGTCACTGTAAGTACCTATTGATTTATTATAATATTAAATTTAATTAGAGCCGTCTCATGAGTATATAGCGCCTTTGTAAAAAGTTAAATTGTAGCCCCCCCATTTTAAAACAATACCATAGATATATTATATAAAGAATGTCCCAGACAAGTGCCTCATCATTGCTATCTCGCTTATTATTATAAACTAGCTGCAGTACCCGTTTTCGTACGGTTTTTGTAATGTTTATTTTTGCTGTAACTTAAATAATAATTGAAATATTTTAGTTTCAAGAAAATAAAATAATCGTTTCTTTTTAGGGTTTTGTAGGTATGACCAAAAAACCCTTATACCGTCATTCTGTCTGTCTGTCTGTTTGTTCGGTAAAAATTGTAGCCAAACGGCTAAACCTAGAGAATTGAAATTTGGCATGCTAATACAACTCTTTGACCCGCACATAGCAAAAATACTAAAACATCTAAAACACATATCCACCTAAAAATATAAACAAATATGTGCTCATCGAAAAAAAAAATATTTTTTTAAAATTCTGAGTAGAGTATCAAATGAAAGCCCTTAAAGCAAAATATATTATTTTGAAGCGATTTTTGCCAAAATTGTGCAGAAAATATGTTGTCCCACACCCTGTAGCCCAGATGGTTTAAACTAAAAATCTGAAAAAATTCTAAGTAATGTACGTTGGTGTGAACCAGAATAGTACAACAGGAATTTTTGATCAGAATATGTTTTGGGAAAAAACGCATTTTTTGTGTTTTTTTCTTAATAATGTACACAAGTTATACTTATTATTATTATTATTCATTTATTTGCCGGCAACTAGGCCAAAAACATTATGTAACACGCTAAAATAGAAGGTATCCTGGTGTAGTGGTTATGATGGTGGCTTATTATCCAACTAAATCAGTTCGATCCCTGCGAGAGGAGACAATATTATTTTTTGTTTTTTTTTTGCATTTTTATTTTGTTTAAATTATTTTTTCAAAATTCTAGTTAAATTTTGGTAAATGTTGCATTTAATTTTTAAAAGCGTAAATTAAATAACTTGAATGGAAATTGTTGAAATTATAATTTAATTCCGTTTCAATATACACGAAATCTGTTTATGTTAAAACTTCAAATAATATTTCTAAATCTACCTGGGACGTCATCAATAACAACAGACAAACAAAAAAAATCAAAATCTATGCCTGAAACAGATATCTCCGCCAATGCCTTCAATTACTACTTTACGAATATTTCCAATACCATCTTAAATTCATTGCCAATTAACAATATTTCCCCTCTATCTTATATGGAATCAATAAGAGTCAACAAAACCTTCTGTTTTACACCTGTCTCACAAATTCAAGTGAGAAACGCAATAGATTCGTTAAATAATAGTAAGGTTAGGGACATTTATGGCTTAAATGTTGATATAATAAAAACTGTAAAAAATTTAATTATTTATCCCATCACTAAAACTATTAATATTTGCATAGCTTCGAGTACCTTTCCCAATTCGCTCAAAACAGCCTTTATCTTACCCTTGCATAAAAAGGGTAACCCTAACGATCCATTTCTCTCCTCCCTATTTTTTTCTAAAATATTTGAAAAAATAATATATAAACAAATATCAATGTATTTTGAACACAATAATATATTTAATGATGCCCAATTTGGTTTTAGACCAAAAAAGTCGACAACCGATGCAATACTGGCCGTCACTAATGAGGTATCGAACGGACTTGAAGCCGGGGATTACTGCCTTTCGACCTTCTTAGACCTGAGTAAAGCGTTTGACTGTCTCCCACGCAATATTGTTGGATAAACTAAAAAAGTATGGTTTTGAAGATGACAGTTGTGCTTTTATAACGTCATATTTAATTAATCGTGTACAATACGTAAAAATTAATGACATAATATCAGATCCGCTTTATACTAACTGTGGTGTGCCGCAAAGCTCAATTTTAGGGCCACTGCTATTCTTAATCTATATAAATGATTTCCATTGTTCTATAGACAATTCTGCTCATTTTTTATATGCTGATGATACAACCATTCTTACTTGATCTCAGTCATATGATGACCTATTACCGAACAATGAGGAAATTATTAATAAAGCACATTCTTAGTTTCTTACCAATAAATTAAATCTAAATATTAGTAAAACTAATAATTTACTTATAACTTTAAGAAATAATAATTTCAATAACCCTGCTTCTGTCACTTTCCTAGGTGTTCAAATAGACCCAACTCTTAAATGGGATAAACACGTATCTGTGTTATCAAGAAAATTATGCAGTACTATATATCTTTTCAGGAATTTAGTGAACTGCGTGTCGGTGAATATTTTACGTATTTCTTATTACGCGCTATTCCAGTCCCAGATATCTTATGACGCGTCTACATCGAGGCAACCTGGTAGCATGCGACATGTCGAACGGTCGCATGCTACCAATGTGCAGCGGTCTGATGGGAGCCGTGCGACATGTTGCTCGTTCCCGTTGCTTGGCGGTAAACATCAAAGAGTTTTCGTGCGACACGCTACCAGTTCTGAAAGCCACATGTTCGCCATTTTGATATTTGATAGTTGTTATTATAGAAGTATTTGTTTTTTAAATTAACTAGTGTTGTAAGCGTTGCTGTATCAACAAAAATTATTTAGCAACTTAAATTCATTTAAGATAAGTGAGTAAATATAAGTTTTGATAAAATAGAGTATGAGAAATATTGATAAAAATAATTAAGTAAGGTTATGTTTTTGTTATGGAATTAAAATTAGTTATAAAATAGTATAAATTAGCTTGATATTATTTATAGTTATAAAATGTAATAATATTTTTGCGATCCGCCATATTTATTCAATAAACTGACAGATCTCGTAACAATAAACAGTAGTACGCTCCCAGTGTTGGTGTAGACACTAGCTTGTCAATGCGACATGGTCAGACGGTCTCGTCAGACTTGTCGTATGCTACCATGTTGCCTCAATGTAGACGCGCCATTACGCTCTATCTGTATGGGGACACAGTCCATCAGCGGAACGTATTTTTAAATTGCAAAGACGCGTAATAAGGATAATCGCGGGAGTATCCTATAAAGCAGATTGCAGGGAACATTTTATCAGTCTAAATATAATGACTCTGCCATCCCTTTATATTTATCAGTGTCTCGTCTACGGATTTAAAAATGTTGGATCGTACACTACTGTTGAGCAGGTACATTCTTACAACACAAGAAATAAATCAAAAATCTACCCTGTTTATACTAGATTATCAAAAACAAGAAATTGTAGCAACTATTACTCAATTAAATTCTTAAATGTGTTACCAACAGAAGTCAAATCAAACTCCATAGAAATATTTAAAAATAAAATTAAACATTTTCTTATACAGCATCCTTTTTATAAAGTGGAAAATTTTACTAATTTTAATTTTAAGACAGTAAAATGGTAATTTTTAACTTATAAATGTAAATGTGTTTTTGCAGTGTTTTTATAAATTTTATTATTGTATGACGTAAGTATGTATATCTGACTGACTTAAAACACATTACGTGTAATTTTGTCAATAAATTATTATTATTTATTTATAAATCAGAGGAGCGGAGCTTATAACAACCAATGGAAGCCATAGGCGCAATATTCCAAAATCTTAAGGAAACTTGCTATATAAAAAAAAAATGCTGCACATATTTAGAAACCTAAATAATGGTTTTAGGTATTCGAATTAAAATTAACAAAAAAAATATATTTTAACATAAAATTTGTTTTGGCATCTCAAATAATCATCATTCACTTACTTAAATACCTGCGAAACCCTGAAATGTGTGAAAATTCACACTTCATATAAATTTTTTTAAACTACTCTTTTGTATATATTTTTAATGTTAAGTAAATAATAAACGAGATACTTCGTTTATAGTTAGCTCTCCCCATAGCTCCACAAATATATATCTTATTAAAATCTGCATGAAACAGAAAGGTATAGTTTCATTTCTCATATTAATTTTTGCTGTTAAGTAAATGATAAATTGAATATTTCATTCTTATAAGTAACACTACCCTTGCCTCCTAAATAATCTTTTTTAATAATTTAACTTTATAATTTTCTTTTTCCCCATAATTTAACTTAAAAAAAAAATGTTTCCTCATGTACATTTTTGATGTAAAGTAAATAATATGTGAGATTTTATTTTTAAGGTGTACCCCCGTAACTCCCCAAATATACATTAAATCGAAAAGTATGTGCAACATTACAGATTTGATTTCTTATTATAAACAATTTTTATTATATACATTTTTGCTGTTAAGTTAATAATAAGCAGATGCAGACGATTCCGCTTAATTGGGCCGCCGCTTAATTGGGGCAGCCGCTTATTTGGGCAAATCTCAAAGAACAGAAACCAAACCAAGGAACCAACAGTAAATTTACATGTTTAATTGGGACAACATTCCGCTTAATTGGGACAGTTAAGATCACAGTACATATTATGTTACACATATTCTCAAGAAAATGTACAAAGAATTTAATATTACAGCGTTATTTTATGCAGGAAGGAAATGAAGGGAGCCGCACTGAATACCTGTGCTGATTTTGTAGAAGTGAAATGTTACAAAAACAAAAGACAGACTACACTTGACGCATTTTTGCATTGAATTAAATTGTATGTACCGATTTATTATTTTATTTTGAAATTTATTATTATTTTTTCTAAAAAGTTTATATTTTTTGGTTATATGTAATTTATAGTTTTGTCCAAGAGTTTATAAAATAAAATTATTGAAAGAAAAATATGCATTGTTTAATTTTATGTGAAATTCGCTTAATTGGGGCAGCCGCTTAAATGGGCCAAAATGCCTAAGTCCCGATGTGTCCCAATTAAGCGGAATCGACTGTATATCTAAAGAATTAAATCATGGTTATGAAACTAGAAAAAAAACTAATAAAGAACATATATTACCATCATATACATTAGTAAAAAATCAGCGGCATATAAGTTACATTGGAGTAAAAATATACAATAAAATTCCTTACAGCTTAAGAAGTATTAGTAACAGTAATTTATTCAACAAAAAAATAAAACAATACATCTCAGATAACATGTCTGAACTGAAATCAACTCTATTTGAGATAGTTAGAAACAATAATTGTTTAAGGTAGTATTTAATAATTATTCATACGTAAAAACCATTTGAAATGTACCGCTCAATAGGTTTATGGTGTTTCGAGAAGAGTCATAAGTCTGGCGAGGAGATCACAAACTTCTTGTTTAGTTCTTCGTCAGACTTTACATTCTGCCATAAGAGTAAGTAATATATATAGAGAAACGATACAGTGAAACGCGAAACAAATACATGAAAAAAACTAGCCATCTATTTTTCAATTAGGAAACTAAATTTACTCTGGTGGACACTTCAAAACTAACATAGTTTCATTCATAATTCTTTCCGTCAACGCCTTTCGGGAAAAATAGTGGGGGATTCTTATACCAACAATTCTTGAATGAAAGATAACAGCTGTAAACCTATATAAACAATGCATTTTCAAACATTTCAGGGTTTGAAAATTAATTCACATATTTCAATTAAATTCTTAGTTCTTATTTAATAAAATTAAACATACAATGGAATTAAAAAAATACTGTTTAAACATATTCATTAAAATTGGTATTTATGCAGGGGCGGCATCGTTTTTCGTTATATATGCCTGTTTATCTAACATTTAACTGTCATAATCCCCGATTTTTTTTAAATAATTAAAATGAAGTGGAAACTTAAAAATTATACGTAAATAAATTCCCTAAATACATAAATTGTCATAACTCTGTTAATTAATAATCTTATATAAGATTGGCTTACACCAACGTGTTCAGAAAATCTATAAAAAATATATAAATAAACAAAGGAAACTAAAACAATAAAACAAAAATAATGATTTTATTTGTATGACTACGTAAAAAATAATTGTAGGTATAATTTATCTTGACACAATACTAGAAAATTATTTTGATAAAAATTATTATATCTTAAATAATAATAATAATAATAATAATAATAATAAAAATTAATAATTATATAACTAAAAAATACACAAAAAAAACATTAAATAAAATATATATATATATATATATATATATATATATATATATATATATATATAATTCTCTATTTTCCCAAGGCCTTGCGACGTTTAGGGTTTTAACTAATACATTCGAAAAATAATCATAATGATAATAAAATATGAATATAAATATAAATATAAAAATAATACAGTTTATGACTTTCTTTCTTCTACATCCTTCTTCCGGTGTTCCTCTCTTTCTTCCTATTCTCTTTTCGGCTTCCGTCTCCGGCCTCCTTCTTTCTTGACTCTAGTTTTTCCTCCCATCTTTCGTCTCTTTTTTCGCTTCTCTTCCCTCTTTTCTTTCCTTCTCCTTTGCCTCTCTCTTCTTTTCTGTTCTCAGTTCTGTCTTACCTCCGCATTCCTTCCTTCTTCCTCGAGTACTTTCACCCACCTTTCTCCCTTTCCTTCTACACTCAACAGCTGATTTATCCTCCTCCCTTGCTTCCCATACCCTTTGTTCCTCTTCGGATTCTTCCCTTCTACCTTCACTTCCCTCCAATAATTCCATAAAGTGTTTCCTCCAGCTCCCCATAATTAGCTTCTTGCTAATTCCTACCTGTTTCTCTCTGGCCTTATTTATATATTCCCACGCTTGTTTTTCATTCTTTATCTTTTCAACTTCATCCTATTGCCTCTTCATGTGCTTTTCCTTTACCTCCTCGCAAGTTTTTTTTATATTGTCTCATTTTCCTTTGTACTCCTCTTCCGTCCTCCTCCTTTTATTTTTTTCCTCCAGGCCTTTTGCACTTCCTTTTTCGCCTTTCTACAATTCCTTCCCCACCATGGCTTCTTCCCCATCTTTGGACTCCATTTTCTCTTTTCCACCGCTCTCTCTATTCCCTCTTTCAGCTCTCTTCATCCTCTCTCCACCCCCGTTCCTTTCCATTCCATCTTCTCAATTGTTGCCATATATTTACTTATTCCCTTTTCCTTCCAGTTTTGTGTATCCTTTACCTCCTCTTCATCCTCTCTCTTTCTCCCTCTTCTTATCTCTACTATTATCGGTTGGTGGTTGACTCTATTCTCTCCCTCACTTTAAACCTGCTTATCTTTTCCCACGCCCCTTCATTTATTACAGCGTAGTCGATAGTTGATTTCTTCTCTCCCTTATAATACGTCAATCTCCCCTCTTCGTCCCCTTCTTTGTTTCCATTTAGTATACTCCATCCCTCCTCTTCCATCCATTCCAGCATAACCTCCCCTTCCTTATTTCTCTCTTTGTCCTTCGCGCCTCTCGTCTCTTCTCCTCCTTTCGTTTCCCACCCCTCACTTCCACCGTTTCTCCTATTCTCGCATTAAAATCCCCTCCCACTATGTTCAACTCCCCCTCTCTCTCTTCCATTAATTTCTCATCTATCTCCTTCAATTTTGTCTTACTTCCTCCTATATTGTACAGTGTGACTATTCGCCACTTCTCTTTTCCTACTTTCACTCTTCTCTCTACTACCCCCTCAATCCACAACTCTTCCTCCTCCTCTATACTAATCTCCCGTCTTACTCATGTGACCATCCCGCCTTTCGCTCTGCCTCTTTTCATTTGTTTCTTCGCACCTTGGAATCTCCACTCCCACCCTTTCGGCATATTTTCTTCCCATTAAATAAAATAAAAAATATATTTAAATAAATTAAATTAAACATGTTTAAATTGTTTTCGTTTTTTCACGCTAGTTATATTTTTAACTAAATCATTCGACATCCATTTTAAGGTTTTTCGAAGTTTTATTATAATTAGTCTTTTAACTATATACATTTTATGTGATTTGCATACAGAAAACCATCCTGGATATTTTTTTTCAATTTTTGCACAACATTTTTCTATAACCTTTTGTGCAAAATTAGTCATTTCTTTCAAATTTTCAAAATGTTTCTCGAAAATCTTTAAACATATTGTGATAATTAGAACCAATTCTTCTGATGGAATTTTTAAAAATAAAATTGGTTTATTGTCCTTATGTACATTATAGTCCCTGTTGACAATTAATAATTGTTTTTGATCATCTAACTGTCGTTCGCCACACATACTGTTTGCACAAACACAGCACTTAAATTTTTTTATTAAATCGTGAACGAGATATCCTGCAAAAAAGTTCACACTGCAATCTTCCAAAGTAACATTTATTGAACACGATATTGTCTGATCCGACGAATCACTAGACGAATCACTAGACGAGTCACTAGATTGCGGTGTACCTGCTGTTTGGGATGAAGACGGCTCTATTGAAGTGACAGAAGTAATTTCTTCGGTTTCTAACTGAACATCCTCGTCAATTTCGCAGTTCGAGTTTTCTGTGGTGTCTGATATTTTGCTGGTCATTTGCTGTTGTAGCGCTATTCTAAACATCTTTGCTGTCGGGTTCGTACAATGTCCTCCATGCCGCCGAATTGCAGAAAATAAATTTTCAATTGGGTCTTGATTTAACCGATTGGTTAACAAAAATTGGAAGTTTTCTTTTTTTATATCATCCCATAAAATTAAAACTCCTCTGATTGTTTGTTGTAGGCCTCTAATACAATAAATCCCTTTCTTTTCAGTACCACTTTTATTGTACACCTTCCATGTATTAATCCAGTCTAGCTTGGCTTTTAAAGTTTCAACAATGAAGGGACGATGATCAGAAACTGCACACTTATAGGGATTTGGATCGTTTAATCTTTTACTGTTTAAAAGATCAAAAATATCATTTATATCTTCTAAAAAATTTGCTGTATCGAATGCACTTCTTGATTGTATCGAATTTACTTGTTTGGCAGTTCGGATGGCCGCAGCAAAACGTTTACTAAATATTTGTGTGGCATATTTTACTTTTAATTTTTCAAATGCGTTTGGGTTAATGTGTGCTGGCGTTATTTTAACTAAAGATCTTACAATATTTTGTTTATCGATATTGTAAGTCTGTACTATATCATTCCATGTAATTATTTTGTTGTCAACATACATATTGTGTTTTAGTAGAGTGTTCCTTATATTTTTTATTAGGTGAGGTGCGTCATGTAGAGCAATAATTTTTTTATTCTGGACATAAAATATAGGTTCCAAGTCCGTAATACCCAAGTCATTTAGTGATTTTCTGTTATTAGAACCCTGATCACACGTTAATATTCGAACATTTAAACCGATGTCTTGAAGTGTCCTAATAACGGTAACAATAATTTGTTTTAAACATATACTTTTTACAGGTCCGGCACTAAAATAATAACAAATAGGTAGCTTCCAGTTGGAAAATAAACCTCTAATCAAAAACACCAAACCTTCTGTTCCAATTTTACATGTTCTTCCCATATGACCAAAATCCTCAAGGCCTTCTATTAAATCGAACATCACATTATACTCTAAATTTTTTTTAATCGCCATCTCATCAAAAATTAGTACACAATTTTTTTCTACGTCTTCCATTGCCTTCACCTTTAACTGTAATTGTTTAATAAAATTGGAATTTTTCTCAATTCCTGTTTTCAAAAACCTTATTCTCGACCATTCGTAAATTGTGCCTTTACTAGGCATATTAAACTTTAATGCGTTTCTCATATATTTATAGTTTGCAGGTGACTTGTAATATAAACTTATGGCTAATTGTTTTTCAGATTTTGTGTATGGTCTTTTTTTTTTGAGTTTGCAATCATGTTAATAAAAACATCTGCATGGGAAGAAATTTTGGACTTTGATAATTTCAGTTTTTGCCGGTGAATTTGGAGTCGGTTTTTGCTCAATTGTCTCGATTGTTCCTTTATTTTTTTTCTTAATTTATTTTTTGTGGGGGTCTCATCTGCAAGTTTCTTTGGACTTTCTATATTGAATTCTAATTTTCTTTTTGAACGAGGAGGTGTTATTGGTAGTGAAGCACTGGTACTAGGACCGCAAATCTTTTCAGCAGCACCACTTAATATTAGTTTTTCCATGTCGACCGAATCTATATTCTTTAGCACTGTTTTAATACTGTAAGTTCTAGTTGGTATAAGCACTTTTAATTTTTCAGGAGTTTCCACTGTTATATTATAGTTTTTAGGCACTGCACTTTTTATTAGTCTTTTACGTGTTTCATTCACGAAGCACGAATCTATAAAATGTTTTTCACACAACACTTTTTGTGATAAAGTTTTTTGACTTAAATCCAATAGATTAATGTTACCACAATTTTTTATCCACTCATTGCAACGTTCTTCATCTTTCACTGGAAATGTGAAAAATATCAAATTTGGGTTTTTTGCCCTAGCCGAGTCACAATTAAAATATTGACATTTTTGCGCCATGGTGTTAAATATGTTCGGAAATCAGTAAATTATAATTTTGTTTGAAACAATTTAGTCTTCACAACGTATTCTTTCGATCGATAAGAGATTTAGAAAAGAATTGAAGCTGAGAAAAACTGGGCTAGATATACCCTATAAGAAATTAATTTGAGTAGGAATCGAGACTTGGTGTATGCCAAGCGAGTCTTGACTCCCTATCAAACGATGTACCTTAAAAAACAGGTCTAAAGGGTCTAAACGATACCCAACTCGATGGGCGGCAGAGAGTACACAAATTTGATACGAAATAGCCGGTGCACTATTTCGTAAACCAGTGAATATAACAATAATAAACACTATGCAAATATTACAAAAATTACACAATAAACAAATGTGTATAAATGTGTACGAGTGTATGTGTTAAATGTGGTATACAGTACAATAATACTTTAAAACTATAAATAGTTGATAAGAAACCAATTTAAATATTGCATTAAATTTGTGGTAACTAGAATAAAAATCAGCTGAGTAAACTGGTAGAAATTTAAATCACACAAAATATTAAATTAAAAAATGTATCTTCCAAATTATCATCCATATAAATCTAATTGTTGTAAAATATATCTGTAACTATCCCAGACAAGTTGGTTATAAGGTTAACATAAAAAGAAAATACTGTTAATGTAGAAATTTTCACAATGAAATTTATTTATGAATTTAAATTAAATTGCAGAAAGTATATCACACAAAAATTCAAGAATGAAAAATTCCATATAGAAAAATATAAAGATAATTTTTATATGACTTATCCTGAACTCCTGGTGGACTGGGGTCTCCCTGGTTGGTATAACAGCTGATCTCAGGTGATTATAGAGGGTTTCGTATCCGAAACTACGCGTTTGAATTTATACAAATATATTATAATTGCACAGAAAAATAATCAGTTCGTAAGGCTGACGAATATGGAACAATTATCCACAGATTCTTCAGGTTGTAAGGCTGAGGAACACGGAATATTTATGGATGTTTGGACGCCCAGTTAGCGTTAAAAAACGCAATTATATATCGAGGCGAACTCGTGACGCGCACAAAAGTTCTATCACCAAAAACACTATTTCGGCGAATTGAACACAGTAGAATATTCTCGCAAATTAACAAACATAAAACAATTTATATTTATTTGACGAGTTATTATTATGTGAGCTTTCAATTTGAGTAGATGTTGATGTAACGAGTATCGGATATAGAATGAGAATTTTAGCAAGCTAAATTTGTATAGACACTTTAAAATGACCAAGGGTTTTAACAAATTTCTTAGAAAATTGGTGTATCTGGCCGGACATAAGAACAATAACATATTGAAAAGAGGAACCAACATGTGTTAAGTTAACTAAAGTTGACTTGACAAATGACAAATTTGATACTTTATAACAGTGGTACCCAAACTTTTCCGGTTCTGGGCGCCCTTAATGTATTAAATTTTTCCCAAGGCGCACCAAGTCAATACATAAAAAAAGGTCCACACCTCTAAACTACAAAGTAATGATAAAAAAAAAATCAGCTGTGGCCACCCCAGGACCGACCGCCATCACAAAGTACTTGTTTAATTTATGCTGCTTTTTCAAAAAATGTCTCAAATAAAAGTCGTTAGTTATTACTTTTATAGCAACTTTTGTTAAATGATTTTTTTGAAATATTTCTCTGTTGTGAAATATTCGCAAAAATCTTAAAACCGACACGAGTAAACTCCCATTTCTAGTTAACCGATTTTTACCAATAGTTGACCAACTCGTACCATTAATGTTAAAAGCTTAAATATGAAGTTTTATAAAAATCCTTTTAGCCGCATTTGCTCTGCACGTGTACACGCCTCCCTTACATATGTTGGCGGTCGATAAAAAAGGTCCTCACTTCTAAACTACAAATTAATGATCCAAAAAAAAGGTCCTCAATTCTAATCTACAAAGTGATCACCCAAAAAAAAGGTATTGGGTCTTCGCGGCGCCCCTGTAGCCTATCCACGACGCACAATTTGGGAAACGCTGCTTTATAACATAATGATTTACAAAATATGGGAATTTTCATTTATAAAAAATCCCACAGATGTGTATATAGATATATATGATTTAAAGTATTCATAATCGTAATATGAGGTGTCCATTACACTTGAATCAAATACAAAATACAAATACAGCTAGTGGTATTCTGTACTTTTTTATATCGATGCTATATAAAAATACTGGACAGATGTCTGGGTTATATGATAGGATTATATAAAATGCTCCATGAGATGTAGGTATTAAAGGAATTTACGAAACAAATAATTTTTATAAGAATGAAATATTTAAATTGTAGGAACCACGAATAATTCCATAAAGTAACAGGTGATAAAATGAGTAAAAAAATATATTAACTTGATATTTACAATAAATTAACTGTATTTATGCATATGTATAATAAACATTTCATGATTTTTATTTCTGTTTATTTATTTTTAAAATGATTTTTTAATAGTTCATATTTAAAATTTTAAATAGATTTAATTTTTTCCAAGTACTATGCACTTTCCAGAATTTCTATCTATAGAATTATACAAATTACATAATGAACAGAAATAATTTATTCAAATAATAAAAATATTCAAAATCAAATATTAATATTAAAATGAAATAGTCAAGATATTAAAACGAAAAAGTTTTATTATTTCTAAATTATTAAATATTTATTCAAAATTCTTTCAAAAACAAACTGTTATAGTCCGTACCAAATTATTTTTGAAGATCGCAATAAAATACACAAAAATTACAAAAACAAGTATACTTATTTATAATTAGTACTTAAACGTATATATGCGCCACTGACTTGACTGTCTACAACGTGGTTGTAAACATGAACCCTAACTCTTTTGTAGTTTAACAATGTGATTACAGTTATACGGGATAATTGTTTTATGCCAATCTTCAAAAATAATATAGTATGTTCTATATAATATCGCTGATGGGGGCGAAAACGGTCGAAAAAGTCATGCCTAAGAAGATCAGACTTAACAACTTTTTCACGCCCATCAGCGATATATTCCCTATACAGGACAGCTGTATTCAGAAGTTAAGAACGCCACTTGACCTTGGTAAAATTGTGTTCCTATATCTTAGGTCTTAGATAAACAGAAATATTTTTAAAGTCGTAGTAGAGAAAAAACACAACAGAAAAAGACGGAGAATATAACACGCCCACCATAATGCTCCTCTTACCGCTTTCGTCCCTTACCACCAAATCTAGGCGTTTCAACAAATCGTATGCTATCGTTTCTCTATATGTACTACTTACTCTATGATTCTGCTTAATTTTGTACCTAAGTGTGTATTCAAGTGCAATTATGTAAAATTTGAAATTATAATATATAAATATATATATATATAAAATTTTTGTTGTATATATTTTTCTATTAAGTCAATAATAAGGGAGATATATTACGTTTTTTAATAAACAGTTTTAACCCCAAAACAACCCCCTAGAGTAATAATTTTCAAATGCCTTATAGACTACAGAGTGATTATTTAATGGCGAGACGACGTCACCGAATTATCAAATAAAATAATAGAAAATCAAATAAAAGAATGGCAGGAAATCATTGACTTAATAATTTGGAGATGACGGAAGTGTCTACTACGCGCATGCGCGCATAATCGCCTGCTACGATGTGTATGAAACGGCTAATTATTAAAACTTCCAGTGACGTCGTCTCGCCATTAAATAATCACTCTGTATATTCGAATAGTGGTTTTAAACTATCATCATACAAAATTTCGTAAAAATATGGCCAGCCGTTTTTGTGTGAATCTTAGACAGACAAAAATTGTTTTTTTGCGGACACAGTGGTATCACGGTTTTCGTCGATAATCCGTCCGAAAACAATCGTTGAAATCCGAAACCGACGAAAACCGAGGTAATTATTATACCTCAATACTCATACAATAAAAAAGCACAAAAACACTAACACTGGAAAGTAATGGAATTGTTTGGCTAGACGGGCGGGCTAGATGCTCACAGAACGAGAAACAACGCAACACTGCGTAGCGCGTGGGTTGAGGTACGCCGACGAAATCCGAGGCAACCGACGAAAACCGAGACAAATTTATCGGGAAGAAATCGACGAAAACCGAAACCGACGATAACCGAAGTCAACGAAAACCGAGGTACCACTGTATTGTATTAAAATCATCTGGAATGTGTAGAAACCAAACATGAGATCGAAAAAAAAAAACAGATATAGCCTCCAATTTTATTATATTAATATCAGTGGCGCAGCCATGGGGGGGACCGACGGGCCTGGGCCCCTCCCAGGACCAGCAGATTACACGGCGCTGCTCGGAGAGTTGAAGATAAAATTTGTTAACCACAACAGTAGTTAATTTTTAAATTACTTCATTATAAACAATTTTGGCATTTTTTATTTATTTTTTTTTTTCGTATAAATAAACATTTTTTTAAGATTGCCTACGCTTGATAGGGGCCGTTATTGTTCTAGTGAAACTACATCACTTTCCAAATATGCTCCAACGAATTATATGAAGGGGATCGTTGATCATTTTCCCCCTGACACATCGACTAAAACATTCGCCCAGTCAAATGATAAAACTGTTTTAAACTAATTACTCGATTCAGATAAGATAAAGTGGAAATCTGACTTCGGTATAACCTTCACACGAGTCTGTTCGTTTGGTAAAAATTGTGGCCAAGCGGCTGATTTAGAGAACTGAACATGAGTAAGAAAAATATTGAGACTTCAAAAATATATCCCGCGAAAAATATAAATAAATATGTATTTATCGAGGAAAAAATCAAGTGAAAGTTTTTGATACATGGATTAACAATTACATTTTTTTATCAACAAATAATGGAATTATTATTTGATATAAACATCAATATCCAACAGCAGGGGTTTCGAACTGATTTGGTCGCAGTCTATTTTACATACAAAATGATAAGCAGTGACGGAACTTTGGGTTTCTTGACATTTTTTTATAAAAAAAAAAACTGGGAAGAGAGTATATTTTATATTTTTAAATATACTTTTCCCCTAAATAAGCTCAAGTGATTTTGATTACCGCTTCAGGGGCCACAAAAAATAAGGTTGAGGGCCGTATGCGGCCTGCGTGCCCTCGAAATTTGATTCAGCCCTCCCCAAGACAAAATCCTGGCTGCGCCACTAATTAATATAGATATTTTTTTAAAGAATTATCTTAGTAACAGTATATTATAATTTTCAGGGGAAAAGAAATTGTGTTTACCATTCATAATGAAATTCACAAAGGTAAGTTTTATTTTAAACAATAATTTTTGCATTTATATTAATATTGTTATTCACAGGATGGTATCTTTTCCACCACTTTAATCTATTCGAATAATCTTTTATTATAATAACAAATTATTGTAATTTTTATAAATTCAGACTACTTTTATTTAAAGGTAATTAGTATTGTCTTGTTTGATTTAATTGATTTATTATTAAAAAAAGGAAGGCGATTTGTTCTTGATTACTGTTTGTTTCACAATAGATACGTTTGCGGATTTTAAGTACCAGAGAGGTCCCCGATGCAAAGCGCATTATTGCATACATCCAGTGCCGTTTTTTCGCCTAGGCCAGGGGTCGGCAACCTTTTGGTGACAAAGAGCAAAATCTATATTGAAAAAAAAAATACAATAACATGGAAGAGCCGCTAAAAAATATATGCTATATTTAAGAAAATTCAGCTGTGGCCACCACAGGACCGACCGCCATCATAAAGTACTTATATAAAATACATTCTAGCAGCAGAGTACATGGCGCTCGGTAAAAAGAAACCTAAAAATTGTTTATTTGTTTTAAAATATACAATAAATTAATATTTACTCATAAGTACATTTAGTTTGTGATACCTATTGCACTTGCCAGTATATTACAATATAATATTTTTACCGACCGCCAACATATATAAGGGAGGTATTGTGATCATACCGATTTTGACGTTTCGAGATTTCGATGGATCTCCACGAATTGAGGTCCCTACATAACGTTTTGACTATTTTTAGCATGATGTCTGTCCGTCTGTCTATCTGTCCGTCTGTCCGTCCGTCTCTCCGTCTGTCCGTCCGTCCGTCTGTCTGTCTGTGTACACGTGCAGAGCAAATTCGGCTGAAAGGATTTTTATGAAACTTCATATTTAAGCTTCTGCCATGAGTTGATCAACTTTTGGTAAAAATCGGTTGACTAAAAATGGGAGTTTACTCGTGTCGATTTTAAGATTTTTGCAAATATTTCACAACAGAAAAATATTTCGAAAAAAATTATTGAACAAAAGTTGCTATAAAAGCAATAAATAACTTTTATTTGAGACATTTTTTGATAAAACGAAAAAAAAATTGAAAAATTTTTCCAAATTTTTCCTTAATAGTTTTAGGTCGTTACGGACCAATCATTAATTTTTTCTAGACAAAACAAGGTGTGAGAATTCCAAAAATTCAAACTTCAAATCTTTATGTCTTACCTTTTTTGAGATATGAATTTTTAAAATTCCAAAAAAAAATCAAAATTTTCCCTAATAATTTTGGGTCATTACGGACCAAACATTATATTTTTATAGACAAAACAAGGTGTGAGAATTCAAAAAATTCAAACCTCAAGTCTCTATTTCTTACCTTTTTTGATATATGAATTTTTAAAATTACAAAAAGTTTCAAAATTTTCCCTAATAGTTTTAGGTCATTACGGACCAAACATTATATTTTTCTAGACAAAACAAGGTGTGAGAATTCCAAAAATTCAAACCTCAAGTCTCTATTTCTTACCTTTTTTGAGATATGAATTTTTAAAATTCCAAAAAAAATCAAAATTTTCCCTAATAATTTTGGGTCATTACGGACCAAACATTATATTTTTCTAGACAAAACAAGGTGTGAGAATTCCAAAAATTCAAACCTCAAGTCTCTATTTCTTACCTTTTTTGATATATGAATTTTTAAAATTACAAAAAGTTTCAAAATTTTCCCTAATAGTTTTAGGTCATTACGGACCAAACATTATATTTTTCTAGACAAAACAAGGTGTGAGAATTCCAAAAATTCAAACCTCAAGTCTCTATTTCTTACATTTTATGAGATATGAATTTTTTAAAATTGCAAAAAAAAATCAAAATTTTCCCTAATGGTTTTGGGTCATTACGGACCAAACATTATATTTTTCTAGACAAAACAAGGTGTGAGAATTCCAAAAATTCAAACCTCAAGTCTCTATTTCTTACCTTTTTTGAGATATGAATTTTTAAAATTACAAAAAGTTTCAAAATTTTCCCTAATAGTTTTAGATCGTTACGGACCAAACATTAATTTTTTCTAGACAAAATAAGATGTGAGAATTCCAAAAATTCAAACCTCAAGTCTCTATCTCTTACCTTTTTTGAGATAAGATTTTTTTAAATTCCATTAAAATCAAAATTTTTCCTAATAGTTTTAGGTCATTACGGACCAAACATTAATTTTTCTAGACAAAACATGGTGTGAGAATTCCAAAAATTCAAACCTCAAATCTCTATGTCTTACCTTTTTTGAGATATGAATTTTTAAAATTACAAAAAAATCAAAATTTTCAATAGTTTTAGGTCATTACGGACCAAACATTAATTTTTTCTAGACAAAACAAGGTGTGAGAATTCCAAAAATTCAAACCTCAAATCTCTATGTCTTACCTTTATTGAGATATGAATTTTTAAAATTACAAAAAAATCAAAATTTTCAATAGTTTTAGGTCATTACGGACCAAACATTATTTTTTTCTAGACAAAACAAGGTGTAAGAATTCCAAAAATTCAAACCTCAAGTCTCTACCTCTTACCATTTTTGAGATATGAATTTTTGAAATTTACAAAAAAAAATCAAAATTTTACCAATTAGTTTTAGGTCATTACGGACCAAATATTACAGAAAAAACATCGTAAAACTAAATTTTTTAAAGATTTAAACCTTAGGTCTCTATTCCTTACCATTTTTGAGATATAGTTTTTGATTTAATACCAAAATTTCTAAAAATAACTACACTTTCACGAGACCCAATATACAATATTGTTAAAATACGTACAAAAAATAACTTAGAATTTATAAGAAAGACATTTTAATGTTATCTCGATGTTTTGTTAACCATAAATGAATTAGTATGGGATTAAAAAATTAATTAATCCTCTTAAATAAGTTGATAAGGAAATTTTATTTTTATATCATTAGTAGGAATTACGTAAACATTTATGCGACGAAACCTGTTTATCTGAAAAAATATATAAACTGTGAATTTTCATAGTTTACAGGACTTTGTAGGCAGGGCTGATATTAAAAATATTTGAGAAGATAACATTCAAAATATGATTTATCATAGTAATATAGTTTTGAAATTATTGTAGAAAACATTACAAACCAATTTGCAACAAGTTTGGAACCTAATTTTAGGACCTACTTATTTTTAAGGTCCAAAACAATTAATTCAAATATGTTATTAAAATTTTAAAGCGCTAAACTACGAAAAATCGATATTTAAATTTGACAAAAATCACGTTTTGCATGAACTAAGTGGACAAATAATGGTTTAAATTGACAAAATAAGGATTAAATTTGATTTGAATGTTTATTATAATGTTTATATGTTTATGTTTGTTAATATGGATCTTATTAGCATTAGCTAAATAAATAAACTATTATTATTATTATTATTATTATTAACAAACATAGGTTTACATTATTTTATTTATTCTTTTTTTAATATTATTATGTATTTATCATTTTTTTAAATATGGAAATGCCAACTTTAATTTTCCAAACAATCATATCTCAAAAACGGTAAGAGATAGAGACCTGCGGTTTAAATTTTTGAAATGCTCAGACTTTAAATAGTTAAGAAAAAAATTGAAGATTTAGTGGCTAGCACACAACTTTATTAATAGGCCATCAAATAAAATTGTCGAAAAGTACCAAAAATTGAAAATTAAAAAATTGATGTGAAGTGTGAATTTTCACAACATTCCAGGGTTTCGCAGGTTTTAGTAAGTGAATGATGATTATTTGGGATGCCAAAATAAATTTTATGTTAAAATATTTTTTTGTTAATTTTAATTCGAATGGCTAATATCATTATTTAGGTTTCTAAATATATGCAGTATTTTTTTTTTTTATATAGCAAGGTTCATTAAGATTTTGAAAATTGCATAACCCCGCCCAGCCTGTCTCAATTTTTTCATACTAACATGTAACGTTTCCATGGTCATGATAAATAATATCTCTGTTAGAAAATATTAGGCCAAGTTATTTCTACTCTGCTGCTAGTAGAAATAACTAGAATGTAAATAGCTAGAATGTATTTTATACAAGTTCTTTATGATGGCGGTCGGTCCTGTGGTGGCCACAGCTTATTTTTAGAGTTTTGTAGGTATGACCAAAAAACCCTTATACCGTCATTTTGTCGTCTGTCTGTCTGTCTGTCTGTCTGTTCGGTAAAAATTGTAGCCAAACGGCTAAACCTAGAGAGTTGAAAATTGGCATGCTTGTACAACTTTTTGACCCGCACATTGGAAAAATACTAAAACATCTAAAAAACATATCCCCCTAAAAATATAAACAAATATGTGCTCATCGAAAAAAAATATATTTTTTTAAAATTCTGAGTAGGGTATCAAATGAAAGCCCTTAGTACGTGGATTAACGATCAAAATTTAATTTTTGCAAAATAAATTATTTTGAGGCGATTTTTGCCAAAATTGTGCAAAAAAATTTTTGACCCACACCCTGTAGCCCAGATGGTTTAAACTAAAAATGTGAAAAAATTCTAAGTAATGTATAATGGTGTGAACCGGAATAGTACAACAGGAATTTTTGATCAGATTATGTTTTTGGAAAATAACGCATTTTTTGTGTTTTTTGGTTGACGATGCATACATGTTATACTCTTATAACACACTAAGTTGATAAGCGTTTGGTGGTCTAGTGGCTCAGTTGCTCGACAACCACACAGGATCGTTATTCACTACACAGGTTCGTTCCTGGCTTTTGGAGTCAATTTTATTTATTTATTTTTTTTTTCATATTTATTATGTTTAAATTAATTTGTTAAAATTCTAGTTATATTTTAGCACATTTTGAATTTAATTTTCAAGAGCGTAAATTTAATAACCAATTGGAATTATATTTTCATTCTGTGTCATTTATACGAAGCCAGAGGGGCGGAGCGTATGATTTAAGACAACCAATGAAAACCATAGGCCCAATTTTCAAAATCTTAATGAACCTTGTTATATAAAAAAATACTGCACTTATTTAGAAACCTAAATAATGATATTAGGTATTCGAATTAAAATTAACAAAAAAATATTTTAACATAAAATTTGTTTTTAAAGCTCTGAGATTAACAGACGATAAATTATTTTAAAAAGATCGTTCATTTTGCCGTGGTTACTACAAAGCAAAATTTGTCCTACACACTCAGCATACCGCCTTCACTTATTATATACTTGCGAAACCCTGCAGTGTGTGAAAATTCACACTTCACATCAATTTTTTATAATGAGTTTATCACTAGTTCTTCAAGTTCATAAAAATTAAACATCGGACCACGCGAGCTTGTTCCAAAAAAACTAACAACCGACACGCAAAATTTAACAAAACAATGAGAAAATTTAAATAAAATCGCTAGAACGATACTAATTCTGTAACGGTTTTAGTTTCGGGAGTAGTAGTGCTACGCTCAGTGTATTGCAACAATGAGAAACAATGTATCTGTTAAAATCGGTGCAAGTATCACAATTTACATTGATTTTTATGTGAGAATATTGATCACGTTGAATATCTTGAACATCTATAAATTAAAAATCACCCTTTCGGACCCCTTGGTAGCCATTTTTAATTGCCACAAATAACCTTATATGAAATTTTTTTTCTTACAGCAAATGTACAAGAGATTGGGCCAGAAACTTCCCTGAACACATACCTTCGAGATCATGCAGGACTTAAGGGAACAAAATCCATGTGCCTGGAAGGTGGCTGTGGAGCCTGCGTGGTCACGGCTACTGTTAGGCATCCTATCACCAAACGTGAAAGACATATCGCTGTTAATTCGGTAAGATAAAAAAAAATGAATTACAGTCTGATTTATGTATAAAGACAATGATGCCACATATAATTGCCTATTAGCTTCACATAATCATCATCAAGCCTTGTCCATCATCGGGTGATTTTGGACTGCCTCTAAAAAGAGCATTGTCTATTAAATTGCTCCATCTAACTCGTCTATCTGCCATAGGCTTCAAGTCGATGATGTTATTATAGTCTTTTGTCTTGGTTTTGAGAGCTCCATGCATTTATTTCTAGCAGGGTTGAGCGACGCCAGGTGTTCTTGTCTCGCCCTCTACGCCTACTGCCCTGAGGGTTGTATGCTAGTGCATAGCGGCACACTTTGCTAGGAGCCCTTCGAAGAGTGTGCCCTAACCAACCATACTTTCTTCTTTTTATTTGCAAATTAATGTCCATTTGACCAGTTCTTTCCCCCAATTCTACGTTTGATATTCTACGTGGCCAATAAATGCGAAGGATTCTTCGAAGACATCGATTTACAAATACTCGCACTCTTCTCTTGATAGCTTCTGTAACGAACCAAGTCTTGCAGCCGTACAGAAGAACTGACGTCACGCATGCCCTGAATATGGTAGTTTTCGTGGAAGTACTGTAGATCGCAGAATTCCATACCCGGCTAAGTTGGATGAAGGCGCCTCTCGCTTTGCGTATTCTGCTTTCCACATTTATATCCGCGCCACCGTCCACAGACACAACACTCCCCAAATACTGGAAATCATCCACACGCTCGATTTGATGGTTACAGAGCAGTAAAGGTCTATCTGCATTTATCCGCATTTCTATAAGATAAGAGCACAAATAATGGCATTAATGGAAATAATCAATGTCATTAAATCAAAAAAATTTGGTAGATAAAAATCTCTAGAATATATTTGCCGCTTAATATGAATGTTAACATATTTCTTAAAAATAATAATTGTGTACGTTCCATAATAATAACAAATTGAAATACATATTTATTTTCTCAAATGTCTTAACTGGTAAAATTTTTATTTGCAGTGTCTGGTGCCGATCCTAGCATGTCATGACTGGAACATAAGTACAGTGGAAGGAATTGGTAATCGTCGGTCAGGATATCATCCAGTGCAGAAGGCTCTAGCCAAGTTTAATGGAACTCAATGTGGATTTTGCTCTGGAGGAATGGTCATGAACATGTATGCTTTGTTGGAAGAAAATGAATATCTTTCGGTTAAGGAGGTTGAAAATTCTTTTGGAGGAAGTATTTGCAGATGTACAGGTAAACAGGAAAAATTATTAAGTGTCCCGCATGTCCCGCATTCGGAAATATAGCACTTATTCTAAAATAATAATATTGCTTTTATAAAAATTTTAACTAAATATTAACGATTTTTATTATTATTTTTTTTTTTTAATCCAAAATTTAACAATTAATTTCTTGATATCTTTACGCTGTTAGCAGTTAGCAGAAGATTCCCCTTAATATAATATTAACTACTCACTCAGTATGTGTTTTATCTACCTGGAACAAAGGGACCCATTGGGCGAGTATTCTCCCTTGTTAATGCAATGTGGACGTCTGAAAAAACGGCGCTTAAAATTGAGACTGTTCATGCAATGTTGCAAGTAAAATTTAATATGGGAAAATATGAGAACTTTTATGATATTTTGAACTCTGATTCTGAACCTCTGAAGAAAATTTGTAAAATGTGCAAAAATATGATTTTAAAAGACAGTGTGATATAAAATAACTTAATATAATTTTAATAATATAATAATAAAATATTAATATTTTCGTATGAAGTGCTTTTTAATTGTTTGTAAACAAATTGGGAATTATATGCCTCATTGATAAAATTCGAAGAAACTCTTGGGCAGGGCCGGCGCGAGGCATGTGCAGCATGTGCGGCCGCACATGGCCCCGCGGTCAACAGCAGGCCCCGCGGTTCAACAACAGGCCCCGCGCATGGAGATGAGGACCTTTTTTTTGCTCCTCACTTGGATCTGAACAGCAGGCCCCGCGGCTCTACTCGCACATGGCCTCGCAAATCCTAGCGCCGGCTCTGCTCTTGGGATATACACAGATAAAAATGGTGAGCAGATATTTCTTTTGAGGGAGGGGTCATAAAAAAATGTCCCGCATTTAGTTCGTAAAAAGTTGGCAGCCTTAATCTATACAATGTAATACAGCGTTCACAACCTCGAAATTATAAATTGCACTCAAACTTTTTAAAAACTCCTTTAAAAACGTGTTTTTTTTTAGTGCTTGAGGGGGAGGCTTAAGCCCACTTCCCCCTTATGTGCGCCCCTACCAGACTACCCGTCCTCCTTTTTTACCGACCGCCAACATATATAAGGGAGATATTGTGATCATACCGATTTTGACATTTAGAGATTTCGATGGATCTCCATGAATTGAGGTCTCTACATAACGTTTTGACTATTTTTAGCATGATGTCTGTTGGTCTTTCTGTCCGTCTGTCCGTCATTTCGTCTGTCCGTCTGTCCGTCTGTTCGTCTGTCCGTCTGTCTGTGTACACGTGCAGAGCAAATTCGGCTGAAAGGATTTTTATGAAACTACATATTTAAGCTTCTGCCATCAATGGTACGAGTTGATCAACTTTTGGTAAAAATCGGTTGACTAAAAATGGGAGTTTACTCGTGTCAATTTTAAGATTTTTGCGAATATTTCACAACAGAAAAATATTTCGAAAAAATTTATTGAACAAAAAAGCAATAACAACTTTTATCTGAGACATTTTTTGATAAAACGAGAAAAAGTCTCAATTCTTTCATACTTATTCAGTGAATTTCATTTATCCTGCAATATAAGTATTATCGTTACTATGGTAGTTGAAATCTGACAGCAATGTAAAATTGCGTTTCTTTTAATAACATAGGCGATTTAACATTGCTGTCAAAATAATTTGTCGTTACTAGGGAAACCATGCATAATAATAATTCCAATGTTGCAGGATAAAAGATATTCACTATATGTAACGTTTCCATGGTCATGATAAATAATATCTCTCTTAGAAAATATTAGATTAGATTAGATCAGATTAGATTAGATTAGATTAGATTAGACTTTATTTAGCATTAGGCCAAGTTATTTCTACTCTGCTACTAGAATGTATTTTATACAAGTACTTTGTGATGGCGGTCAGTCCTGTGGTGGCCACAGCTGATTTTTTTTTCTCGAAAAAGCGAAGTGTGTGTAAGTTGGGAAAAAAAGTCCGAACATAGATGTACCAAGAACCGAAATGTAGTATTTTCTGAACCAAACCGGAAGTACAATAGATCAAGGGCAAATTTGATTTTTTTAAATGGTAACGTATATTGAGTTGGGTATCTTTGAATAGTGCTTATGAGAAGATATAACTTTTACTTAAACTTTTTTTTTATCTTTTACGGTTTACGATAAACGTTTTCTCTATTATAACTACTTGAAAGTAGAATATTTTTATTTACAATGTTCAAAGTGCCTTCCATTTTGATTTAACATTTTAGTATCTTTACTCTTGAGCTACCTATAGCCCGAAGCATAATAAAAGAATATTTCACTTTCTATTCGTACTTTCAATTACGACTTGAAAGTGAAATGTTTTAATTATTATTATTTGTATTATGCTCCGAGCTACAGATAGCTCTTACTCTTGAGTGGTTGTGAAAGTGTTTAAATCAAACTGGAAGGCACTTTTTTACTTACATATTTTGCTTTCAAGTCATTCTAGAGAATTTATTTTATAATTTTTTTGATAAATGTAAAAGATATTAAGAAAACGTCTAAGTAAAAGTTGTTTTTTTTCAAAATCTCTAACCAAAGATACAAAACTCGACTTACGATACTATTTAAAAATCAAAGTTGTCCTTCCTATTCTGTACTTTTGGTTTGTTCCGGAAAATTTAAATACTACCATTCTCTTTGGGTTGACTTTGGTCATCAATTATTTTCTCCAAAACTTGCTCACACATTGAGTTTCCGAGAAAAAAAGGGTGGATGGGTGATCATATATACACCGTATAATAGATTTAAGAACGTCTATTTCTTTACAATAGCGAAACGTTTTCAAAACTAATTTGGAAGCATCTAGAACGACCAATGATATTTGCTACCTCGCCCTTTTCCCAAATTTTATCATTTTGAAGAGAAATATGTCCTATTTTTAGACTATACCTTTAATGTGTCCGTCCTAATCAGAACTGTATTTACTTACATTGAGGCCCGAGTTGCAAATGGTTTCTGGGGCCCTCTCCCCTAATTAAGAAAGTGATTTAAAAATTTATTAGATTAAAAATGCATTTGTTTTTTATTTTACTTCAATAATTTGTTCAAAAAAATATTCAGATCAATTCTGTAAAAAGTTACTATAAATGTTACAGTGTAGTAACGTTACTACAAGATAACTTTTATAGTGACTTTAATAGTAACTTTAACATTTTTCGTATTCTGTAATATCCAACTGTAGTGACGTCGCTATGAAAGTTATACAGTGAATTTCATTTATCCTGCAGTATATGTATTATCGTTACTATGGTAGTTGAAATCTGACAGCAATGTAAAATTGCGTTTCTTTTAATTTGCAACATAGGCGATCTAACAATGCTGTCAAAATAATTTGTCGTTACTAGGGAAACCATGCATAATAAAAATTTCAATGTTTCAGGGTAAAAGATATTCACTGAATCTTAGTGACAGTTACTGAGAAAAGAATGAAGTTAGTTACAGAAGCGCAACACGCATGCGCATTGATGGTATATAGATAACAGTTGAGGTTAAAAATGTCAAAATATTGTATTGCTTACATTATTTTGTTGTTATATAATATATATAATGGTATATACATTTATAAAATATAAAGAAAAACAAAATGAGAGAAGAAATTAAAAAAAAAAAACAAACAGAATGCAAAGACAAATTCTAGACAATATAACCAGCGGCGCAGGCGGGTGGGATTTTGGGGTTAGAACCTCCCATGAAGCTGAATTTTTTATTATTTCAATACATTTTCCTTGTTTTGTCATTACTTCCATACGTCTCATTTTATAATCCTCCCCTTTTGCGTCAGTGAATAGAGCTTTTGTTATTTTTTTTTTAAAACAATAATATTTTTTTTAATAATTTAAAAAAAGAATCATATGAAAAATGAGGAATTGGAAAAGACTTTTTGATCTTCAATATATTTCATCTCTTGAAATATAAACATTTACCTACACTCATACATACATATTTTATACATATTTAATTTATATAATTTTCTTTACTAATCTTCTTCATTTTCTATTATATCTAAAAATTACATTTAAAATCAAATGTACGCTATTTTTATCTTCATAAGAACAAAGTTGTTACTTATAAACACCAGCACTTGGTAGTTACTATATAGGAACTTTTATAGTAACATGTTACTAAATATTGTAGTAACATTTGTCTTATGGAATACGAAATACCCCAAAGGTATTTTCTACCTGACCTTGCTCATAGTGACAAATTTAGTTACTATGATCATAGTCACTGATTTACAGAATTGGTCTGATAGTATTAATAACACTGTAATTATCAGTAGAGTTCACCGAAGGTTACAGAGGCGACAATGTACTATTTTTTACTTCTCAGTTTGTAGTATTGTTTTTAATTGGTTGTTTTATAATGTCGTAGGTTACAGACCAATAATGGATGCATTTAAATCACTCTGTGTTGACGCAGATCAATCTTTAAAAGACAAATACCCTGATATTGAGGATATAGTTTGCGAAAAGACTGGTAAAATATGTAAAGGAACATGCAAAAAATCTGAATGGGACGTTATTCTGGACTCGGAAGACAGAAATGTCCATGTACAAGCAAAAGGCGCTAGTTGGTACAAAGTATACTCTATTGATAATATTTTGCAATTATTTCACGAAATTGGAGACTTGGATTACCGACTAGCAGCTGGCAATACTGCAAAAGGTAAGTTAAAAATTGGTATATGAGGGTTACCTTTTATGTTTTTACAAACGACCACTAGATGGCAATATTGAAATGTGTCATTACTATATTCGTAAAATTTGACATTTGTTATTGCGAAATCAGTGGCAGCTTATATATTGACCAAGTAGTTTGTTGACAGTAAGCGTTAAAAAAAAAACAAGTTTGTGAAAAAATGGATATTACTCGTGAAGGGTTTCGTTGGAGGATTTTTTACGATTTTAGTAAAGGCCTAACTCAACCACAATGCATAGATTCACTTTGTTCAACCTTTGGCAATGAAGCACCATCAAAAAAGACTGATTACAATTGGTTTGCAGAATTTCGTCTTGGTCGTGCGTCTGTCAGTGATGAATCTCGTGAAGGTCGACCAAAATCGGTTGTGATTCAAAAAAATTGACGTGAAGTGTGAATATTCACACATTTCAGGGTTGCGCAGGTATATAATAAGTGAAGGCGGTATGCTGAGTGTGTAGGACAAATTTTACTTTGTAGTAATCACGGCAAAATGAACGATATTTTTAAAATAATTTATCGTCTGGTAATCATATAATAAGACTGGTTATTAAATTTACGCTCTTAAAAATTAAATACAACATTTGTCAAAATATAACTAGAATTTTCACAAAATAATTTTAACATAATAAAAATGCAAAAAAAAAAACAGAAAAAATAAAATTCACTCCGTACTCGAACTCGAAACCCTTCGTTTCCAGCGCATTTTAGCTTACGACACCAGTGCTCTAACCCATTACGCTATCGCACGCCTTGCATGTGATTGTCTTACATTGGTATAACTTTTGTACTTTGTGAACCAAAAACCACAAAAAATGCATTATTTTCCGAAAACATAATCTGATCAAAAATTCCTGTTGTACTATTTCGGTTCAGACCAATATACATTACTTAGAATTTTTTTAGATTTTTAGTTTAAACCATCTGTGCTACAGGGTGTGGGACAAATTTTTTTTGCACAATTTTGGCAAAAATCGCATAAAAATAATTTATTTTGCTAAAATAAAAATTTGAATGTTACTCCACGTACTAAGGGCTTTCATTTGATACCCTACTCAAAATTTAAAAAAAATATTTTTGTTTTCGATGAGCACATATTTGTTTATATTTTTAGGGGGGTATGTTTTTTAGATGTTTTAGTATTTTTCCTATGTGCGGGTCAAAGAGTTGTATAAGTTTGGTTACAATTTTTACCGTACAGACAGACAGACAGATAGACAGACAGACAGACAGACAGACAGACAGACAGACAGACAGACAGACAGACAGACAGACAGACAGACAGACAGACAGACAGACAGACGACAAAATGACGGTATAAGGCTTTTTTGGTCATACCTACAAAACTCTAAAAACGATGCTGTACGCAAAATGATTGCAGAAGAGCGGCATGTGACTTACCGTGAGATAGAGGCATCCTTTGGCATATCGCAGACAGCAATACATTCTATTTTGCATGAACATTTAGCTGTGAAAAAGATATGTTTTTTGAAAACGCTCGGTCGTTCGTTCGTAGGTAGAACGTCGCTTAGCCCCGGCTCTTATCTAACATTTTTGAAACAAACAATTCACTTTATGTACCATAGCTACTGTATTTTAAACCAGATCTGTTAAGTTTATGGCGATGTTTATTGCCCTTATAAATCGGACATCTGGGATTTGGGCAATATTTTTAATATTTTTATATAGTATGGTTGTAAGAAAATACAGACTAAGCCTATTAGTTTCAAATAAACTGCCCTACAAATTGATGACAATAAATAATACACTTTATGATAATACATTACAAGCCGAGTTCTCGCGAAGTTCAACATGACATCGATCCAGATGGATCACTCCGGTCACTGCTCACAATCGCCCGACCAATCGTATCCTTGAAACTTGAAACTATACAGTGAGCCGTGAGCCGGTTCATTTCAATTTGGTGAACCGTGTCACTTCGGTCAGTGTACTGAGCCGGCTCAGTGAGCCGGTTCGTTCATGAACGACCCATCTCTAGTTAGGTATATTACGTCGTCAACCTTATTTGAAATAATATCCCGGTTATTTGCATACGACTATGTACTACTCCCGCGACTTCGCTAAATTTTGGCGCAGCACTGGCACCAAGGAATTAGTCTCTAGACCTCGACACATTGATGGCAAACTTACAGACATTGAAATTGCAGAGCACTGGAAAAATATTTTTCTCGCAGACTCCGTAAGTAGCAGTAAGACCAGTCTTCCACCTACAACTTACCAACCGACTCGAGAGGAATGCCTTATAATAACAGAGGAACTCGGTAAGGCCATCAAACATCTGAAAAAAGGTTCAGCCGCCGGTCCGGACGGTTTGAGAGGCGAACACTTAAACTGTGCTACGGCTCGCCTACATGTCCTTCTAGCGGTCTGTTTCACTTTCATGATGGTCCATTGCCACATCCCAGATAGCCCCACTAGTACTGATATTGTTCCTGTCCCCAAACGAAAACGCAGTTCTTTGACCGACAGCAACAACTACAGGCCCATCGCCATCGCTACTGCTTCTTCCAAGGTACTTGAAAGAGTGATCATGGCAAAGTGCAGCGAGAATCTGAGTAGTACTCATAATCAGTTTGGATTTAAGAGTGGCCTCGGCACCGATATGGCGATATATACTCTCAAGTCTACCATATCTCACTACACACAGAGAAGTACGCCGGTGTACGCCCTACTGTTGGATTTGAGAAAAGCATTTGATCGAGTTAACAGATCTATGCTCTGCAAAATATTACTAAAGAAAGGCGTGCCACCCCGTATCGTTGAGATGCTGCGAGTTTGGTACTCGAGTGAGAGAAAAAGGGTAAGGTGGGGACCGGTTAGATCCAGCCCCTTAGCAGTAGATGCTGGAGTTCGTCAGGGCAGCCTGATGTCACCGTCTCTCTTCAATGTCTACATGGACGGTCTAAGTGGTAGACTGAACGGAGAGAAAATAGGGTGTGTTAGGGGGAGCACTCTTATCAAACATGTTAGCTATGCGGACGATATGGTTCTCATCAGTCCGTCTCTTGCTGGATTGCGTCGACTGTTGAGTATATGTGTTCAGTATGCCGATGAACATGGTCTCCTCTACAACGCCAGCAAGACCGAGTACATTGTGTTCCAGCCGCGAGGCAAAAAGTACAATGTTCCTGGCATAAGTCTCAACGGTACCGCAGTCAAGCAAGTGTCATCTGTTACCTACCTCGGCCACATTATCTCAGACAGATAATATGTCCGACAACGCTGACATTGAACGACAGTGTAGAGCTATATGTGTCCGAGCTAACATGTTGAATAGGAGATTTGCGAAATGTAACCCTAGTATGCGAGTCTACCTTTTTAAAACATACTGTGCTAATTTTTATACCGCACCTCTCTCGGTACATTATAGCAACAGTTGTTTCCGTAGACTCGTTACTTGTTACAATAATGCATTCCGCCTTATTAATAATATACCGAGATATTGTAGCGCTAGTAGTATGTTAGTTAATAGTAATGTCAATACGTGTAAATCAGTTGTAAGAATGAATGTGTGTAATTTTAGATCTCGTTTGTACAACTCTGTAAATCCGCTTGTCCGCTCTTGCTTTCGTACGGACTCTGTCTTCACTAGGTCTTGGGCGACGGCGGTCGGTTTTGTACAAACGACATTATAGTGTATAATTTGTAAACAATACTGTGTTATTTGTTCCTTTATGTTTTATGTTATGTTTTATTTGTTTATTTCTCTTTTCTTGTTTTGTTTGTATTATTATTGTTAATAATGGTTACGTGCTGTAATATTAAATTAAATAAATAAAATAAAATATATTTCCTATGTTCAATAAAAAAAGTAGACACCCGGTAAACAGGTTTATTATTCTATTATACGTGGTTAATTTTATCAAAGGAGAGTAAGAATTAAACTTTATTTTAGGTGTCTTTAGAATTGTGAAACCTCCTCAAGTTTGGATTGATATTACTGCAGTACCAGAACTGGTGTCGCATAAAATTAGCGAAAATGTGATTTTTGGCGGCAATGTTTCATTGACTGAGACCATGAATATTATGCTGGCTATCTCATCTGATAATCCAAAATTTTGGTACTTAAAAAAACTTCATGACCATCTTGATGTTGTCGCTAATGTTCCAGTCAGAAATGTAAGTATCTGTAATGGAGATAATTTTAATATCGTTTCAGTAATAAAATTTCTTAATTAAATTGTATATTCAATTAGAGAAAAATATTACAAATTTTTCGATAAAAGGTAATATACTTCTTAGAAAGGGACATTCAAGATAAGTGCATGACATGTTTATTAGTATAACTGAAACCCTAATAGTATAAGCCAAAAAAGGAAATCGTAAATTCTATTGTAACGTGTTCGGGTTCTTCAAACAAAAAACGCAGGATTTTCAGGTAAAAGGTAAGGTAAAATTTATTTACATTTAAAATATTGCACTTATATTTTTGTAGTATACGAAATACTAATTACACTTTTCTCCCGGAGGCACAAACTGTCAGTATATTTGCCTGAGCAAGCCTAAAAATCCACTAACTACATAAAAACATCTCGTTACCAAGTAAACTTAGTTCGATTGTTACAATGTTCCGTGGTTTTGTAAAGACTTCTAGATTATTCCATGGTTTCCATGGATATGACTTACAAGAACTTTCCAGTTTAGTCCATGAAATTCGACCATATGCGTCCCACGAGGGAAATAAAAACATTTTAGCACAAGTTAAAATTATTTAAATTATGAATAAGGTTCTCACTTATGTACCAAACCACCACAAGTGGTTGGAGCTCTTGGGGGAGGGGCTCAGCACTTATATTTTAACAAAAACACCTAAAAACCATGTGTTAAGGGGCTCTTGCCCCTGACCCCCCCCCCCCGGGGGGAGGGTTGGCTGCACTACACACGATCTATGCAGACGACTCTCCATTTAATAAGTGACAGTAATTCATATTCTTATTTTAATGAAGCGACTGAATATCCATCATATGTTATTTTTCAAAATTTAAAACAATTGCAGTGTATTTATATACGTCGCTCCTGTACGATATAAGAAAACAGTCGCTCAGCTCTATATTTGTATTTCATATAGATTAAAACTTTCCTCAATGTCCATTTGAATCATTGAAATCTCCGGGTTTCTTATCTGTCTTTAATGCTGCAATAAACTATTAAACTATTGTTTTTCATGCTTTTGGTGTGTTCAGTAGGGTATCATTTCTGAGTGAAACACTGTGGTTATTTTGGTATTTTGAATAATATTTTAAATACATATATATATATATATATTTACCTAGCACAGTCGTAATAAAATTTTCTAATGTATTAGAAAATTGTTTTCTTCTTTTTTACGGGGGGGGGGTCCCCCGGCCTATATTCTGGGTGCGCCACTGACGAAAATAAATTTTATTACATAAAAAAATTAAAATACATCCAATATTTTAATTAAAAATATAATTAAATACTAATTTTTACTTGCCCGACCTTAATATATAAGGGGCAAGTATTGTAATCGCGAAAATTTTCGATGTCGAGATTTTGACTGATGACCACGTTTCATGGTCCAGGGAATCCAAAAAACCTATTTTCGAAGTGCCGTCCGTATGTGTGTGTGTCTGTGTGTGTGTCTGTGTGTGTGTCTGTGTGTGTGTCTGTGTGTGTGTCTGTGTGTGTCTGTATGTATACACGATAACTCAAGGACGGTTCAACTTAGAGAATTCGTTTTGGTACTAAAAAATTCTCCTATTAAATGGGAAGAACCCTATTGTTTTTTATAAAGATCGTTTGAATAGAAATGGGAGTTTACTCGTGTCGATTTTAAGATTTTTGCGAATATTTAGCAACAGAAAAATATTTCGAAAAAATTTATTGAACAAAAGTTACTATAAATGCAATAACTAATAACTTTTATTTGAGACGTTTTTTGATAAAACGAAAAATTTTGAAAATTTTTTGTAAAATTATTTAAAATTTTTCCAAGTCTCAATTTTTTCATATTTATATGTAACGTTTCCATGGTCATGATAATTAATTCGTAACAAGTAAACCTAGCCTTGGACAAAAATTTGTATAGAACATAATTTGATGTATTTTTGAAGATTTGTCTAACTATTAAAAAAAAAAAAAATTAAATTAATTTTTTTTTTATTTATTTTTTTTGGGAGGGCAAGTCTAGCGGAGGTTTCCCTTCGCCACTGGTTTATATTAGAAGGAAGTACCCTCATCCTACTTCGAATTTGTGTAACACAGGGGTCCTCAAAGTGGTCGATATCGACCCCCGGGGTCGATATGACATTGTTAGGGGTCGATTCTGGCTCGGGGGTCGATTGGGGGTCTATGGAAAAAAGTAAAAAATTACTAGTACAATTTAAATATATAACTGTGTTGAGGCTGGTTTTAGCTATGTTAATTCCATCCTGACAAAACAGAGAAACAAATTAGATGTAGAATTCCGTGACGATTTAAGGTTGAAATTAACTAATTTTGAACTTGACATTGCTAATCTTGCAAAGAGTCACCAATTACACCCGTCACATTGACAATGATAGGAAATTTTATTTAATAATAATATTATTGTAATGCAATTAGATATAATTATATAAGATAAATGCAATATAAATAAAAAACAATGTACAATAAACAATATAAGAAATCACATAAGCGTATCTTTTGCTTGCCCTATTATAATAACGTAATTGTAAAATAGAGGGGGTCAATACGAAGTCGAAAAACTCTTCTGGGGGGTCGACGGTCAAAAAAGTTTGGGGACCCCTGGTGTAACAGGTGAGTTTAAGAAGAACCAAGGTTGTAAAAAATAAATTGAATTTTAAATTGCATACTTCGAAATAAGTCCGCAAGATATCTGTCATAAGGAGTTATTTATACATTTTGTATTTCTTATAATATGGAATTATAAGGATTTTTTGTTAGATGCATCATGAACCATCTGTCATTACAATACATACCTATTGAAATATATTATATTTTTTAGATTGGAACCTTAGCTGGAAATCTTTCCATAAAACACGAGCATAATGAATTTCCATCAGACGTATTTTTGCTTCTGGAAGCTGTTGGTGCAACACTAACTGTTGGTAAGTTTATTTAGTTTATTTAATTGTTCTTATATTCAAATTAATATGTTATGTTTCACAGTTCAAAGTAATGGTTCTGTTGTCATAAAAACTTTACCTGATTATTTGAAATTCGATATGAAAAAGTGTATTCTGAAAACAATAAGTTTGCCACAATTACCTAAGGAAACGCATATTTTTGAATCATATAAGGTAAGTAAAATTTGCGAGGATATTTTTATTTGAATTTATGTGAATTTTTTCGCTAAGCTAGAAGTAGCTGTGGAAGCGTAGTAGAGAAGTGAACGCGAGATGTTTCGCGTTCAACGCGATGACGACGTTCAGTTCGCCGGCTTAAATGTGATTTTACTAAATCTATTCTCATTTATTTATTTTCAAACCAATGAAATGATTTTAGAAATCATTACATAGCTTTAAAACAAAAACAAAAAATAATGTTTAGTTGCCAAGTATATTTAAACAAATCTGTGGTATTTTGGTGCTGCTGAATTCAAAAATAAAAGTAGTTTTTTCGAAATGTCTGTAGCTCATGAGAATAAATACCTACCCTAAATTCCATTGTCAGATGTTGGAGAAAATCAAGACTTAGAATATAGCACAGAGGTAGGCTATGAAAGTAAATATGAAGGAACCATTTTAAAGGAAGAAAAAATGGAAAGAAGGAAACATCTGAGCAATTGTCCCGAAAAGAACTAAGATATCCGAGAACTGTACTCAAGACCAAGTTTCACATAAGAACTGAGAGGCGGAGAATTACAGTGGATAGAATGATTACGTGATGAAGATGAGGGCGGACTGAATAGTTAGGAAGACACCAGTGGGAAGACCTCGCAAGAGATGAATCAACCTGTTTAGGTTTGTGATTACAGTCAACTCTGGCATGTTTGCTAAACGAACAGCGAGTGAAATACTGCAACAGCATACTCAACAGCCACGTTCGCTAAACCCATTTTTTTATATTCATTTTATTAAAAAAAAGACTACTTATCTTTTAAAAGTCATCCAATCACGTTTTCTGGTTTGTTTGTAAAACTACAATTCTATTGTTATAATTTACTTTAAAACTTTCCACATTTCGTATTACTGATATTTGACCGAAATCGAATTCTTATTTCTGGCTGAGTTAAGGTTCTAGTCATATCTATGCCCGAGAAGCTTCGGACCACATTTCGTATTAATTTTTAAATCTATTTTTAATTTTTTAGATAACACCACGAGTTCAAAATGCGCATGCCTATGTAAACGCAGCATTTTTAGTTGAATTCTCCAGTAACGATGTTGTGAAACGAGCAAGATTTGTGTACGGTGGAATAAATCCAAGTTTCATCCATGCAACAGCTACAGAAACATATTTAGCAGGCAAACATTTGTTTGACGTAAACACTATACAGGGAGCTCTTCAACAACTGAACACTGAGATAAAGCCTGATAATGTAATAACAGATGCCAGCCCGACATTCAGGAAGAATTTGGCATTGGCTTTATTTTACAAGGTAAGAATAAATCTCTATATACATATATAAAAGGAAAATTGTTTGTTTGTTTGTTTGTTCGCTATACATTTCTAGGCCGTTTACCCGATTTAGACCAAATTTTACACAGTTACTTTTTAGGTCCCTGCGGGATTAATGGTGCTAAAAAAAAAAAACAGTTTTTAAATTATGTACATTTATTATTTACTTATTCCATGAAGCAGAAGCCAAAGGCTTGTAGAGCTTCGATACAAGTACATTCATTTATACATCGGTGTTACAAAAAGAGCGGACATAAAATGTAACAAAATGTAACTAATATTAAATCAAACTTAAACTATATACTATTACAAAAGGATCGAAAACAAAATAATAATACATATTATTATAACAATAATGAATTACGAAATAATATAAACAGAATAAAATGTAATACCCAAATAATAAACATATACTATATACTATTGAAATAACTATCTAGATTATTCTTAAAAATATTCACACTGTTGGAACTGACAACAGAGCTAGGCAGACTATTCCAAATATCGAAAACACGATTAGACAAAAAACTTTCCCGCACTTTCTTTCGATATTTTTCATGTTTAAGCTTAAGAATGTGACCTCGTAATCCCATATTCGCACTTAACACAAATAGATTCGACAAATCACAATTATAATTCCCCGTTAAGACACGAAACGCCACTATTAAGTCACCTCGAAGTCGACGGTCAGAAAGAGGCGTAAGATTTAAAATTTGAAGACGTTCTTCATAGGGCAAATTTTTAATTTGAGGAGACATCTTGGTGGCTCTTCGTTGCACGCGCTCCAATAAATTAATGTCCTTAATTAGCCACGGAGACCACACAGCAATACTGAACTCAAGAATTGGTCTAATATAGGTGGTGAATAACTTTAGCGCCAGTGAGGGTGATGGTCTCGAAAAGGACTTATTAATGACGTAAAGCATAAAATTGGCTTTTCGTGCACATTCTAGAGCTTGTTGGGACCAAGACAAGTTTGATGTAATAATGATTCCCAAGTCAACCTGAGAATCAACTTTCTTTAACGGAATCCCGTTAAGCAGGTAGAGGTGTTGTGGGTTATTGAAGCCCATGTGTAACACGCTGGTCTTGTTAACATTGAGTGGGATTAACCACTTTGTAGACCAACGGAAGATCTCATCAAGGTCGATCTGTATTGCTTGTTGATCAGTTACAGCATTATTAAATAATTTAGTATCATCGGCAAACATCGCATGTGGAGAAGTAATGATTGATGAAAGATCAGCAACATATATAAGAAATAACAGAGGACCGACGACAGAGCCCTGAGGAATTCCGCTGAGGACAGGTTTCGGAGTGGAAAATGCATCACCTACCTTTACTTGGAATGATAAGTCAGATAGAAACGCTCTAATCCAGTTCAGAAGATTAACCCGTATGCCATAATGTTCGAGTTTAAGAAGAAGCCGTCGGATCGGTACTTTATCGAATGCTCGTGCGAAATCGAGGTAAATCACATCCAATGGTATATTATTATCAAGAGCACTTGTCCAAATATTAGTGCAATACAATAAATTAGTCGCAACTGAACGTCCAGGCAAGAATCCATGCTGATGTTGTGGGATAATGTTATTCTTCTCTAGAAATGGTAAAATTTTTGATACGATTATACGTTCCATAATTTTTCTCACTGACGAAGCCACGCTAATTGGTCTGTAGTTCGACACATCGAGCTTATCTCCCTTTTTAAATATAGGAGTGATGTGAGCAAGCCGCCAGGAGGGGGGAAGGATGCACGAAGTAAAAGAAGAATTCATAATTTGTGATAATGGTTCAGCCAGAAAATCCTTACAACGTTTCAAGACAACAGATGGTATTTTATCAGGTCCAAGAGAGGAAGATTCCTTGAGGCTTGCTAACTCCTTGAAAACTAAGTCAGGTGAAAATTCCAGGTCAGTTAGGCTTTCAGAAATACGTGTCCTAGGATCCAAATGTGGTAAAGGTCCATCACTTTCAGTCGTGTAGGCAGTAACAAATTCATTCGAAAATAATTCAGCAACTTTCAAATTATCACAGCACATATTTCCGGAAGAATCTTTCAGAATTGGTGATGCTGGGTTACAAGAAAGAGAAGTACGAATATAATTATAAAAAGCCTGTGATCCAGTAGATAGAAGATTATTTTCGTAATCTCTTCTTGCTATTCTTGTTTGAGATAATAATTTGTTTGATAAAATTCGATGCTGCATGTAACGATCATGAGATGGAGCGGATTTGTATCTTCTCCATAGCCGACACTTTTCTCTGTGTAGTAGATTTAGTTTAGGCGTAAACCAGCTTTTCTTAAATGAGTTCTTTGGAAGTCGTCTCGGGGTATGATTGTTAACGGTTTCAAGTAAAGTGCGACTAAAACTATTCCATTGATCAACAGTACTAGTATTACTGAGAATTAAGTCAAACATTGAAAGTTTATCGTTTATAATGTCAAAATCAGCCTTCCAATAATTCTTATGATGAATAGGGTTAGTTGGATTATAAACGATTTGTATAGATGTCAAAAGACAGCAATGGTCAGAACGTCCAATAGGCGACAAATAGTTAATGTCTGTGAATAATGACGGATTGTTTGTGAGAAGAAGATCCAACGTGGATGGTTCTTGATTAATTCGAAATCTAGTCGGTTGCGTGATTAATTGACTTAAATTAGTGTTACCTAGCATATTAGTGAAGAGATTCTGAGAAGTATCGCTATCCGATATTGTCCTTAAAGGCCATGATATTTTCGGGAAATTGAAATCTCCGAAAATTAGCATATTAGTATATTTCTCATTTAAAGATCGGATATTTTCAAAATGAATTATATCGTCATCAACAAAGGACCTAGGCTGGCGATAAACAGTAGCAATAAGAAGTTCAGTGGAGTTACAGCGGACTTTAAACCAGAGACTTTCCATATTAGGTATATCAATACTGAGATTTATCATTTGGTACTTGTTAAATATGGATTCAAGAAAGTATATACAAACTCCACCACCACCTCGGCTCGTCCGGTCACTTCTGTGCAGGACATAGCCAGGAATATTTACTAAAGATGACGGGTGATAATTCCTCAGCCAAGTTTCGGTGATTAATATACAAGACGGTTTAACATTAGCAATAGTAAGAATAAAATCATCATATTTAGCCAAGATAGAAGCTAGGTTAGTATAAAAGAGTGTTATCTCTATGAAGTTGTTAATTACTTTTTTGACGGCGACGATTTTTGAACGATTGTTGGTACACGATTTATGTATTTTATAGTCAGGTTAGATTCACCTTTATTAATTCGTTCATCGAGTTCACTCCGTAAATCAAGTAAATAGTTTCGTTGTCTTGGCGTTTGATCATCCTTTACTTTAATATTGCTATAATCAGACTGCATTAGACGATTCTTATTTTTTAAAATCAGTTTATCATTTGACGGGTTAGGTAGTGTGACTTTAATAGGTCTATTTTTTCCAGTCACTTTGCCCATACGTTTGACAGAACAGACCTTAATTTCAGTTTTATCACAAGTTTTGGAAATAATATCATTAATCTTCCCCTCATCAGTGCTATTGCTATCATCGTCTTCTGGTAAATTATAAATAATAATGTTCCTCTCACGCCGTCTCCGATCATCTAACTCAGATAAAATGTCTTCAAAAATTTTAGCAGGAATATTAGATGACAATGTTAGTTTTCCTTCTATTTGAGACATTCTATCCATCATATTGTTGATTAATTTTGAAAGATTCGCAAATTTATCGCTTTCATCAGCGCATTTGGTGCAAAAGAATTTTAAATTTTTTGAAGTATTACGCGTGACGCGTTTTACGTCATCTGATGATAAGGATGTACATGCTGCATGGACAGGTAATTTGCAATTGTCGCATGCTACCGACCTCTCTCGTTCGGAGATCGACCCTGAACACTCACTGCACAGTTTATGCATGATTTTAGGAATTTTGTAATAACAAAAATTAACAGAAATTTCTATTAATTAGGTTTGAGTCCGTGGTGTTGGATGAACAAGAGATTTTTGTCAATGAAAGTATTTTATGTAAGGTTAAAACAACCAAAATTACAAAGTTTGAGCGCTATATTTGCAATTAACACTAATACACTCACATTAGTTTATTACGTATATAGAAATAAACAGTATTTAGTTTAATTTAACTTTTTACACACAGTATTAAGACAAAAATAATTAGCAAAAATACCACCATGGGTGTACAATGAAAATTTTTTCGACTCTGAAAATTTTTTCGACTTTCTTACATATGGGCACTGTCATGAAGAAGGATGACTGCGTCAATTTGTGGAAGCATTTTGATCAGTTCTCTGTTCAGTTGCCATAGTTGCTTACTGTAGAGACCTCCTGTCACCGTTCGACCTGATTGTAGCAGTTCATAGTAGATCACTCCTTCCTGATCACACCAGATACAGAGCAGTGCCTTGTCGGGTCGATGTGATTGATTGACCGGGGTCCACCCAATGTTTGAGCCTCTTTGGATAATGTAATAAGTCCAGTCGTAATAAGTCCACTTTCCATCGCCGTAACAACGCGCCACCATTTTTTTTTTTTTTTTAGTTTGGCCAACAGTGAAAGCAAATGTTTCCCGATTTTGAATCGCAACTTCGGAGAGTTTGTGCTATTTTCCGAACTTCTGGATCTTTTCTATTGCATTTAAATGACGAGCAACTGTTGAGTGGTCAACTTCTACCTATAGTTGCCCCGCTAGTTCACGTATCGATTGAGCATCAAGAAGTAATTCTTTCAATCTATCATCTATATGCGAACGCATGAACTTTTGCAACAACTTGATAAATACAGATATATGTGACTGCGGAGAACCCGGTTCCGCAGACCATATGCGTCTACCTTAAATTTTACAACAAATGTTCATTACTACCTGTATACCTGCATCTGTCAAAAATTATACCCATTCTAATATCTATCAAATAAGTCTAGACCAATCGCACCTCAGCAGTTTGCAAGAAAATCACTGGTTTCCTCAATGATATCAATATACATTTATAAGAATCCAATTAACTATGCATTGCGGAATGGTGACCTCATCGAAGCCAACAGAAGAAGATGAAGAAGAAGTATTTATTAATATTTTTGTATAATATTTTAGTTTGTATTGAAAAATGCACCTAAAGACAAGGTAAATTCCAAATATGCTAGTGGAGGATTAAGAATTAACAGGCCCTTATCATCTGGTTACCAAGATTTCTCAACAGATCCAAACTTATATCCGATAACTAAACCAATTAATAAAGTAGAAGCACTCATACAATGCTCTGGTAAGATAATTTTTAACATTTTAGGTAATATAGTGGTAAAAACGCCACGCATATGATGCGTGCTTCAAAATGATTTTAATATAAATGTAATTAATATTCCAGGTGAAATTCAATATATCAATGATATACCAAAATTGCATAATGAACTTCAAGGAGCTTTTGTGCTTGCTGAAACTCTTCCCTTGTCTACTGTCAAATCTGTGGACACATCCGCTGCACTTGTAAGTTTTTTTATTATTATTTTGTATGGCTTAATGCCCAGGTGTCAGAGATTTTCAGGTCGGGACTAGCTCTCTCTGTTATAATCTAACGACTACTTTTTACGGTAGCCGAGACCGCCTGCTTTATGTGCCCTCTGAACGCCCCCTCTGATTTTCCATAGCGAACGGAACTTGTGCGAAACCTAACCTAACGGAAAAAAATGCCCACATATATATTTTTGTAATTACAGAAGCAGCCAGGTGTAGTCAGCTTCGTGTCCTACAAGGATATACCAGGAATAAACTCATATACTCCAGCAGCACTAACTCCAACGGTGGAAGAAGTATTTTGTAGTGGTAAAGTACAGTTCAATGGTCAACCATTAGGATTAGTTTTAGCAGAAACTTACCAACAAGCAGTTGATGCAGCACAATTGGTTAAAGTCACTTACGAGACCACGCAAAATAAACCCTTGTTTAATCTCAAAGAAGTGTTGAATTCAGATCAAAAGGATAGAATAAAACAATATGTTGACGATAAAAATAAATCACAAGGTAAGATTAACAATATTTTTAATTCTGTAACTTTTACCGGGTGTCTCCTTTTACTGGGAATGTATGGAGATCTCGAAAACTACAAAATATACGACTGTGAGTTAAATCAGGACAAATTATCAATATAATTAGTGCATTTGAATGGCATTTTACTTGTTTTGATAAAATGCAGAGCATGATGGATACAATATTATTCGTTATCCACGGGGTCTTTATCTACGGGATCTTTATCCGCGGGATCTTATGCAACACATTAGGGAAAGAGTGAAGAAAACAAGGCTAGTAATGGGAAAGCTCGGGAGCATAGGGACGAGGTTTAATGACGATATCAAGTGGAGGATGAAGATATTCGATGCAATAGTGAAGAGTATCCGTGTGTACGGAATAGAGATTTGGGGATGGAAGGAATGAGAGATGATAGAAAGGATATACAAGAGGATTATATGAAATGGACATTGGGGGTAGACAGAACGACACCGAGATATATTGTGAGAGAGGAAATGAAGAGGAAAAACCTGAGAGTGTGTGCCGGAGCGAGGGCAGTGAAATATTAGGTGTGTGAATTAATTCGGTACGTTTTTTTCTTCCAGAAAATACTTTATTGTGAAAAAACATGAAAAGACACAATATACAATTTATTCACAATCGGTAGCTATTATTTTTCCCCATCTTCTGGCAGTTGTTGTATTCCGTGACGGAAAAACGAATCGTCCTTCGAAGAGATCCATTCATTGAGCCATTTCTTTATTTCTTCATAATTATTCAAGTGCTGACCTGAAAGTCCGTGTGCCATCGATCTGAACAAGTGATGATCTGATGGAGCAATGTCTGATGAATACTACGGGTGACGTAAAACGTCAACAGCCAAGTTCTTGCAAGGTGGTGGCCTTCACAATCATTCCAACATGTTGTCTAGCGTTATTATGTTGGAGGAACACTTTATCGTGTCTCTTTGCATATTCCAGCCGCTTATTCTTCAATACGTTGCTTAAACGGAGCAATTATTGTTGGTAAAGTTCGGCAGTGATGGTTTGGCTCTGCTTTAACAGCTCATGATACACTACACTCTTCTGGTCCCACCATCTACAGAGTATTACTTTCTTGCCGTGAATATTCTGCTACGGTCTCGATGCGGATTGTTTTCCTGGGTCGCAAAAGGATTTCTTTCGTTTGGGATTATCGAAATATATCCATTTTTCGTCTCCAGTCACAATACGATGCAAAAAACCTTTTCTTTTTTGCCTGGCAAGCAAGATTTCAGACATGGTTTTGCTCCTCTCGATGTCTCTCTTTCAATTAGTACGGCACCCATCTTCCTTCTTTGTAAATCTTTCCCATGGCTGCTAAACGCACATAAATTGTTGATCGATCAACATTCAACAATTGCGTGAGCTCATGTTGCGATTGACACGGATCTTCATCGATTAGCGCCTGCAATTCTTTGTCCTCGAACTTCTTCGGCTGAACTGGACGAGGTTTGTCATCGACACTGAAATCATCACTTCTGAAACGTCGAAACCACTCTCTGCATGATTTATCGTTGGAAGCATTTTCACCATAAGCTTCTACGACCGAAGCTCATCGACCTGAAGCTCATCTTCAGTGGCTGATTTCTTCAAATGGAAACAGAAGATGAAAATTTCTCGGAAATGATGCTTTTTTGGCTTGAATTTCGACATTTTCGAACCAGATAAACACAGTTAATCAGATATCAGTTATTGTTACAAACCCAAACGTTTATCAATATTTTTGCCATATGTCAACACTAAAACATTAAGCCGGTTGTAGACATTAGAGGTTAGAAAATTACATAGTGCAGCAATTGATCGCCAGATGGACCGACTTAACTAACACACCTAATATGAAGAGAAAGTCAGAAGGGAAGAGAATAAAAAACTACTAAGGGAATGCTGGGAAAGAATGAATGAAGAATAAGAGGGCAAATTGTCGGCATGGGGAGAGACAAGAAAAGAATTCTTCTGGAGGTTTGGAACGATGGGCGTATCACATAAATAAAATTGCCGTACCACAAATATAATATTAAATAATAAACTGATAATTTATAACAAATTAATAATAAATACAAAAACTACAGATGTTAAGTCAAATTCAGCACACGTGATCACGAGATCAGAGTGTGTGAACAAAAAATACAAGATCGCGCAGAGCCGATAACAAAATAGAATTTAAATGTTACAAAAAATAAAAATATATTAAATTAACAATGAATTTGAATGTATGTAAAATTGGAACAGACTTAGTATAGATGTTTTCTTAATAAATATGTAGAATATTCTAATTTCTAATTTTACACATGTAGCACTGGTGTCCCAAAAAACAGGTTCCTGGGTCCTCGGAAGGTTCCTTGGATGGTGTAGATACACAAACAATATTTTAGTGATGAAACAGCAGGTGTAAAATCACTAAAACCACGTTAGAGACGCGTAATTTAAATTAAGAAACTTGTAAAATAATGTTTACTTACGAAGTGTGTTCTGAACAGGTCAGTAATTGAACAGGTAGTGGATCTCAACATTTATAGAAACACCAAAAGCTTTTATGATTTAAATTAAATTAAGAAAATTTCATTTAATAATAAAAGCGGCCTTACGGGCGCGACAATGTGTAAGGAAGAAAAAGAAACGATCGAGCATTTAGCGAAGAGATACAGAGAGATGGCGGTCTGGGAGGAAGAGATAAAAGAATTGATGAATGAGGAATGCAAGGGGGAAACATGGGCGAGAGAACTAGAGGCAAGAAGGAAGGAGATAGGAGAGGGAAGCCGGAATGAGAATAGGAAGAAAGAGAAGGACACCGGAGGAAGAACAAAAAAATTAAATAAAAATGTATTGTAGTAAAATTCATTGTCATGTTATTTTATTTTATTTTATTTCTTTGTAATAATACTCTAAACGTTGGGAGGCTTAGGGGAAAATAAAGAATATAGTGTGCAACACATTTTATGAAAACAGATTATGTGCCATTCAAATGAACTAGCTATAGTGATTATTAGTGTACCTTAATCGAAATCATATCTCTTGTAGTTTTTGAGATCTCCATACATTCCCTGTTAAATAGGACGTGCAGGGTTTGCTCTGCATGTTGGAGTATATACTAATAATTTTTGTATTTAGGAAATGACGTTAAACACGTCGTGAAAGGAACTTGTGAAACGGGTGGGCAATATCATTTTACGATGGAGACGCAGACAGCTATAGTGGCACCAACCGATGATGGTGGATATGACGTATACTCCGCTACCCAATGGGTAGATCATGTACAGAGGGCAATTGCACTGGTTCTTAAACTACCACAAAACAAGTAAGCAAAAACCATGAAATATATACAGTTTTTTGATCCGAAAATAATTTTAAAAAATACTAAGACATTAAAATATACATCATGTGAAAAATATATCATCATCATATTTTAGCCCTTCGAATCCATTTCTGGATATATCTAGAAAGGGATTGTCCATGTAGAAATATATTGCAAAGGGAGGCCTATAGGCCTCCTTTTCCAAAAAATCCAATTTTCCCTGTCTTGAGGTAGAATTGACGGTAGAATTTGTTACCCGAGGTACGATTGTAAAAAGTATCCTATCCAGGAAGTGGTAATATAGTAACCATACATACAAAATTGCATCAAAATTCGACTTGTAGTTTTTGAGTTTTGCTTAGACAAACAGACACAAATACTACTAATGGTCAAAATAGTCTAAACTAAGCATATTAAAGCTACCAAAGCCAAAATACTAAGAAACTTTTTAATGTGCATGCAGGGGCTCCGACTTATATATATATATATATATATTAGATTAAAAAATTATTCCGTTCCAGTAATTATTTGGCTGTAAAATTATTGGGAAGAAAACGGTGAGGAAAGTAAAACTCAACTTTTACCGATGCCCAATATTTCGGTCTGATATTGAGACCATCTTCAGGGGCTGGAAATATATTTTGTTATGAAACAGTGTTATCAATAAAATTACAAAAAAACTTACAAAGTTAAAATTTAAGAGTTTTTTCCTTTGTTGCACATTAAAATCAAGACTAAAATTATTATTATCACAGACATTATATATCACAACATCAAAAATTAAAAAATTAAAAAAACTTAAAAAAAACGTTACAATCTGTTATATGGCTATATATATATATACAAACAGATGGCCCACTTTGTTTGTACATGAGTGTAGATACCTGCAAAACCCTAAAATGTGTAAAAATTAAGACCTTATATAAATTTTTGTTCATCTCATATGTACTTATTAATTTGTTTTAGGATTAATGTATCTGTAAAGCGTTTAGGAGGGGCATATGGGTATAAAATGGTCCGTGCATCCCTAATAGCAACTGCGGCTGCTGTGGCAAGTAATAAAGTAGGTAGACCTATCCGAATCCGCGTACCATTATCTACTACCATGAAAATGATTGGGAAAAGGGTACCTTGCTACCTAAAATATGATGTAGGTGTTGATGATAAGGGTACTATCCAAAAAATGAACATCGATTTCTACCACGATCATGGAACTATGGGAATTAATGAACCAGCTTTCTTCAATACTTTGGGTTGTCTGCACAACTGTTATAACTACGATACTTGGTATATTAAAGGAAGTGTAGTTCAAACTGATATGCCTGGAAATTGTTACTGTAGAGCTCCAGGTAAGATTCAGTTTTATTAATATATAGAGCATTTTAATCACGTGATCTGCAGATATTTAAAAATTGATGTTGTAGGACATACAAACATCCCTAGAAAAAAACCACTTGCACGCTCACATTTTACGGATGGAGCTAGTAAACTATCAGATAATTTTTAACCCGTCTTGTATTTTTAGCCTTCGCTTCGATATGCCTTCTTTTTTGTTAGTCATCACTTCGTTCTGCCTTCATTCATTTTTTTTTAGTTAACGAGTTATTGTAAGATATTGCCAAGTTCCATTGAGAACCGCCAAGTTCCTGAGCGTATGAGAATCAACAAACTAATCAATTGCTTGGTGATGGTAGAGAATGAACGATCCAATGCCGACCACTGCGATGAGACAACATGCGATGGAAAAAGTAATGTACGCTGTTTTCTTCAGAAGTACAGGTCTGGTGAAAGATATGCAGCTAGAAAGACAGAAGGCTGTTACGGCATATTTATACATCCAACATTGCTTGCCTGAAGTTTTCCAAGGCCTGAGAATTAGCCTCTTCTTATACTGCTGCGGCAACTTAAAACTTTTTGAGAGCAAAAAATATCAAGAGAACTGAACACACCTCTCCTGTACTCGTTCTACATTCTCCCATTCCTTCCATCCCCAAATTTCCACCATATAGCAGGATGTTCTTCACCACGGCGTCAAACAACCTCAATCTCCATCTAATATCGTCATTAAACTTCCTCTCTCCTATACTCCACAGCTTCCCCATGACTATTCTTGCCTTCTTTACTCTTTCCCTTATGTGTAATTCAGCCCCATTGTTCCTCGCTAGTACATATCCCAGGTATTTTAAACTCTTCACCTCTTCTATTTCTCTGCCTCCCCATTCCCATTTTATCTTCTTTCTTCTCCTACCTCCTTTACCGAATACCATTACCTTCGTCTTGTCCCTGTTTACTTCTAGTTTATTTCCTTTTGAAATATTTTCTTCAATTTGTTTTTGTTTTTAACCTGAAAAAGAATTTACATATTCGGCATTTTACTTTAGAAGAAGTGATGACACCATACCCGCCTGATTTTGCAATGTGCAATTTCTGGTTTATATATTTTTTATTCCCTAGGCCTTGCGGCGTTCAGGGTATTAACCATTACAAATCGAAATGAAACTATCAAAAATAAATAACGTACAATACAATTCAATTTACAATATTTTTTTCTCATTTCTTTCTTCTTGCCCCAGTCTCCCTCTCTTTCTTCCTATTCTCATTCTGGTTTCCCTCTCCGATCTCCTTCCTTCTTGCTTCCAGTTCTCTCGCCCATCTTTAAATTATTTTATTCCATTCTCTTCCCTTCCAACCATTTCTTCCCCCCTCCTCCTATCTCCCTTCCTTCCTTCCCATTTCCAGATAACCTCAGCCCCCTTCTTTCCTTCCATTTCTCCCCTTCTGCTTTCCACCGGGCCTCTTCCTTCCTTCCTTCACCCCTTCCTGTTATCCTTCGCCAATCTCTATCCTTCTTGCCTCTAATTCCCTCGCCCACCTCTCCCCCTTCCATCTTCGTGCAACAGGTCGAATGTGCTCCCCGACCATACCGTCATCTCTCTACACCTCTTCGCGAGGTGTTCTATATCTTCTTCCTCCTCCCCGCACATCCTGCACATCTTATCCTACTGTTTCCTCCAATATCTATTTCCTCTCTCTTCATTCCCGCACCTTAGCCTCGCAATCCTCCTAACCCTCTCTCCTGACCTTCCTCTTTCTCCCTTCAAGTAGCTTGTTACCCCTATAGTTCTGACCTCCTTATATCTCCCTGCGCTCCTTGATTTTTCTATGCTGACTGGCCTTTGCTTGCTCCCCCACTTCCTTATCCCTCATCCACAACTCCTCAATCACGTTTATTCCGTCTTTTCTTCTTCTTTCCACCTCTGTCGCATCCACTCCGCATCTCCAGTAATACTCCTTTCTCATCTCCCCCCCATGCGTACCATCTTCCTTTCTGTTCCTCTCTGGCTCTTTCCTCCCAGCTTTCCCTCATTATTCTTTTGTCTGTTTCTATTCTAACTTTCTCTTCGTACTTAATCGCTCTCCTTTCTGTACCCACTTTGTTACCCACTGGTGTTGTTCTATCTACCCCTAAGATCCATCTCAAATACCTCTCCTGTACTCGTTCTACGTTCTTCCATTCCTTCCATCCCCAAATTTCCACACCATATAGCATGATATTCTTCACCACGGCGTCAAACAACCTCAATCTCCATCTAATATCGTCATTAAATTTCCTCTCTCCTATACTCCACAGCTTCCCCATGACTATTCTTGCTTTCTTTACTCTTTCCCTTATGTGTAGTTCAGCCCCATTGTTCCTCGCTAGTACATAACCTAGGTATTTTATACTCTTCACCTCTTCTATTTCTCTGCCTCCCCATTCCCATTTTATCTTCTTTCTTCTCCTACCTCCTTTACCGAATACCATTACCTTCGTCTTGTCCCTGTTTACTTCCAGTTTTTTTCCTTTTGAAATATTTTCTTCAATTTGTTTTTTTTTTAACCTGAAAAAGAATTTACATATTCGGCATTTTACTTTAGAAGAAGTGATGACATTGCTACAAGGGAGTATATTGACATCATTTCAGAACACCAGTGGCGTAATACCTTCCGTCTATAGAAAATTCGTCTTCAAACGTGCATTGATGCTGGAGGGAATTACTTTGAATACTAATAATTTTTTGCGCTTCTAGGTCATATAGTTCCCCGTAAATCAATAATTTCAGAGGGACCTTCATGTTTATGTTAACAGTCTGTTCATCAGATGATAAAAATAATATTGTAGGTAGCGTGGAAGGAATTGGTATGATTGAACATATAATGGAACACATTTCAAATGTTGTCAAGCAAGATCCTCTACAAGTCAGAATTTCAAATATATCACCAACATTTTCATTCATGCTTGATTTTATAAACGAAATAAAACAGTGGTCAGATTATGACAACCGGAAAGCAGCAGTAAAGGAGTATAATAAGGTAATTTTTCACAAATAATTTCGAGGTCATTGAAGAACCCGGGGGGGTCCTTGACATTCAATAAGGATGATACCCCTTACTAGGCCCAATTCTGTAACAGTTACAGTATACATGTTCATTGCATTGTACGAAAGTTTATTAAAAATTACTTTCGTTGGACAATAAGTCAAATAAGGTTGTCAATTTTGACAATTTTGTGTATTAAATATGTAAAAGCCTCACTTAATCAGTAAAAGTTACTAAAATTGAAAATCTAGTTCCGCCTAAACCAAATAAACAGGCTTTAACTATGCTCTATGTCAGCTTAGTGTAAAAAAAATGTGTGTAAGAAGGAGCTGTTTGTCCTTGCTTCGGATTGGTTTAGAACACCATCCCTATTACATTGTTAAAATATTGTTTTGAGTCCAAGTTAACAGATGTTCAGTGTCGTACATTGGAAATATACCGGGTGAATTATTTAAGGAGCAACATACAAGTTTCACATATAATGTTAATGAAGTGAGTTATTTCATTTCCAACATAGCAAATTATGAAAGCAAGCTCATATCTATGGCAACAGATATGCAATGGTGATTAGATATAAAAAGTTATTTGACATGATAAAGTTCCTAGACGGCTAAAAAATAGTAAATTAAAAACAATAAATTTTTATTAGTTTGTTTATCAGTAATAGTTTATAATGTCCTCAGTAGCTAAGTCCAAAAAATATTTAAAAAAATAATATTTTGTCTTTTCTATGGATACGATAAGCATTTGTTTTATGTCTATGTTGCTTTTGAAATAACTCACTTCATTAACATTAAATGTGAAACATGTATGTTGCTTCTTAAATAATTCACCCGGTATATTATTTATATTATTTTATATTTTTCGTATATTTTGTTATTATTTAAATATTTAGACTTTTATTTATATTCTTGGCGTAGATTTTATGGAGAAAATTCTCCATGTAATTTGTGTTTACGCAGTTATATATTTTTTAGGTTATCTGACATATAAATATTTTTTGACACTTGACAATTAACAGATCAAGATAGAGGACTAATATGAGGCTAAGAGACTAATGTGAGTCTAGCTGATAGTGCCCAAAACAGAAATAATTGATATAATTTTTAGACCTTCATATTTAAAGTCTGTTCCTTTGGTTTAGGCGGATCTAGATTTTCAATTCTAGTTACTTTTATCGACTGATTGAAGCTTTTGATCATTTTGTTCAGGAAAAGCCAACTTCAATATATAAAATAACTTACAAAAATGAAAATTCCGGTTAGTTCCGCCTAATCGTTTGGAATAGACTACATATATTTTTAATTTTTATTTAAAATAAATATTTAAATAAGAAACTTTAGCTCTACAGATATATTGTTTGTTTTATTGCTTTATTTAAACTCTTTTAGCCAAATCTCTCTTTTTATATATAATACATCATTTTCAAAAATTAATATATTTTTTTCACTTTTTCAAATTTCCCTTTATACTGAATTTATGTCGTATATATAACGTAAGTGTATTATCTGCCTTGTTTATTTCAATACCTTATTAATCAATTCCTTTTTTATATAAAAAAATCACTTGCTAACCCTGTTACTACGCCTATGCCCTAGTTGTAACTTATTTTAAATTTCCCGCTATACTGTATTTGTCCTGTGTAAATCGTACTCGGTTCGCAGCGCTATCTACTTTTTTCTAATTTGAAATAGGTTATAGATCAAATGATTTTGGTGACTTTTGTGGTGTAAAAGGACTTTGACGTATCCGTGTGAACCAATACTATAATAATATTATAAATGTATTCAAAATATACAACATAAAAAATTGATGTGAAGTGTGAATTTTCACACATTTCAGGGTTTCGCAGGTATATAATAAGTGAAGGCGGTATGCTGAGTGTGTAGGACAAATTTTACTTTGTACTAATCACGGCAAAATGAACGATATTTTTAAAATAATTTATCGTTTGTTAATCATATAATAAGACTGGTTATTAAATTTACGCTCTTAAAAATTAAATACAACATTTGTCAAAATATAACTAGAATTTAGACAAAATAATTTCAACATAATAAAAATGCAAAAAAAAAAACAGAAAAAATAAAATTCACTCCGTACTCGAACTCGAAACCCTTCGTTTTCCAACTCATTTTAGCAGTGCTCTAACCCATTACGCCATCGCACGCTTTGCATGTGAGTGTCTTACATTGGTATAACTTTTGTACTTTGTGAACCAAAAACCACAAAAAATGTGTTATTTTCCGAAAACATAATCTGATCAAAAATTCCTGTTGTACTATTTCGGTTCACACCAATATACATTACTTAGAATTTTTTTAGATTTTTAGTTTAAACCATCTGGGCTACAGGGTGTGGGACAAAATTTTTTTTGCACAATTTTGGCAAAAATCGCTTCAAAATAATTTATTTTGCAAAAATAAAAATTTGATCGTTAATCCACGTACTAAGGGCTTTCATTTGATACCCTACTTGATACTAGAATTTAAAAAAAATATTTTTGTTTTCGATGAGCACATATTTGTTTATATTTTTAGGGGGGTATGTTTTTTAGATGTTTTAGAATTTTTCCTATTTGCGGGTCAAAGAGTTGTATAAGCATGCCAAATTTCAACTCTCTAGGTTTAGCCGTTTGGCTACAATTTTTACCGAACAGACAGACAGACAGACGACAAAATGACGGTATAAGGGTTTTTTGGTCATACCTACAAAACCCTAAAAATCACTTGCTAACCCTGTTACTATGCCTATGCCCTAGTTGTAACTTATTTTAAATTTCCCGCTACACTGTATTTGTCCTGTGTAAATCGTACTAGGTTCGCAGCGCTATCTACTTTTTTCTAATTTGAAATAGATTATAGATCAGATGATTTTGGTGACTTTTGTGGTGTAAAAGGACTTTGACGTATTCGTGTGAACCAATACTATGATAATATTATAAATTTATTGTAAATATACAACATAAAAAATGAACTTTCCCTGTTATTTGCGTATTACAAAATGAGGTAGATAGTAATATACAAAAAAGAAAAATAATTTTGGTTAAATTAGTCATAACAATGCTCAGTAGTGACTTAGGCTTTGGTTGGCTGGTTTGCTCAACCCTCGAAAAGACAAGGACTTTTTAACTTTTAACTTGAATAACCTGTAACAACTAGTACCTATAAAAAATCCAACCCACACTTTTCACAACACGATCATCATTGACTATGCCGAAGCCAAAACGCGTTTTTTATTTAATTTATTTCAAGATAAATATAGAAAATACTTTTTTACAAAATACTTTGTTCAAAAATACTGACTCTTTAATATATGCGGAAATAATAAATGTAATCAAAATAATTATAGATGGGGGAGCGCCAAACCAGAGTACCGCTTTTGGTGTTAAAGCTGTTAATCAGGGGTGCTCAACCCGTAGCTCTCGAGCTACGTATTGCTCGCGGCGACTTTTAATGTCGCTCATTTTGTCAACTCGGGCACGGATATTTGTTTTGTCTAAAAATTATCTGCTCTACAAAATACAATACCCCAATTAATGACCACAGTTGCTCAGACATTTCTTTTATGTATAGAAAGAAAGAAAAACTTTAAGTTTAGGTATTATTTGGACGATTATTTGTAAAAAAAAGTTTTCGGTAAATTTTCTACGCCACTGGCTAGTAATTTTAAAAGCGCGCATCGTCCAAAGCGCTCTTCGGGATGTAGTTTTCCAAATTGAGACAAATAAATATTCTGAATTTCTGAATCTCGCTGAATTCAGTAATTGCTTCATTCATCTTAAATCCATTTGTTGATACTAATATTTCTGAAATATCAGCTGAAATAACATATTGCAAATATGATAAATAAAAATGTTACTGATTTAGAAATACAAATAATTAATTTTCAATCTGATTTACAACTAAAAACAAGAACATCATGAACAGATTTTAGCACACTAGTAGATGAGAAAAAATATCCACTCTTAAAAGAAACTTTTCAAATGTTAAACTCGTGTTTTGGATCAACTTGCAAAAGTGGTTTTTCAACAATGAATTTGTTAAAATCAAAGTTCAGATCTAGAATAACTAATGAATATCTGAATGACTGCATTTAATTTGTAATCTTCTTAATAAATAAAGTATTTTCTTTAACATATAATAATTTTATATTATTTGTGCATTAATTAAAATTGAAATATTAGAGGCAAAATATATATGTGGCTCGCCAAAAATTTTTAAACTTCAAAGTGGTTCGAACCAATTTAAAGGTTGGGCACCACTGCTGTAGATACACCATTGTTTTAGATGGCGACATGTTAATAATTTGTTGGTAATTTTAGAGAATTACAAAATTGTTTATATATTTGATCTAAATCCATTTTTCCAGAATAATCGTTGGATGAAGAAGGGTATTAGTTTGATTCCAATGAATCATCCAATTGAAATATTTGGACCATTTAGTGTTTTCGTAGCAGTATACGCAGGCGATGGTACCGTGGCTATTTCTCATGGAGGAATTGAGAGTGGACAAGGAATTAATACTAAAGTAAGTAGAACTCGAAATTCACTCTTGGAGAACAGATTATCAGTACATCTAGATAATAAAATACATCAACACTAAAGCAACAGAAAGTATTGTATTACAAGACAGATCAAAAGTCTTCAAAATCAACTGAAGAGTCAGTAGTAAAGGCGAAAGAATTTTCTTGAATTTGTTTACTGCATTCTTAGAGTATAGACCTTATACGATATAAGAGGATTTATGTCATCTATATCAGACCTACGAGGGACATTCAATAATTAAAGAGACAAATTGACGTAGAAAAAAAAAAAAAACTGTGTATTTTTACAAAATGAGACTTTTACTACTTCTCAACATAATCCTCACGAAGATTAATACACTTGTCCCAACGATAAACTAGTTTTTTTATACCTGATGCAAATAAATCTTTGTCTTGTTTGAGTCAGTTTCCCACAAATTCTTTGACTTCCTCGTTGTCGCTGAACTTTTTTCCACGTACTTAATGCCTCCTTGAGTGGACCAAACAAATGAAAATCAGAGGGAGCCAAATCTGGACTGTAGGGAGGATGAGGTAGTATTTCCCAACCCATTTTTTCAATGGTTTCTTGGCGGTATGGGAGCGAGCATTGTCATGGAGCAACATTATGCCTTTTCTTAGAGATCCGCGACGTTTTTCTCTCATTGTTGGCTTTACTTTGTTCTTCAGCATGTCTGAGTAGTAGGCACTGTTTATTGTACGCTGATCTTCCAAATAATCACAAAAGACGGTCAACATGACTTTTCCCACTGATGCTTGCGTTTAGAATTTCTTTCGGACAGGTGAGCTGGTGTGCTTCCATTCCATGCTTTGTCTTTGGGATTCTGGTTCAAAATGGTGAACCCAAGTTCCATCACACGTTAAAATCTTGTTTAGAAAAGGGTCACCTTCCCTTTCATAGGGTTCTTTCAAGTCTGTACACACTTTGAGTCTTGTTTTCTTGTGTTGTTGCGTTAACTGTTTCGGGACCCACCTTGCCCTTGTTTTGCTGTACTTGAGCTTGTCAATGATAACGTGATGAACTGTGCCAACACTTACTGCAACTTTTTTTGCTATATCTTTCACAGTAATACGTCGGTCTTCACGAATAATGTCGTCAATGTGGGTTTCCAGCGAAGGAGTTGACATTTCAACTGGCCGGCCAGGACGTTGCTTGTTTGTCACTGAGATTCGACCATTTTTGAACTGTTTTACCCACTTATAAAAATTTCCGCGATTCATACAACCATACTGTAATATCATTCGAGAAAGGATTTTAGCCGGTTTTTCACCTTCAGAAAACAAAAACCGGATCACTGAATGTTGTTTAACTAATATGGAAACTTCAAGCGAACACGCCATCGTTAAATGCAATTTTGAGGTTATAGTAATACCCCGCTACTCGACGTTAATTCGTTCTGAAAAAGCGTCGAGTAGCGATTACGTCGAGTGGCGAGTAGAATTTCTCCATAAGAAATAAAGCGAATCATATGTACATATATACATATACCTATAAGGAAATACATATATGTATATGTTTTCCTTTTAGCTATGCTTGCATTTCTATCCTTTGGACCCATAATTATAAATATAATTATTTTAGCAAAAAACAAAAAGTTCATAGCTGCACTAAATCTGAGTTGTTGTCGTCAAGATATCTAGGCGCGAACTGCTGGCCATGCTTTCATTTTGCTTTGTTTACCAAAATATGTATCACGTGATCGGTACTCGATCACGCGTCGGATAGCGATGCTTCCGTCGACTCTCACTCTCGACATTTACGTCGAGCTAATAGGCAGTCGAGTAACGGGGTATTACTGTATAAACAAAACATTTTTTATCCGTCAGGTGTTCTCAGCTCATCCCAGTGATGCCAACCTAAAGTAATAAAAGTACCAAACTCTTCCTACAAACCGTTTTTTTTTTTTTTACTACATCAATTTGTCTCTTTAATTATTGAATATCCCTCGTATATCCAACAGTAGGTTAGAACAGCTACTCAACAAACTTGTGAAAGAAGGCAGATAGTTAATTATAAATCCTTATTTGTTTTACAGGTTATTCAAGTGTGTGCCCATATGTTTAACATACCGATAGAGATGATAAGTATTAAAGCAACAACTGCATTCACCACCCCAAATAATGTGCAGACTGGAGGCAGTCTCACTAGTGAAGCAGTTTGCTATGTAAGTCTATAGTCTATTTGTATATTATATAGCAGTGGCGTTCAACCTTTTTGACTACGCGAGCTACTTTTGCATACCAAGTTATTTGGTGATCGATAGTTTATAATGCAAATGAAACAAATAAATTGGAAGAAATATATACAGCCTTGAACAAATGTATGGAGCACCATACGTTTTATTGAATTTTAGATTTATTACAGGAAAAAGTGGTAAATAAAATAATACATACAGCTTTAAATGACAACCTTAATCAGAATTATTAATAAGATTAATAAATAAAACACTCGGTAAGTTTCACAAATATCAGTTTAATATACTCTATACGTATTTCGGCAGTGACGCCATCAACAGGAGTTTCAATTACAAACTAAACTTATTTTTTAACAAATACATTTAGTGGGAACAAATATTATGGTAGGGAATACAAGTGTAAACCATATTGGCAGATAAGGGAAAAAAGAGAAAAAAGTTATTTACCGATTTATTAGGGGTGAGTTGTAAACGTCAATCTGGTCATTCATTAAGGGAATTCCAGAGTTAATATTTTTGTGAATTTCTCGGTATTCTAAAAGGTTCAGTTTAAGGCTTTTATTGTGTATGTGTAGGATTTTGAAGTCATTGACGGAAAGGTTATGATTATTGGAGATCATATGTTCTGCTATGTTGGACTGTTCTACTTTATTATTTTGGATGGCTTTCAAATGTTCACCAAATCTTGTAGCAAATTTTCGACCAGTTTGGCTTATATATATTGTTGAGCAATCTTGGCACGATGCTTGATAAACTCCACTTTTGTTGTGTAAATCAGTTTTATCTAATTTATTATTAACGAGTAAATTTTTAATTGTATGTTTATTATAAAAGGCTGGGGTTATATTTGATTTCTTTAATTTTGATCCTATTTTGAAACTAACCTGGCCGTAAAAGGGTATTTTTTTATAAATTTTTGTATCAGGTATACTTGGGGGATAAAAATATGTTAATAAAAGTTTTTTGCGCTTTTTTCTAATAATTTTGTCAATTTCAGCCTTGTTATAACCGTTATTAATTGCAATTTTGTAAATAGTTTGTAATTCCAGATTGTAGTCTTCATCAGAGAGTGGAACTTTTAATAATCGGTCTACATAACAATTGAAAGCAGCCATTTTAGTATTATAAGGATGTGAAGATGAAGCAGGAATGATGGTGTCAGTATATGTCGGTTTTCTATAGATTTTGAAGTTGAGTTTAGAACAAGAATGTGAGATGGAAAGGTCTAAGAAATTTAAAGAGCGATTATTTTCTATCTCCATAGTAAATTTTATTGAAGGATTGATATCGTTAATGTGGTTGAAAAATAATTTTAATTGCCTATTACTACCTTCCCATTTGCTACAAGATTTGGTGAACATTTGAAAGCCATCCAAAATAATAAAGTAGAACAGTCCAACATAGCAGAACATATGATCTCCAATAATCATAACCTTTCCGTCAATGACTTCAAAATCCTACACACACACAATAAAAGCCTTAAACTGAACCTTTTAGAATACCGAGAAATTCACAAAAATATTAACTCTGGAATTCCCTTAATGAATGACCAGATTGACGTTTACAACTCACCCCTAATAAATCGGTAAATAACTTTTTTCTCTTTTTTCCCTTATCTGCCAATATGGTTTACACTTGTATTCCCTACCATAATATTTGTTCCCACTAACTGTATTTGTTAAAAAATAAGTTTAGTTTGTAATTGAAACTCCTGTTGATGGCGTCACTGCCGAAATACGTATAGAGTATATTAAACTGATATTTGTGAAACTTACCGAGTGTTTTATTTATTAATCTTATTTTAAATATGTTTCACCGAGAATACACGGACTCCTCTGTCAATTATAGAATTATTAATATTTTGTGGTAGATCCTCGTGCTGTAATTACCGCACAAAGTGGCGCACCCAGGAATTTTTGTTAGAGGGGGCCAGAAGACAAAATTATTTAAATTATGAATAAGGTCCACACTTCTAAATTTCATGTGATGATCTAAAAAAAAGGTCCTCGATTCGGAAATACAAAGTGATGACTTAAAACAAAAAAGGTCCTCACTTCTAAAATACAAGTGACGACTTAAAAAAAAGATCTTCATCTCTATTTTCTAGTGTGTTTGTATGTTTTTATTTTTAATTTTTTCCTTCTTAGAGGGGGCACGGGCCCCTGGGCTCCTCCCCTGGGTGCGCCACGTACGTACGTTTTAGGCATACTGTCCATAAGTTTTTTACGTACATTGGTTTGTACATTGAACCATTTGTCCACAATAATTTTCTTCAATACTTCTTTTGATTTACATTTGTAAAGAGACACCTTGTTAATCTTCTGGCGGTCACATATTATTAAAAAATTAGATAAACTGTTATAATACAATGTAGTATATAAATTGACTAAACAAAAGTTGAATAAAGTTATATATTTTTTTTAATACACTGTGGAAACCATTTATAATGAGTATCACACGACCAAACATTTCTGTTCCATTTTTAAAATAAATTTCGTTACTGAAAATTTAATTCAACACCGAAATATTAGATTAAGATTCTTTTGGCATTTGACTAAATAAATACTCCTGTTAAAATTCAACGTAACAGCGCATGCGCGTGCAGTTAATATTAGCCTCTCTACAGGGTGAGTTAGCGCTTCGCGTTAACAAATATCGTATTAATGCTTACCTTAACAAATGCTCTTACAGAATAGCATTTTTGGATAATGACGTTAGACATGGAATTAAAATAAAAATATTAACCTGACGCTAATTTTAACGCATTTCTTACAGAATACACCCGAATGTCTGTAGATAAACCTTATATTGAATATCCCCTTGATTATAGGCAACCGTTGAAGCATGTAAAATATTATTGGAAAGGATAAAACCGATCAAAGATAAAATGCCAACCGCTAAATGGCCTGAAATTGTTGCTGCTGCCCATGCTGATAACATAGAACTATGTGCGACATCTGCGTGAGTAATTTTAAAACATATACAATATCTTAGCTATTTACGGGCTTAATATGTATTCTTACTACAGGTATACACCATCATCTCCTAATGTTGGCCCATATGGTGTAAACGGCGCATGTGTTGCAGAAGTAGAAGTTGATTTACTAACTGGAGAACACAATATTATAAGAGTGGAGCTGATAGAAGATGCGGGGTCTTCCATGAGCCCGGCAATTGATGTTGGACAATGCGAAGGAGCCTTCATGATGGGAGTCGGTTTTTACGGTTGTGAAAAATTAATCTATGATCAGAATGGTGGACTTGTCACTTTTAATACATGGACTTATAAGGTTCCAGGCGTTAAGGAAATTCCAAATAATTTCAGGATTAGATTGAAGAAAAATACAGGGAATCCTAATGGAATTTTCAATTCTAAAGGTAACACTATCCTTACATAGTTAAATTTTAAGATTAAGGGCCGAGAGTTCCAGTTGCTAATAAACTGTCCAATAAGTTTATTAGTAACATAATTTTTTTCCGAGAGTTCCACCCCGAAATAGTTATTAGGTTGCTAATAAATAGGCTTATTTGTCTAATAACTTATAGGCAACATGAAGTGCTTAATAAAGTGACATATAACCAAAAACAAGTTCGCAAAATGCCGACCGGCGTAGCGTAGTGGTAACACATGTGCTCTGCGTTGCGAAGGTCTCGGGTTCGAATCTCGTTCAGGCATGGAAATTTTCTCAACTAAAAATTATCCTGGCTAATTGCCAAAGCAGCAAAGGCCATTAAATAAATAGAAAAAAAAAGTTCCCAAAATGTGTTAATATTTCAATTTTAATTGAAAAACAGTATAATTTTAAAAGAATATACGAATGTGTAGTTTTTAAACATTTCTATAATGGTGATTTTAATGTTTTATATACATTTTAGTTGTATTTTGACGAAATCGACGATCTGTTTGGATGAATTTATAAATTATGAACAAATTTTTTAGAATATTTTGGGCATTTATTGTAAATTTGATATATAAAGAACAATATATAAATATATATTTTTATATATGTATTCATTTCAATTACGATTACAACACATTACAAACAATACTTTAAGCATTACTATTTATATAAAAATAGAAAATAAGAAGACAGACGCAATTATTAGCACAATAATAAAGATGTGTGGCTGGAAATTGCTGATAAGTTTAATTCATATTGTTTAAGGAATGTAAAATAAAGCAAAATATGGCTGTCTTCTTATTTTCAGTCACTTTTGTATTGTAAAATACTATTTTTATTAACTTCTGTTCTTCTATATTGTCCTCTTTTTCTGCGATAAAATTTGTTGAACGCCGTTTAATTGTCATTTTAACAGTAACACATAATATATACGTAATGTCATTGAATGTAAAGTCAAACTATTTATTGTCAAAATATTTAATGCCAAAATATTCAGTGTCAAAATTTCATCTCACTTTACCTCTACAAATTTACGTATAGCTCTATCTAAAGTCACTGGATTATACAAAGTAGCGCAAGCCTTTGAAGAAGCCGACAGACCCCAGGGTTTGATTGGCAACATTGCTTCCCCTATTAAATAAACTAAAGCAGCAATTTTTACGTTCTTAAGTTTGCGTCTGCGCTGTCACATCTCTCTTTCTCGCTCTAATTTAATAACCTCCTTTGTCAGCGGTTTGAATATTTAAGGTTAAGTTTCATTTAAATTAATATATTATATCCATTTTATTTAATAAAAATTTAAAAAATAATTGAAATTGTACCACAATTTTGTTATAGTGCATCTTTGATTAAAAAAATTGTGATTAAAATGTTTAAAATAAAAATTTTGGTAGTACTAGTTTCTTATTTTTTTACTGTTGGAATCACTAAAAATCATTTGTGTTGGCGACATTTTTAGCCCCAGTATGGCCGCCGTTGCGCTACTTTGTATAATCTAGTGACTTTAGCTCTATCCCTCTTGCACCGTGTTACTATCTTCATTAGAAATACTAATACAAAAACAAAATATTATGTTGCTAATAAACTATTAGAAGGATTTTGTAACTTGGAAATCACCAATAAATTTATTAGCTTCATAAATATATTATGTGTCTAATAACTATTAGGGAGTTTATTAGGAACTGGAACTCTCGGCCCTAAAAATAATTTAACATTATTATAAACGACTTAATCAACCAGATTTATAGTTGAATTTTTATAGAACAGGGCGGCACGTATATTTACTTATAACGTTTACATAATACGTGTAAATATTTGATACACATATCGAAAAAGTCTAGGGATATTGAAAAAAATATGAAAATATATTGCTTATTGTGCATTTAATGTTGTATTTCAATTAAAGTAGGCAATTATGAGTAGTTGGCTATGGAAAACAAGTAAAAACAATCACAAAAAAGACAAAACAAATACAAATTTGACATATTTGATTCAGTACATGATCCGTAGGTTGACCAAATGTTTAATTTTAATTCGATTTAAAACGTTTACATTAACAATTGCAGTGGTTTTAAGTAGTGACATTCTTTTTTAATAATGGAGCGACAACATTTAATTATCGACGAGATGAATCGTGCGGTGGGACTTCTCCAAGCTGACTTCAGACAAGTTAATGTAGCCAAACGGATAGGAGTTTCTCAAAGTGTCATTAGTCGGATATGGATGCGTTACAGGGTTACAGGGAAACAGGGTCACCGGCCGAACACATCCGAGCCGTGCTCATTGTACAACAGCAGGTCAAGACAGATTTTTGGTCTTAAATGCTAGAAGACAACCTATTACAACACCCGAATTGGTAAGGGAGTTACAACGAGCGAATAACTTAACCGTTAGTCGCGATGCTGTAAGAAATCATCTCCACGAAGCTAATATTCTATCTCGATGATCAATTAGATGTCAACCCCTCTCTAGGGACAATCGCAGAGCAAGATTAGACTAGTGTCACAATTTTCAATATTGGTGTGATAATGATTGGGCTACAGTTTTGTTTACTGACGAGTCCAGATTTAGAGTACATCCAGATTCTCGTCGAACTAGGGTATGGAGAAGATTCGGTAATTTGGAACGTTTGAGGCACGTCCAGAAAGTTCACAGTTACAGAGGTGGTACTGTTATGGCATGGAGTGGGATAATCATTGGCGGTAGAACTGATCTCGTTTTTCCCAATGGATTTATAACAGCCCAACAATATTTGGATAATATTCTTCAACCTATTGTGCGTCCATTTCGTGGTGCTGTTGGTGATCAGTTTCATTTTGCCAAGGATTATGCTCGGCCACATGTTGCGCGAATTGTAACGAACTGACTAGATAACGAAGGTATTAATGCGATACCATGGCCAGCACAGTCACCGGATCTAAATCCGATTGAACATGTGTGGGACATGCTTAAGAGAAGAATTACTCCACATATGGATAACATCCACGATAATTTTAGATTCAGAGAGCTTCTAAGAGCAGAATGTGTACAGTTACCTCAAGAAGACATCAATAATTTTCAAATATTGATTATTTTTATAAATAACATTTAGTTTATTTTGTTGTAAACTATTATTTATTGAGTATTTTAATTGACAGAATACAATAAACGTACAAAAGAAACCATACGCTATTTATTTTCGTATATTTTTTTATGTCCCTAGACTTTTCCGATATGTGTATAAATGTATGAGTATGTGTTTGATGGCTTGGTAACGTCAAGTTCTTTTTACAAAAATATAACAGTATTACATATCCTTTTATTTGTTTATAGCTGTTGGTGAACCACCTCTTGCTCTGAGCTGTGCAATTCCTTTGGCGATAAGGCAAGCCCTAGCGTCTGCCAGAGCGGACTCTGATACAAATGCTGATACCTGGGTACCTCTAGGTATGTAAATACGCACTAAGGGAAATTATGACAATAGGTTTGTTCGTTTCGTTACCAACCTTCACTGGTGTACTCTATGTTTACCAAGTTGAATGGAGCTGGTTGTAGTATAAATTTAAAAGAAATTGAATTACGATTACTTTAACAAAGAGCTGACAGTCATACACTTGGGCGAACAAATGAAATATAAACAACAGAATGTTTAAATAATCTATTTTGATTTTAAAATTGCCTAGTTGACGAGTTTTCAAGAAACTATGTCCGTTGTGAAACTATAGAATAGAATTGAATTGATTTATTGAAATATTAGATACAAAAAATTGAACATAATTCCAGTCAGTCAAAAAAAATAACAATATATAATATTCGTACAGTATAATACATATTACAAAACATGGCATAAATACAAACTATAATACATCATCTAAATTATGGTTCATATATTCTTGTAGACTATAGAACGCATTATCGAGGAGGTAAGCTCTCATGGTAGACCTGAACTTACGCACATTGTAGTTCCTTACTTCTAATGGTAATTTGTTAAATATGTCTATACCTACATTTTTACAGAAACATAAATATTTTTTATACTTAAGACGGGGCTTAAGTATATTATGGCGACCTCTAGTGTTATATTCATGACCATTGCCACATATGGCCATCTCGCCAATGCCTTCTCTGACCAATGTGAGCGCTTCTAGTATGTACAGGCACGGAAGAGTAAGGATTTTGCTGGATCTAAATAATGGTCTACACGAATCCCTCCAAGCACTGTTCGTAATTATTCTAATGGCTTTTTTTTGTAGAATAAAAATCCTTTTCCAATTTACCGAATTACCCCATAATATGATGCCATATGATATGGCTATGAACGCGCGCGAAGTATACCGTTTTAGCTGCTCTAAGTGATATGTGATTTACCACTTTTCTTAACATAAACAAGGCGGTGTTTATTTTATTTTCGAGATTATTTATGTGTATCTTCCAGGTTAACTGGGAATCCAAATAAAAACCTAGAAATTTAGCATTATTGTTAGCATATAGTAAAAGATTCTCTGAAAAATTTCTGTTGAGACTAAAAACCATTTCATTAGTCTTCTCTATGTTCAGGCTCAAATTGTTGGATGCAAACCAATTCAAAGCCTGGTTTAGAGACGATTCCATAAGGTCTGGAATTCTCCTGTAGTCCATATTTTTATTTAAAAAAGTATTGTCATCCGCAAACATAAAAGTATTGGCAGTAATGAAGTCGGGTAAGTCGTTAATGTAAATAAGGAACAGTAATGGCCCCAAAATGGAACCCTGTGGGACCCCATGATTAACCTTAAGTTTATCTGAAAAACTGTTATTAACATTAACGCACTGGAACCTATCTGTTAGAAAACTACGTACCAGTGCCTTAGCTGTGCCCCTAATACCAAAATGCTCTAATTTATCAGCTAATATGTCATGTGAGACACAATCAAAAGCCTTGGAGAGATCGCAAAATGTGGCGGCCACGTGCATACCTTCTTCAATGCTAGTCATTACATCTAATCAAAATTTAAATGCAGCCTTAGTGGTGGATAAACGTGGAAGCCCTTCCACTACACCATTAGCGACCGCCAGAGCTGAAGCCCGCGCGTGTATACAAAGAGACATACGTTGAAGTTACCATATTATAATATAACAAAAAAAAGACAAAAATTATGAACGTACGTTACAGTAAGAAGCAGAAATACGTTCTTGACATCTTACATAAAACTGTGTGAAATAGATATATATTTCTTTATCGGTTCTCAATCCATCAATCTGTCAAGTAAATTCTCCTTTACTATATCTTTGTACGCTTTGTTATATGTAGAATCTTGTATTCTGTTATACTGTTCTTGTAACTGCACTTCTTGGTCTCTTTCTACTATTATGTTTGTCATCTTTAACCTTCTCTTCTTCTTTTTGTGACCTCTTCTATGGAAAAACCGTTCCGTTCGTAATATTTTTCCCGTTTCATTCCCCATTTGGTATCGGTTTTCATCAGCCATGTCTTCTCTTGAACACCACTTGTTTAAATGAAAAACTACATATTTTAGTAAATCTTTTTTTTTTTCAGATGGACCAACAACACTTGAATACACCTTCCTCAACAGTTTAAATAATTACCATAAATATACATTGTAATAATATGTACTTTTAAGCAGGAACTAAGAAAGAAAATAATACCGTTCGGAATGAAAACGAAATATATCGTTTCCGTTCTTTTCGATCTCGTTTAAAGAATTATTCCGAAACTGGTTTTAACCGAAATGAAATACTCGTTGAAACTGGTTTTACACTTGTAAAACTGGTAAATATTATTAACAAATAGAAGATAAAATTGTGTTTATAATACAAGGGTTGCCTTTTATATTTCGGGATTTGAGATCAAAAATAATTACTTATCAACAAAAGTGGCTTTATTGTTTTTAAAATATTCTCCATGAAGATCAATACACTTTTGCGTGCGTTTGAACTAATTTTCGAAGCACTTTTTCCACCCCGATTGAGGCTTTTTCCACTGCGAGTCAAATTATGTGGGATCCACCGCAAAAATTTTTTTTTGACGGCCAAATGTTCATGCAATAGTGAATGAATGCTAGTCCCACTAATGCCCAAGAATACATCAATCTCACGTTAAGTCATATGACGATCTTCTTCAATAATTTTGCACACAGCATCGATGTCTTTTTGAATCACAACCGATTTTGGTCGAACTTCACGAGATTCATCACTGACGGACGCACGACCACGACGAAATTCTGCAAACCAATTGTTAACAGTCTTTTCTGATGGTGGTTCATTACCAAAAGTTGAACGAAGCGAATCATGCATTGTTGTCCATTTCAATATTGCCATCTAGTGGTCGTTTGTAAAAACATAAAAGGCAACCCTCGTATTTAAGTTGTAATGTTTGTATCTTATTTCATTGCTTTGAAAATGGTGAAAACCGAAACTAATGAGCAGTTATTAAATAAAAATTGTGAAAAATTACAATGTTCGTTATTTCAACAATTATTAAATTAAGTAAGATAGTAATCTGTAGGGGTTACCGACCAGTTGTGACTAGTGTTACCAACCGTCCAGAATTGGCCTGGATTGTCCAAGAATTGATGTTGATGTCCAGAATCCAGGTTGAATGTCAAAATATCCCGAAATTTCAGAAAGACCTATTGACAGCCAACGGAGTGGCCGAGCGTATTGAGTCGTGCGGTTTAAGGATTCCACACACCAAAGTGGCCGCGGTGGCGGCCGCGGTAGCGGTAGCGTTAGCGATACGACTAGCGATCAGGTCTCCTCACACTAACGCGGTGGGAGTGGCGGTAGCGTTAGCGATCAGTTAGTGAATCACGGTATATAGTTGTGTGATAATATTGATTGCGAGAATACGTGAGAATATGCTAAAAGTTAAACAAGAAGAAGTCTTGATTTTGGCAGCTCTTCTTGAAAACTTTTTCTATTTCGTCCCACACTTTATTTTTTTTCCTAATATTCTTGTAATCAGGATGTGCTAAGTCATACAAAATTAAATGATCCTTTACTGATTCTATGTTTTTTTCTGTTAAATTATCCATTTTCGACACTATTTTCTTAAATATATTCACTCTGTGGTATATAAACAATGAATATCGCACGGCCTAACGCAACTTGTCGAGTTCGGCCGCCAGTGTTTGGTGATCGCTAGACTGAACGCTGCATTCGGCGCTGTTCTCAGATAGCGGAACGCTTGTATGTGCGTGGTCTCATTGTATTGTATAGGTTGCGTTAGGCCGCTGCATTAACGCCACCGCGGCCGCTTTGGTGTGTGGAATCCTTTAGACTTGTGGAAACACTCTGGGCTGGGTGGTCGGTGGTTCGAGCCTCCTTCGTTGGTGATTTTATTCGGGCGAGGATAATATGTTTACATTACTCTCATCTTCACAATCATTCACCCCTCATCCAGGTGTAGGAGCTCGCCCCCTGGCATCGGCGATTAGCCTCGTTGCAGAAATAGATAAATTATAAATATTGATAAGATGTAAAATAAATAAATTTAAAAAAGGCTATCGACCAATATCACCTACACTCCCAAATAGTTCTTTCCAATTAGCACATGACTTCGTGTCTGTCAAACGTCCGTTCCTCCACTAATACCGTTCCCAAGTCAATGCGGTTTGCCCACCGCTAATTTATAACAATATAATTTTCGATTTATTCCTATTAGATTTTAGATTTATTATTATTATTACTATGTATAAAAGTGGACATACAGGCTCGTATATAATAAAAAAAAAAAAACATGAAAAAACTGTGTTATTATTTTTTTACATATTTTTTTGTATTATCTGTCTCATTTTGTAATACGAAACTAAGAGGGAAATTTCATTTTTTGTTGTATATTTAAAATATCATCTTAGGGTGGTAATTCTGAAGTGGCACCTTTCAAAATATTTGACTTGTCTATCACAATTTTGACATGTCAATCGTAATTTTGACATGTCAATCTGACATACATAGTTTTTGAGTGAATATAACCTCGATATAATAAAACTTAACCAAATATTTAAAAGCCAGGTTTACAAGTTCACATATTTCCATAAAAGTCTATTTACACCACAACAGTCACCAAGGTAACCAGATGTATGGTCTATTTCAAAGTAGAAAAATGTAAGAAGATAGGAGCTGTTCAGTGTTGTAATAGATACATTTGAAAATATATCTAGATACAGATACAGATACTTGAGGAAAAATGTATCTAGATGCAGATACAGATACAAATTTTAAAAAGTATCTAGATACAGATACATTTTTTTTTACAATGTATCTAGATACTTCAAGATACTTTTAAGATACTTTCGGAAAAATGAAAACACCACAAAAAAAAAGAAATAACTAGAGCAAGGAATATATTTGTTCAGAATAAAAATAAGTTATGCACTATTATTACTCTTAAAATAAACACAAATAGCCTTTGAAGCTGTGTGTCAGAAATATTAGCTAACTATATACCTATGTAATATTTAAAAAAATCACTTTTTTATTCCAATTTCAGCGGATATCTCGAACATTTTTTGTTCGCTAATAAATTACTGATTATTAAATGAGTATTTAGGATGACAAAAATAAAACAACAATTTTATTTATTATATTTTTCTTTATTTAATTCACATTTATAAAATTAATTCTTATTCTTAGATTAGATAATTACTTAATGGTTGTTTTACTTAACCGTTGTTAATAAAATTATTTAATTTTTTTTTTTATTTATAATTTTTTTAAAATTTATTCAGAGCTGGAAATACAATTACACTTTATTAAAATTTTATAGATAAAAATAAATTAAATAAATAAATAAATTATAAGTTTGAGAATTATGATAAAATACAAGTTCTATATATAATTAATTAAATTTTGGAAAACATCCTTTTATTTTTTTCCTTTTTTTTTTAAATAAAAAATAAAAGAATGTTTTCCAAAATTTAATTAATTACATATAGAACTTGTATTTTATCATAATTCTCAAACTTATAATATATTTATTTAATTTATTTTTATCTATAAAATTTTAATAAAATGTAATTGTATTTCCAGCTCTGAAAATGGCTTACGCCGAAACTAGTTAGCTAATAATTTTTTTTTTAAATGAAATAATTTATTAACAACCGTTACCCAAACAACCTTTAAATATAGTTAAAAATCGTAAGGACATATTTTGTAAAAAGACCTTGAAAAAGACAAAATAGGAAAGTATCTGAAAAAAGTACCTGAAATACAGATACTTAGATACTGATTTAAATATCTAGATACAGATACAGATACATATTTTAAAATGTACCTAGATACAGTAACTAGATACTTGCACAGTATCTAGTTACTGTATCTAGATACAAATACCTAGATACATTACAACACTGGAGCTGTTTGTCCTTGCTTGGGATTGGTTTAGATCGTCATCCCTATTACACTGTTAAAATATTGTTTTTAGTCCAAGTTGACATATGTTCAGTGTCGTACATTGGAAATATGTATTATTTATATTATTTAAATTTTTTCATATATTTTGTTATTATTTACATATTTAGACTTTTATTTATATTCTTGGCATAGATTTTATGGAGAAAATTCTCCATGTAATTTGTTTTTACGCAGTAATATATTTTGTCGGTTATCTGACATATACATATTTTTTGACACTTGACAATTAACAGATCAAGAGAGAGGACTAATGTGAGGCCAAAAGACAGCCCAGCTGATTGTGCCCAAAGAGGAAGTTATTGATATAATTTTTAAACCTTCATATATACATATATTTTTAATTTTTATTTACAATAATTATTTAAATAAGAAACTTTAGCTCTGAAGATATATTATTTGTTTTATTGCTTTATTTAAACTCTTTTCGCCAAATCTGTCTTTTTATATATAGTACATAATTTTTAAAATTAATATTTTTTTAACTTTTTCAAATTTCCCATTAAACTGAATGTACAGTCTGTTCCAAACGGTTAGGCGGAACTAAATGAGAATTTCGTTCTTTTAGGTTGTCACGAGAAGAGACCTTGCTTGGGTTATTTCATTTTTCATGTTGGAATGTCAAAATTTAAAATTCCAACAATGAAACCATGGAAACGAATGCCGTATGTCAAAATTAAATTATTTTTTTTCGTATATAATGACAAAAAAATAAATAAATGGGAAATTTGTATTAAGAATGACACGAAAAAACAAAATATAAAGAAAATGACATTTTAAAATTATATTAACCTTAATCAAAAAATATTTATTGTGAGTATGATTTACAAAGCTTAAACAAAACGGCTGAAAAGCACGATTTAAAAGATGAAAGTAACTAGATTGCAAAATCTAGTTCCGCCTAACCGTTTGGAACAGACTTTATGTATGTTATGTTAAGTGGTTTCGCAGTGGAAAATATTGTGAAATTACATACATATATGTATATAATACCGAGAAATAAAAATTCTTATTTACTCGTCAAAATTTATTAATTAAAATATACTAAGGGACGTTTCGACTGTGAAATCCAGTCATCTTCAGTCTATAAATAAAATACAAGGTTTTACAATTTTTATAAAAACAGTCATAAAAATAAAATGAAACATTAAATGTGAAAAATATATAAAAAATCAAGTTAAAAAATATATAAAAAAGAACATACTAAGTAAACAAAGAAGAATTTGAAACAATAATTATAAACAATAAATAGATAACAACTTGAAATTATAAAAAAAATTAAAAAATTTAAAAAATGGCGCCTAGCACCATTTTGTAAGTCAAAAATTAAAAATATGAATACTATTAAACAAAGATCTTAGAATCATAGAAAAACCATATACATACAAAAATATGACGAAAAAGGAAGTGTTCTTAACTGGAAAAACTTACCTAAAGTAAATTGAACTATAAAATAAAAAACTTCAACATTGCCAAAACTAGACCACTGGAAATACGTGGTGGTGCGACATGTTGTATCGGACAGACAATCCGTTACTAACACGACACCTAGACAACCATACGTCATATGCTGATAAGCCAAAGACAAAATGTAACAAGAAAATGACAATCAGCTGATGACTAGGAAATAAGTTTAAAATATGATTTATCTAACCCGACCGTGTCTGTTTTCTTGTTAACACATTTATCTTTGGCGGCATGAATGTGCAGCATCTCTGAGATCATTCTTTTTTGCAAGTGACTTTCTTTGTCTAAAATTTTTACATTCTCATAATTAAAAATGTGACCTGTGCTGTTAGTATGTACTACTAAAGCTGTGGAATTAGGTTTAAGTCTAACGTCACTTTTATGCTGGTATAGGCGTTTTTTCAAAATTTGTTGTGTCGTTCCTATGTAGCTTTTATCACATACATTACACGGTATTTCGTAAACAACATTGGGCGTTTCAAGTATGGGAATGTTGGTTTTAAGTTTAGAAAAATTACGATTGTTATTATTATCGGAGCTGAAGGCTAACTTAATATCAAATGTTTTAAAAATGTATTTGTAATGCAAGAACTCAGTATTGTGATATGGAAAGCTAAGGTAGTTGTTAGGATTGGGATTATTATTAGTTAGATTTGTGTTATAAGCTTTCCATATTCTTTTTTTGATACAGTTGTTGATAATATTTGCAGGGTAGTTGTTGATTTTAAACTCTTTTTTCACTATTTGAAGATTTTTTGTTCTGTATTTCGGATGGGACAACTTTATCGCTCTATCCAACACATTATTGAGGGTGTTAATTTTTAGTGAGCTAGGGTGGTTGGATAAATAATTTAAATAGCGCCAACTGTGGGTACTTTTTTGGTACCAATCAGTGATAATAGAGTTGTCCTGCGAACGTATCAATAACACATCCATAAAAGCAATTTTACCATTCTCTTCTTCCTCATGCGTAAAATTTAAGCGGGGGTGGAAGGCATTGAAACTTTCAACCAAGGTGTTGATTAAGTGTTTGGGATATACTAAAATTATGTCATCCACATATCGGTAATATAAAAGGGGCGAATGTATACAATACCTATACTTATATTTCAGTTTTAAGCAATATGTCCAGGAATTGTCTCAGAACAAGTTGGCAACCCTAGTTGTGACCGACCTACCCGGAATATTCCGGTGCCCCGCCAGCCCAATCCGCCAATGATAATTGCCACTAATCAGTTTAAAAATAAAATGTATTGTCAAGGTTGTTTTCGCAATTGTTATTGTTAAAACATTACAATTTTAAAATAATGTTAATCTTTCTTTAATCATAGTTTTTATTGTTGGTATCTCTTAGATTATTCTGTTGTAATAGCGTCCAATTACAAATATGTATTACGTTTGAAACACAAATTTACCGCTTATTATTATTTTTTATAGAAAAGAACTTTCCATTGTTATTTTCTTTTTTAGAGTTTTAGAGTAATTTTTTGTTCCTCGTATATTTTTGTTAATTGTTTGATGTAAGTAAAACACATTTCTTTACGAGTTTTATTTTTAACGTAAATATGTCAAAAACCTTTGTATGTATATGTATTGTATCTATTTTATATATACCAGGGGGTCTATTCTGTAACTTTTCGACAGTCACATACACAGTATCATGTCACCTATGCACACTGAACTGTTGTCGTAATGGGCGCCTGTCGACCCCATTCGGGTACCGAACTTTAATTTTTATATGTATATATATATATTTTTTATTTTATTAATTTGTATTAATTTTAATTGCATTGTTTTTGACATTGATTTTTATTACTTTGTTTTTTATCGATTTTATTAGTTTGTTTTTTCGTTGGTTTTATTATTTTGTTTTTTGCCTTGAAATTGTGCTATATTGTATTTTTTATAATTTAATGTATTTTTGGCCAGTCGATAATATGCTGTACGTGACATCCGGATGCAACTTGATATATTTTTTCCTTTTTAATAGACGCATAATTAGGGTGACCATTCGTCCCGCATAACACGGGATAGTCACGCATTTTGATTCGGTGTCCCGCCTTATGACATGTCCCGCAAAATGTCCCGCATTTTCCAACTTTTGTGCACTTGACTTGTATTTGGTTGGGGAGGTGAGGACTTTCTTTTGCTCTTTACTTATATTTGGGAGATGAGGACAATTTTAGGGTTTTGTAGGTATGACCAAAAAATCCTTATACCGTCTTTTGTCGTCTGTATGTTCGGTAAAAATTGTAGCCAAACGGCTAATCCTAGAGAGTTGAAATTTGGCATTCTTATACAACTCTTTGACCCGCACATAGGAATAATACTAAAACACATAAAAAACGTATCCCCATAAAAATATTAAAAAAATGTGCTCAACGAAAAAAAAATATTTTTTTTAAATTCTGAGTATGGTATCAAATGAAAGCCCTTAGTACGTGGATTAACGATCAAAATTTTATTTTTGCAAAATAAATTATTTTGATGTGATTTTTACCAAAATTGTGCAAAAAAAATTGTCCCACACTCTGTGGCCCAGATGGTTCAAACTAAAAATCTGAAGAAATTCTAAGTAATGTACAGTGGTGTGAACCGGAATAGTACAACAGGAATTTTTGATCAGATTATATTTTCGGAAAATAACGATGTTTTTGTGTTTTTTGGTTGACGATGTACAAAAGTTATACTTATGTAACACACTATTCACGAAGGCGTATCCTGATCTAATGGTTAGCTTGCTCGCATGCCACCCAGCAAACTCGGGTTCGCTCCCGGGCAGAGGAGATAATTTAATTTTGTGTTTTTTCCATTTTTATTTTGTTTAAATTATTTTGTCAAATAACACAAAAAAAAGAGGGTACACTTTTCTTCACAAATTTTTATTGATAAATTAGATGTACATTTCGGCAGCTAGGCTGCCACTTTAAATTGAAAACTAAAATCAAAACTTTAATTTTTTCTAAATTCATGCAAAGAACATTATGTTCCCGAACAAGTATTCGTTGGAGTGTTAAAATAAAAATACAAAATAATTTAAGGATTAAATGGTCGTTTGTAAGATCTTCTGGAGTGCACTATTCCCGATCAGTCTCTTTTAATACTCCAACAGTAGTCAGCCATCATGTGAGTATCCCACCTTCCTTAATAACGTCTCACCATCTCTTTTAAATCCTGATGGAAACGTTCACCCTGTTCATCACTAACATCTCCAAGATTGACAGGAAATTTGTCAAGATGACTGTTTAAAAAATGAAGTTTCAATCAAATTTTCAACGACCTCCACATAGTTTTCGGCTTTTTTATTCCCAAGAAATTTTTTGATGAGCGCCACGAAAGACTGCCATGCATTCTTCTCCATATTATCCATATGTACAGTGAAATGTGGATCATTCACTAATTTTCTAATTTGTGGTCCGTCAAAAATGCCAGCTTTTAGCTTCTCATTACTGAGACTTTGAAATGTTTCAAATATATATTTGAAACAGTCACCATCTTTGTTCAACGCTTTTACAAACTGCTTCATTAGACCCAGTTTAATATGAAGAGGGGGGAAAATGATTTTTGTTCGCTCCACCAAAGGTTCGTGTATTATGTTTGGGTCTCCAACATTTAAATCTATTCTAACCGGCCAAGAACGAAGTTGAAATTAAAGTAGACGTATATCAGAACGTGAAAGCTGAAAAAAGTCAAAATACGATAGAACAAAAATTTGACGTGATAGGCAGAAACTGTTAACATTTTTGAAATCAACACCCCAAAATTAGTTAAAAACAAGTATCAGATCTAAGTCAGCAAAAAATAAGTTTAAATTTGTTGACCAGTGTAATCCACCATAACTAGAGCCCTGCAAATCCGCGGATAATCCGCGGATTATCCGCGGATATCCGCAACTTTTCTGCGGATGCGGATAAATTATCATTTAAACCATGCGGATGCGGATCGGATGCGGATTAAATGTCATATCGGCTTATCCGCAATATCCGCGTGAACATTAAATCTTCGGTTACTTTCGGAGGAACAAGCAATTGTGTTCTGGCTACGCAGTCCTCGGTTATTTTAGGTTGTCTGTATATACATGATATTTTGTAGCATTCAATCTCACTTTATGTTATTTTTATTAAGACAATTGTCCATGATCAAGACTGAGTTGAGACAATCAACTTAACTTTCTTTTTATTATTGAATATATTATAGAAAATAATATTTTGGACAAAAGTTTCCTGGTACACTTTCGACGTAATTCTTTCTACCTCTGCTCTAATTCTGGCTTTTAAATCTGATAAAGGTTTTTTTTTTACATAAAACTGATTAGTAAGTTTTATTTAAATACCAAAATTTACCTACATCATTTTTTCTCGAAAATTTTATTATGTAACCTGCCAATTTTTTTATACTACCCGAAGTAAAAAGTCTTGCAGATCACAAAAATTTGAAAAATGACACATGTTGCTATTTGAAAAAGTTGCAACGCCTAACTCATGCACGAAATGGCGTAAGAGAATTACTTGATCCTAAAAATATGAAGCACCTTCTATCAAGTAACTTTTCTGATTTTTTTTTAAATTCAATATTAAAAAAAGCAGCACGCCACTTACTCCCTACGAAAAAGAACGCTTAGGCCCCCCAAAATTGTTATCTCTCTCTAGATTTAAATAAGTTATTAGCGCATCTAGGCCTTAAAACTTTTGGGGTCCCTTAGGTTAGGTTAGTAATAAATAAGCTGGTAAATCCAAAAATTTTCAGTAGCGTTTTAGAGCAGAGATTACATAAACAGGCGAAATATGTTAGTTCTTTCCAAACTGACAGCAAAACCTGTAGTGCGGATAGTGCGGATATTTTTGCGGATGCGGATCGGATGCGGATTTGTTATTTACAAAAGCTGCGGATGCGGATCGGATGCGGATCATGGATGTGCGGATGCGGATCGGATGCGGATACAGAAAAGCTTATCCGCGCAGGGCTCTAACCATAACCATAAAATAGTTATACAAAATGGATCAAAGAGCTGTCATATTATTTGCTATTAATTCTTAATCTATGCAATTAATAACTTCTATCGATTTAGAAAAGACTACGATGTAGAAAAATTGGATGGTAGTATTTTATATTATATAATTCAGAAGTAAGTATTGGTTACTTTAAGTCTGCCGAACGTGTAATAATTAAGTAATAAAAGAATTGAAGAAAAGATACAGTCTTATTATTTATAATTATAATTGTCTTTTAGCATGTGGTAATGATCATTTTCCTAAAATTAAAAATTATGTAGAGTTGACTATTCATTTCCCAAATGCCACATTCAAATCACATTTTAGAATGAATGTCTTCACATTTGAAGCAATTTAACAAATTCGTTGTTGTCAAAATCTTTCAAAGGACATTTTAAATTAACCAAAACAATATTTTAGCGCGAAAATTATCTTCCCACCAACGCTACGACCTCACGAGCGCATAGCAAAAGTGGGAAGGAGGTGGAAAATTATTAGCAATAAAACGGCGAATTGTGTTGCCATTGGTGGCAGTGGAAGGAATTTGTTAGCAATAAAACGTGCTTAAAGAAATAGTTATAAAAAATAAATGATATTCTTATCATTAAATTACCGAGCTGAGCCAAGCGAAAAAAGATTGCGCCGGAAAAAGCGAATTTTCACTTACGAGTGTGAAGATAATATTATAAACAAGTCCAGTAGAAAACTTCAAAAATAATGTATTTAATGTAATTTTAGATAATGCCATAACATCTCTTCAGGAACGTTTTCAACAATTAAATAAGTTACATGGTTTTTTTTTTGTATAATTTCAATAAATTACCAGTCGATGATGGTTTGATTAATTTATGCAAAGTTCTGCATCTGAAATTAAAAATAGATGATTATTTGATGAGTTGAAATCTGCATCAGCTCTTTTGCCTAAAGACATTTCTGAACCTTTTTTTTTTTTTTTAAAGAATTTACGGATGCCTCAGCTACGATGGCTATTGGCAACCGGGTACATTTAGTTTCAGTATTTTAAGGTTTTAACATGGTATATAAATTACATTATTTTACAACAGATTTCTTAATTAATAACATATATTTACTGTGTTTGATGACTGTTAAATTTTTGTGTAGAGATTTATGTCTTTCAAGAATTGAATTATTTTGGATTCAATGTTACGATTGTTGCGCAGCAGGTCTCCTATATTGTTTGGTAGGCTATGAACCTTTTTTTTTTTTTATTTTAAGTTTAATGGCCTTTGCTGCTGTGGCAATTAGCCAGGACAATTTTTATTTGAGAAAATTTCCATGCCTGAACGGGATGAAATGAACCTTTAAATGTTCTAAATTTTATAAAATCCAAAAAATTACAAAATGTGCTTCCTTATATTTGGATTTCATTAAGAATAATGTTAACGATACCAATTACTGTTGCTAGTCGTGAAGTTTTAGTAAGTTAAAATTGATAAAAAACTATTTACGCTCTACAATGAGCAAAGAGAGATTAAATAACCTGGCGATATTATCTATCGAAAATGATATCGCATCGAAATTAGATATCACCGATATAGTCGAAAAATGAAGTTCGAAAAATTAACTTGTAGCTTGTAGGTAATATTAGACCGGGAGCTCATGACAGTTTTTGGTCTCCGATTTCATACAGCATGCCTTTTGGAGGAGAGAATATTTACCCTGTGACAACAAAAAAGGGATGGTACTAAACCTCTGCACGCTTTCCGGTCATAGGGAAAATTGCATTTCCACTTAAACACAAAATTTTTGTGCTTTTCTCTGATTTAATATTGCTTGTCCTTTTGTCAAAAGAAAGTTATAACAAATTTAAAGTTTTTTAAATATATGCATGCGATTCGGAGGGTTCCAAAGGGCTCAAACGGTCATGTGATTTTGTAATAAAAAAATATGATTTTCCGCGTTTTCATACAGCATGCCTATAATTAAAAGACTTTAAATTTGTTATAACTTTCTTTTGACAAAAAGGCAAGCAATATTAAATCAGAGAAAAACAAAAATTTTGTGCAAGTGGAAATGCAATTTTCCCTATGACCGGAAAGCGTGCAGGGGTTTAGTACCATCCCTTTTTTGTTGTCACAGAGTAAATATTCTCTCCTCCAAAAGGCATGCTGTATGAAATCGGAGACCAAAAATGTCATGAGCTCCCGGTCTATATATAATCTGTATAAATTATTATTTAACGTAGTTGTTTTCTCAATTTAATAAATAAATTATTAATGCACATTCAGTTGTTTTTTTTAGTAGATGATTCTCCTTTGTAATATATATATATATATATATATATATATATTATAACATATTTTCAAAAATGGGCTTAAAGCCAATATAAATAATACTAGGGGCCTCAACCCGGCTACGACGTTGACAAAACTCGTCGCTTCGCGACTCGTTTTAATATAATAAAGCATTTTGCTGCACTTGTCGACTCGTTTTTTGCCTGTCACGTGGTTATCGAAGTGACGCACCTCGGGCGCGCCCGCGGTACATCCACAAAACGTCAGCAAAAATTATTATTATTATTATCATTAGCCTATAACAAACAGGAAGTTCTGAACAATTTAAAGTTGAAATAATTTTTCAAATTTGTGGCACCCCGGTTGAGAAACACTGATATAGCCAATAACACTCGGGAAGTTCTAATCTACAAATACAATGTTCGAAGGATTATCCAAATCGGTTAATTAATTTACATTTGTACAATTTAAACGTAACAATAATATTTTATTTCACTATAAAGAATACATGGATTCTGAATAAAATAGAGAAAAATTAATAAAATAGTTAAATATTATTGCATAGGATTCACTGTTAATTATGTCACTTGGAAATTTAGAAAAACTTTTGAGTAACACTGATAGATGTGAAATTTGCAGATTTTCGTTGTAATAATATATTCGTTGTAGTAATATTTTACGTTATTAAATTTAGTATAATATTTTGTTTAACTATTTAAAAAGGTATTTATAATTTTCAGTTTTTTTGTAAATAATTTGGTTTACATGTAAATATATTATATTGGTTTTTTAATTTTTTTAATCACTAAAATTTCACCTATACTTGTTATAATTCAGTAATGCGAAGGAATTGCCTAAATTTGAATGTCGGTAGTTGTTTCGTTGTTCGAGAGAAGCGCTGATAAATACTTTTATCATAACTTTTAAGTTTTTTTGAAATACGACTTAAAATTAGCATTTTTACTGCAAAAAAAAAAAACAGCGGAAGACAGTCATGATGATAAAAAAACACTTTCATCCTATAATAATCACTTATATAAAGAAATAATATATTAAAATGACATCTGGGGTATATAATATTTCAAGATTTAATACAATTAAAATTACGCAATTACTAAATATGGAATATTATTCTGTCTTATCTATCCTCTTAATACATTGTACTTTATACTTTCGTTAATATGGTTAGTAAAATAGTTAATAAAATACAGTTTCCAGAATTAAAATAACAAAACTGCTTAACAGATCTATCCTCACCCTGAAAACGAATTTGAACGTATCTACAGATAGGTTTAACATTTAAAACGTTCGAACGACCCTTAAAATATATTTTGATAACTCAAAACTGATTCTTACTTCCTTTTCCGTTTAATAGCATTTTTAACTGAAGGCAATTTTATGGTCAGCAAAAATTTTAAAAATTTATGAAAATGTGTTAAAACCTTAAAAAACTGCATTATCTTTATCAACTCTTATGTATTTTTTACACATTTCATCAATTTTATTAATAAAATACCTTCAACTGTAGGTTTTTCAATTCAATTTTGGTCTGAAATCGTCTTATGAATAGTAAAAAAATAGAAATATGAATAAACATCTTTTACCGTCTGATAAAACCTGTCCGTGCTGACCAATGGTGACTTTAATTCGACACGGATTCGAGAAAAAAATGCATGATTTTTATCAATAAAAATTAGTCAGTATGCCCTGTCCAAATAAAATTAAGCCTAAGCACTATAAAATATCACCCGGATAAGACGGCGGTTCATTTTCCTCTCTCCGCGTTACCGGAAAAATGAAGATACACCAAAATTTAATAGAACATACATACCAACACTTGTACAATATAATAGTAGATATTTTTAAAAAAATATACCTATAATTTATTAAGGGGCGCAATTCAAATATTTGCCCGGGGCGCTAGAATTCGTCGGGCCGGTCCTGTGAATAAGCGACCTGTTTTGTTTACATTTTTAATAAAATGAGTAATTGTTGGACTGTGGGTTATCAATGATAAATTGGCCTTCAACTAATAATTTAACATTTTTTAGGAACACGTAATAGTCTTTATTAGTAAGTAATAAAGAAAATTGTGTTATTATTCTAAGTGTCACTAAGTATCGTACTGTGTTAAATAATCTACAATTTCACTTATTTTATAAATGTAGAGTTGATAAAGAAATGAGTCATAGTTAGGGTTGCCAGGTCGCCAACCCTAATAGCCGAACAGACCAGCCAGTTTCGCCGGACGTTTGGGTAAAAAAGCCGGACACCCTACATTATTGAGGATTTTGTTTCTCAGTATTAATAGGTACGACAAATTTTTTTTATGTAGAATCAAGCTTTTTTGATTATTACCATAAATCTTGTTAAATTCTAATGAAAAATAAATAAAAAATAAATAAAACGCCAAATCAGTCTAAATAATTTATTATTAATCAGTCAAATAAAGTCATCATTCAAAATTATATTCTAGATAAACATTTATCATCATTTTTAAATTCTTCTTAAATTAAATAAAGGCAATTGCACAAAGAAGTCTTATTTACTTGCTATTACTTCCCAAAGCAAAACAAAATAAAAAAACAATCTAAACAAAACTTTAGGTTAAGCAATAAAAATAATTATTCATATTTTTGATTGGCAGAAATCTGCTTTAAAAGCTCAGTTTCTTTCAAAATGCAGTTGTAAAAATCCTTACACGTCAAATGTTTTAAATTAAATTCTACTACCAACATTTTAGCTACAGTGTTAACATGTAATCAGTTGCGTTCTTTTGACCATTGCTGGCCTATCAAGGAAAAAACTCTTTCAACGTTTGCGTTATGTCCTGGGATCGCAAAGTCATACTGACAAATAGTTAGGAATTCTGCAAAAGCAATCTTGATTAGTCATCGATTTAAAATAGGCTACCCATTTCTTGTGTGCTAACAGCTTCTTTTGTTATTGTTCAGAAAACTTTTAAGGTTTTGCAGTTGATCAAAACATTTGCTATCGTCAACTTTAACGTCGGCGATCGGCCTCGCTCGGCGCTCGCTCGTTTGCGAAATGTAAAAAACCTAACAAAAGCCGGACAAGCCGGACACCGTTTATTTTGGCCGGACACGCAATCAAAAAGCCTAACTATGTCCTGCTTTATCCGGACGCCTGGCAACCCTAGTCATAGTTAGTGGTGCAGTAATTGAGAGCGACGGGCTGTCCCCCCTACTTGAATCCGTAGAATTAAATAATATAAAACGGCCATTTTTAGGGTTTGGTAGGTATGACAAAAAAAACCTTTAAGGGCCGGTCTTTCCACCTTCTGATAAACTTCTGGGTAAACTATCTGATAGATAAAGTTATCTGATACTTTATCTGTTGGATAAATGTCATCCCGTCTTTCAATTCATATTTATCTGTCAGATAGTTATCTGACGGATAATGAGACTGACATATTGAATACTCAGATTGGTAACACTGAATGTGTAACTGAAATAGGCGTTGAGAAAGATTTTTTTTGTTTCTCTATGGAAATAAATAAATAAATTGGTAAACTGACAGCTGTCGAGCCGTTTTTTGGTTATTGTCATTAACAAAATTAAATTTATGTATGCGTTATACAAGATTTTAGCAATTATTAATGTCGTAAGCATGTAATAAAATTGGAGGAATGAAAAATAGATAATAGATATTAATAATAATTGTTCTACGTTTATTTAATTTTTTAATTTTATTATGATTGATGTAAATACAAAATAAGATATAATAAATTTGAAAATAAGAAATTAAATCACGGAGTATTATTTCATTTTCATTTTTTTTCTGAGTAATCAGTTTCTTCAGGTACGTCACCGACACAGTACTGATCTTTTGTGGGTGGTTCTTCATATCCACTCTTGAAACGTTAAAGTTGCGTAATACTGCAGTTGCTACTATACTAATTATAATCTTATTGCTCAAATTCGAAGCGAATATTAGAATTATTAAACATAGTATTGTAAGGTGTGGATTCCGGCTAACGTTTAATATAAAATATCCTACTCGACACCGTTTACTTCAGCCTTTTTTTCACAGAAGAAAGCAGTTTCACTAACATTTCATCCCAGGCTGCAATCACTCGTGGATAACGGGCAATTTCGTAAAATACTCGTTGAAATTTGTGTATTTAATTTTCCGTACAAGATTGTGAAAAAATTACTCGTGAAGGTTTTTGTTGGATGATTTTTAACGATTTTAGTAAAGGCCTAACTCAACAACAATGCATAGATTCGCTTCGTTCAACTTTTGGTAATGAATCACCATCAGAAAAGACTATTTACAATTGGTTTGCAGAATTTCGTCGTGGTCGTGTGTCCGTCAGTGATGAATCTTGTGAAGGTCGACCAAAATCGGTTGTGATTCAAAAAAACATCGATGCTGTGAGTAAAATGATTGAAGAAGATCGGCATGTGACTGAATTTTACTTAATCTAACCTTAAAATACAATTTCTTTTTAATCAAATGAACATGAAAATTTACTTAAGCCAACCCTTAAAATACAATTTTTTTATTTATTCTAATTCTCACCAAAATGTACTTAATCAAACCATTAAAATATTTTTTTCCAAAGAACACGCAATGTAATTTATGCCAACTTGTGAAATAATTATTTTTTATTTTAAACAAAAGAAGACTCTATGGTCTATTTCAAAGTAGAAAAATGTGTGTAAGAAAATAGGAGCTGTTTGTCCTTGCTTCGGATTGGTTTAGATCGTCCTCCCTATTACACTGTAAAAATATTGTTTTTAGTCCAAGTTGACAGATGTTCAGTGTCGTACATTGGAAGTATATATTATTTATATTATTTAATTTTTCTCATATATTTTGTTATTATTTACATATTTAGACTTTTATTTATATTCTTGGCGCAGATTTTATGGAGAAAATTCTCCATGTAATTTGTTTTTACGCAGTTATATATTTTTTAGGTTATCTGACATATGAATATTTTTTGACACTTGATAATTAACAGATCAAGATAGAGGACTAATGTGAGGCCAAAAGACAGCCCAGCTGATTGTGCCAAAAGATGAAGTTATTGATATAATTTTTAGACCTTCATATATACATATACAGTCTGTTCCAAACGGTTAAGCGGAACTAAATGGGAATTTAGTTCTTTTAGGTTGTAACGAGAAGGGACCTTGCTTGGGTTATTTCATTTTTCAGGTTGGGATGTTAAAATTTAAAATTTCAACAATGAAACCATGGAAACGAATGACATATGTCAAAATTAAATATTTTTTTTAGATATTTTAATGACAAAAAAATAAATAAATGGGAAATTTGTATTAAGAATGACACAAAAACTCAAATTATAAAGAAAATTACATTTTAAAATGATATTAAGCTTAACCAAAAAATGTTTAATGTAAGTATGATTTACAAAACTTAAACAAAACGGCCGAAAGGCACGATTTAAACGATGAAAGTAACTAGATTGCAAAATCTAGTTCCGCTTAACCGTTTGGAACAGACTGTATTTTTAATTTTTATTTACAATAATTATTTAAATAAGAAACTTTAGCTCTGAAGATATATTGTTTGTTTTATTGCTTTGTTTAAACTCTTTTAGCCAAATCTCTATTTTTATATATAGTATAATCTGTCTCAATTTGTAATACGAAACTAGATCTGGTTACTTTGGTGACTGTAGTGGTGTAAACAGACTTTGGCGTATCCGTGTGAACCAATACTATGATAATATTATAAATGTATTGTCAATATACAACATAAAAAATGAACTTTTCCTGTTAGTTCCGTATTACAAAATGAGACAGATAATACATAATTTTTAAAATTAATATTTTTTTAACTTTTTCTAATTTCCCATTAAACTGAATTTATGTCGTATAAATAACGTAAGTGCATGATCTGCCTTGTTTATTTCAATATCTTATTAACCTTTTTCATATTTAAAAAAAAATCACTTGCTAACCCAGTTGCTACGCCCATGCCCTAGTTGTAACTTATTTTAAATTTCCCACTATACTGTATTTAATCAGTGTAAATCGTACTCGGTTCGCAGCGCTATCTACTTTTTTCTACTTTGAAATAGACCATAGCTATTATAGTTAAGGTCCCAGTTGTGAAAAGCCCCAATTGTGAACGGCCCGAATTGTCTTACGGCCCCAGTTGTCATGGAACCGAATATGTTTATTCTTGCGAATATCCACGAAGACGGATACGAATACGGATATCAGCCACATATTTATTTACAATCCAATTTTACGCATTTTGTTAATGAGTAGTATTCGCATGGACTGGCTCGAATTTACTCGCCCCCTCCTTAAAACAATGATCCCCCCTTAAGACAAAATCCTGGTTGCGTTACTGTTCATAATATTAACAATAACTTACAGTATATGAATATATTCAGCGAGTTAAATATATTTAAAACTATTTCTACAACAGTTGGCCAGATGATTCATTAAACGTTACGTGATTGTTTTATACTTTTTATGGGAGACGAGTGCAACGTATATATTAGGTGCATCAATTCTGAACTGGTTTTTTGTAGATAAATAAGACAGAGGATTTCGCGCAGTTCGATGAACGACTTGATCCTCTCTTATACCCTGGTTAAACCTCTTTAAACCCGGCACCATAATAAGTATTGTTAAGTGCATTATAAGTTTGTTATTGTTCTGCTTTGTGATCTGTAAGAATTTGTTTTACCGGTAGGAAAAAGAACATATAAGTTAAATTGCACGCAGAATTATGCCGCTGTAAGTATATATTTATTATTATACTAAAATTCTCGGAGACAAATTGCTTTGCGTAAAATTAATTTTTAGGGTTTTGTAGGTATGACCAAAAAACCCTTATACCGTCATTTTGTCGTCTGTCTGTCTGTCTGTCTGTCTGTCTGTCTGTCTGTCTGTCTGTTCGGTAAAAATTGTAGCCAAACGGCTAAACCTAGAGAGTTGAAATTTGGCATGCTTATACAACTCTTTGACCCGCACATAAATAGGAAAAATACTAAAACATCTAAAAAACATACCCCCCTAAAAATATAAACAAATATGTGCTCATCGAAAACAAAAATATTTTTTTTAAATTCTGTGTAGGGTATCAAATGAAAGCCCTTAGTACGTGGATTAACGATCAAATTTTTATGTTGGCAAAATAAATTATTTTGATGCGATTTTTGCCAAAAATGTGCAAAAAAAATTTTGTCCCACACCCTGTAGCCCAGATGGTTTAAACTAAAAATCTAAAAAAATTCTAAGTAATGTATATTGGTGTGAACCGAAATAGTACAACAGAAATTTTTGATCAGATTATGTTTTTGGAAAATAACGCATTTTTTGTGGTTTTTGGTTCACAAAGTACAAAAGTTATACCAATGTAAGACACTCACATGCATGGCGTGCGATGGCTACATGCGTTAGAGCACTCTTAAACTGGCTGGAAAACGAAGGGTTTCGAGTTCGAGTACGGAGTGAATTTTATTTTTTCTGTTTTTTTTTTTGCATTTTTATTATGTAGAAATTATTTTGTCAAAATTCTAGTTATATTTTGACAAATGTTGTATTTAATTTTTATGAGCGTAAATTTAATAACCAGTCTTATTATATGATTAACAGACGATAAATTATTTTAAAAATATCGTTCATTTTGCCGTGATTACTACAAAGTAAAATTTGTCCTACACACTCAGCATACCGCCTTCACTTATTATATACCTGCGAAACCCTGAAATGTGTGAATATTCACACTTCACATCAATTTTTTTAAGCTGTCTACCCCTTACGATTTTTTCGATTTTTGGCCATTTTCAAAGGTTTTGGATTACTGCCCATACAAAACTTAATAAACGATTTATTAAAGCCATTTTTTTTTTTTTAGACTATACAATCTCTGTGGATTTTAAAAATTCAAACCGCAGATTTCTATCCCCAACCATTTTATAGTTAGGATTTATAAAAAATAAAATAAAAAATTTAAAAAAATTGATGTGAAGTGTGAATTTTCACACATTTCAGGGTTTCGCAGGTATTTATTAACTGTGTGATGATAATTTGGGATGCCAAAACAAATTTTATGTCAAAATATTTTTTTATGAATTTTAATTCGAAAGCCTAATATCATTATTTAAGTTTCTAAATATGTGCAGAATTTTTTTTATATAGCAAGGTTCATTAAGATTTTGAAAATTGCGCCTATGGCTTCCATTGGTTGCTTAAATCATAAGCCTCGCCCTCTGATACCTTCAAATATAGAATTAAATTATAATTTCAACACTTCCCACTGGTTATTAAATTTACGCTTTTAAAAATTAAATGCAACATTTACCAAAATATAACTAGAATTTTGACAAAATAATTTAAACAAAATAAAAATGCAAAAAAAAAACAAAAAATAAAATCAACAGGATTCGAACCCTAGTTTGTAAGTTTCTTATATTATTAAGCGTACGATAAATCCAACCACGCCACGAGAGCTACTGATGTGGTATGTTACACAACGTATTAAATAGTTAACATATTTTAGTTAAAAACACAAAAAATGCGTTATTTTCCGAAAACATAATCTGATCAAAAATTCCTGTTGTACTATTCCGGTTCACAGCAATGTACAATACTTAGAATTTTTTCAGATTTTTAGTTTAAACCATCTGGGCTACAGGGTGTGGGACAAAAATTTTTTTGCACAATTTTGGCAAAAATCGCGTCAAAATAATTTATTTTGCAAAAATAAAATTTTGATCGTTAATCCACGTACTAAGGGCTTTCATTTGATACCCTACTCAAAAATTAAAAAAAATATTTTTTTTTTCGATGAGTACATATTTGTTTATATTTTTAGAGGGATATGTTTTTTAGATGTTTTAGTATTTTTTCTATGTGCGGGTCAAAGAGTTGTATAAGCATGCCAAATTTCAACTCTCTAGGTTTAGCCGTTTGGCTACAATTTTTACCGAACAGACAGACAGACAGACAGACGACAAAATGACGGTATAAGGGTTTTTTGGTCATACCTACAAAACCCTAAAAATGAAAATTTTCAAAAATTTTGTTTCCTTCAAAATATGGTTACAAGTCAATAAGGACCTCAAGATTTTAAAAATTTCAACCACAGGTCTTTCTCGCATTTCGTTTTTGAAATATGTCTATGCGAAGATGAAAATTTCTATAAATCACGCCATATTAAAATTTGTCATAATTTTAAAATAAGCTAAACAAATTAACGCTCACATTTTTTTTAGTCTAAATAAACTACGAGGGATCCAAAAATTCTAACCTCAGGTCCTTTTCTCTAACCGTTATTTGAGTTGTACTTTTTATTAATTCACAATTTTCACAAATAATGTAAATTATGCCATTAAAAATATTAGTCATAAATAATCTCAAAACGAATTAAACGATTAAATCAAATTATTTCTAAATTAAATAAACTACGGAGAATCCAAAAGTTTTAATCGGAGGTCGCTGTCTCAAACCGTTTTTGAGTTTTTTTTTTTTTTAATTCACAAATAATTTAAATTATACTATTAAAAAAATGTCGTAGTCTCAAAACGCGTTAAACGATTAAAGCCCCAAATTTTTTCTGTACTAAATAAACTACGGAGATCTTTAGATGCCTATAACCCGTTGGTGCATTTATTAGAATTTTTCCGCGGTGCCCCAAGTAAAAAGTAGATTTAGTTTTAAGGTGTCCCCCCGCAACTCACAAATATTCATCTAATTGAAAACATGCATTGAACAAAAAATATTAGTTTTCTTATTATAAATAATTTTAATTATATACAAGGTGTCTCAAAAGAAATTTTATATTTAGTGGATCGATTAAAAAAAAAGTAAGCCGTATATAGAAAAAATGTTTATTAATTATTAAAATACACTTTTTGGGGATTTATTTCTTAAAAATAATATCGTCTAAATGTAGACCCTCGCGTTCTCGGCACTCATTTAATCGAACAGTAAAATTACTTATGACGTCTCGGCAGGTGGACTCAGGGATGGCTGCCATTTCGTGACGGATATTTTCTTTCAAATGCGCCAGTGAAGTCGGTTTATTGGCGTAAACTTTAGATTTAAGATAACCCCATAGGAAAAAGTCCATAGGGGTTAAATCTGGACTGCGTGGAGGTCAATTTATGTCACCTCTCCGGGAGATCAATTTGCCTGAGAAAATTTCACGAACACGTGGCAGAGACATATTGGACGTGTGTGAAGTTGCTCCGTTCTGTTGGAACCATGTTCTTTGGTTATAGCCAGGAAAGTTTTGCAGTTCAGGTACCAAGAAGTTGTCTAACATCTCCACATAACGTTCTGAATTCACTGTAACTGCACGCCCCCTTTCGTCTTCAAAAAAGTAAGGGCCGATAATTCCTCGCGCCGACATCGCAGCCCATACGGTCACTTTAGGCGAATGTAGGAGTTTCTGATGTTTGCGTTTCGGATTCGTTGCACTCCAGTAGCGGCAGTTCTGCTTATTTACGTGGCCATTAAGATGAAAATGAGCTTCATCCGAAAACAAAATGTTGGTAAACGTTGAAAATCGCTCAATCACCTGATTTACGAAATTAAGCCTCTGACTGGCATCTTGGGGCTTTAATTCTTGCACCAATTGAATTTTGTAGGGGTGCAGCTTTAGGTCTTTGTGCATAATGCGATGTAATGATGATCTATGCACATTTAAAGCACTTGCGCGCTTCCGAATTGAAAGGTTCGGGTCGTCACGAACAGACTGATTAACATTCTCCACGTTTTCTACCGTTCTTGATGACCTAGGTCGCCCGGATTTTGATTTATCCAGCGTTGTACCAGTCTCTTCAAACTTTTTAACCCAATGTCGAATGAGAGGAATGCTTGGCGCATCATTTAAGTGGCGTAAACCTCGAATACTGTAGAATTTTCTACGCGCTGCAGTCGCCGAATCACCGTTTTTGTAAAACTCTCGCACGCTAACGCGCGGTCTGCTCCCGAGAAACGCTCCATAGCGATTGAATTCCCAAGAGCCAGGCTACCGATCGACATAACCCCCGCGCCCCTCGGATACGTTGCGTTCACGCAGTAAGCTAAATAAATATAAAATTTCTTTTGAGACACCTTGTACATTTATAGAGATATTTTAAGTTCTTTAATAAACAGTTTTAACCCCGAAACACACACAAGTATACATACAAATTTTAAAATGCCTTATAGCCTATGTTCGAATCCTGGTTTTACTCGATCGTCATGCCGATCATCATTACAGACAAAAATTGATTTTTTTGTGGATATTTTCTTATAATCACTCGAATCGTGTGGAGACCAAATATGAGCTCAAAAAAAAAAGCTGATTTAGCCTCCAATTTTATAAATATAGATTTAATATATCAATGTGCGTTTTGATAGATGTACAAATTTATAATAATATTAGAATATTAATACATATTTAAAAATTGTTATGCCCCCCCCCCCCGCCACAGATATGTTTGGAGAAAATTTAAGTGCCCAATTTATTTTCGGAATATTTCGAATTGTGAAAGATGGAAGCGGGTCAAAGGTAGGGTGACCAGATTTCAGTGAAGGGAAACCGGGACACAGGAAAAAAAAGAAGGTCTTCACCTCCCAGATCCAAGTGAAGAGCAAAAAGGTCCTCACCTCCCAAATCCAAGTGAAGAGCAAAAAAAAAGGTCCTCGCCTCCCAAATCCAAGTGAAGAGCAAAAAAAAAAGGTCCTCACCTCCCAAATTCAAAGTGAAGAGCAAAAAAAGAAAAGGTCCTCACCTCCTAAATTCCAAATTCAAAGTGAAGATCAAAAAAAAAAAGGTCCTCACCTCCCAAATTCAAAGTGAAGAGCAAAAAAAGAAAAGGTCCTCACCTCCCAAATTCCAAATTCAAAGTGAAGATCAAAAAAAAAGGGCCTCACCTCAAAAACCGGGACGGATGGTCACCCTAGTCAAAGGGCAGTTTACGGCCGGCTTTCATTTTTCAAAATTCAAAACCATCATATTTTCATTTATAACAATAAAAAAATGGTGGCCCCCTTAAATATTTTGTAGCCTCCCCAGATTTGAAAAGCTAGCACCACCACTGAGTTTCACATTATACTTTTTAAGTCAATACGAGGGTTACCTTTTATGTTTTTACAAACGACCACTAGATGGTAATACTGAAATGTGTCATTACTATAATCGTAAAATTTGACATTTGTTATTGTGAAATCAGTGGAAGTTTATAAATTGACCGAGTAGTTTGTTGACAGTGAGCTTTAAAAAAACAAGTTTGTGAAAAAATAGATATTACTCGTGAAGGTTTTCGTTGTATGATTTTTTACGATTTTAGTAAAGGCCTAACTCAACAACAATGCATAGATTTGCTTCGTTCAACTTGTGTTGAATCAGTGATGAATCTCGTGAAGGTCGACCAAAATCGGTTGTGATTCAAAAAAAAACATCGATGCTATGCGCAAAATGATTAAGAAGATCGGCATGTGACTAACCGTGAGATAGAGGCATCCTTTGGCATATAGCAGACTGCAATTACATTCGATTTTGCATGAACATATAGTTGTGAAAAAGATCTGTTCCTAATGGATTCCGCATACTTTGAGCGAAGCTCAAAAAAGACTCGTGTTGATTGGTGTAAGGGAATGTTAAAAAAATTCAACCTAGGCACTGCAAAATCCGTATACAACATCGTTTACAGGTGACGAAACTTGGATTTATTCATATGAACTGGAAACTAAGCAACAATTCACTGGGTCTTCCAAGACGAACCGAAACCCACAAAAGTTGTTCCGTCACGAAGCATAAGAAAATGATGGCTTGTGTTTTCGGTTGTACTGGACATGTCGCAACTATTGCGTTAGAGGATCGGAGAACAGTTAATGCCGAATGGTATACAATAATTTGTTTGCCACAAGTCATCGACAAAATCAGGAAAAATAACAAAAAACGTCGCATCATTCTTCATCATGACAATGCAAGCTCCCACACAGCACGTCAAACATTTGATTATTTGAAGGAGAAAATCATCTAATTAATGTCTCATTGCCCGTATTCACCTGATTTATCCCCTAACGATTTTTACTTGCCTGACCTTAATATATAAGGGGCAAGTATTGTAATCGCGAAAAATTTCGATGTCGAGATTTTGACGGATGACCACGTTTCATGGTCCAGGGAATCCAAAAAACCTATTTTCGAAGTGCCGTCCGTATGTGTGTGTGTGTGTCTGTGTGTCTGTGTGTATACACGATAACTCAAAAACGGTTTAACTTAAAGAGTTCGTTCTGGTACTAAAAAATTCTCCTATTAAATGGGAAGAACCCTATTGTTTTTTATGAAAATCGGTTGACTAGAAATGGGAGTTTACTCGTGTCGATTTTAATATTTTTGCGAATATTTAGCAACAGAAAAATATTTCGAAAAAATTTATTGAACAAAAGTTACTATAAATGCAATTACTAATAACTTTTATTTGAGACGTTTTTTGATAAAACGAAAAATTTCGAAATTTTTTTGTAAAATTATTTAAAATTTCATACTTATATGTCTCAATTTTTTCATACTTATATGTAACGTTTCCATGGTCATGATAATTAATTCGTAACTAGTAAAGCAAGCCTTGGACAAAAATTTGTATAGAACATAATTTGATGTATTTTTGAAGATTTATCTAAATATTTACGATTTTTTTAAAATATTTTTTAATGGGGGGGGCAAGTCTAGCGGAGGTTTCCTTTCGCCACTGGTTTTGTTTTGTTTCCCCATATCAAACAAAAAATGCGTGGACAGCGATTTTCATCACCTCAAAAACGTGTTGAAGACTTCGAAAACCATGTTTTTGAGATACCAACTTCAGAGTGGAAAAAACGTTTCGAGAATTGGTTTGAACACATGCAAAAGTGTATAAATCTTAAAGGCGAATATTTTGAAAAGCAATAAAACAATTTGTACAAAAAAATTTTTTTTTCTTTCTTAAGTTTTTGTAAAAACTTAAATGGTAGCCCTTGTATTACGCAAAAAAGGCTTGACACTTTATCAAGCGCAACTTAAAATTTAAGTTACACAAAATATTTTCACAATAATTCACCCCTCATCCAGGTGTTGGAACTCGCCCCCTGGCATCGGCGATTAGCCTCGTTGCAAAAATAAAGGCCGTTGTAAAATAAATTAAAATAATAATAATAATATAAGTACAGCAAAATACGCAGCGAATTTTTATCTATCTAATAGAATATTTATATAATTGTAAAAACAAAAATGTTGTAAAAGTGTTATCGCTTAATAACTTAATAACATATTTCAGACAACAATTTTCTGTATTTTTACAGAAAATTGCATCATTAAATTTTTTTAATGTTTTTAGGTTTTTTTTTTTGTATTTTTGTATTTGTACGAAAAAAATAAAATAAATATTATATCGATTATGCAAATGTATGTAAGTTAGTTAGTTAGTTTTTGGCGCACAGCAACAAAGGCTATTTGCGCCTAACGCAGCCCATTTAAATGACTACACTACATATTAAAAACAATAAATTAAACAATCAATAAATAGATAAAATCATTAAAAATACCCATTCTCAATAAAAGAAATTTTGTACTGACAAACACAAATAAATAATATAAAAAGTCTGTTCGTAAATTTGAACAGACTCAGGGTGATGGTAAGAGGCTGTAAAGGGGCCAATTACCATCGAATATCACAGTCAATAACTAGAAACACATTCAAATAAGGTGCAAGACTTCACACATAAAACAATAAGTTCGATTCTCTCAGGAAGAGTATCAGCCTGTCCATGAGTACCCTGTCGTCACCTAAAGCAACTGACAGGTCATAGCACAGGCCTAACCTCTCCCTGACATCCTCGAACTGTATACACTCAGTTAAAAAGTGTAACACAAATCTGTGTTACACGTCTCACAGATAGGGGACTCTTCTCCTCGAAGGAGGTGTCCATGGGTCTACCAACCTATACGGAGGCGTGTGATGGCGGTTTCCTCCCTGCGGTTAATCCTGCAGGAAGAACCCCATGGTTTAACGTCTCCCTCAAATGTATGTAACATATTTCATATACCATTGATACATTTAAGGTGAATTACAAAATAGACTTGACAATAAATAAAATGTATGCATGCATATAATAATATATAAAAAAAAAAATCAGCTGTGGTCACCACAGGACCGACCGCCATCATAAAGTACTTGTATAAAATACATTCTAGCAGCAGAGTAAAAATAACTTTTTTTTTTTAATTATCTCCATTAAACTGCCCAATGACAGTATCCTTTAGGTACAAGGTCTAATACAAGGTGTCTCAAAAGAAATTTTATATTTATTTAGCTTACTGCGTGAACGCAACGTATCCGAGGGGCGCGGGGGTTATGTCAATCGGTAGCCTGGCTCTTGGGAATTCAATCGCTATGGAGCGTTTCTCGGGAGCAGACCGCGCGTTATGCGTGCGAGAGTTTTACAAAAACGGTGATTCGGCGACTGTAGCGCGTAGAAAATTCTGCAGTATTCGAGGTTTTCGCCACTTAAATGATGCGCCAAGCATTCCTCTCATTCAACATTGGGTTAAAAAGTTTGAAGAGACTGGTACAACGCTGGATAAATCAATATCCGGGCGACCTAGGTCATCAAGAACGGTAGAAAACGTGGAGAATGTTAATCAGTCTGTTCGTGACGACCCGAACCTTTCAATTCGGAAGCGCGCAAGTGCTTTAAATGTGCATAGATCATCATTACATCGCATTATGCACAAAGACCTAAAGCTGCACCCCTACAAAATTCAATTGGTGCAAGAATTAAAGCCCCAAGATGCCAGTCAGAGGCTTAATTTCGTAAATCAGGTGATTGAGCGATTTTAAACGTTTACCAACATTTTGTTTTCGGATGAAGCTCATTTTCATCTTAATGGCCACGTAAATAAGCAGAACTGCCGCTACTGGAGTGCAACGAATCCGAAACGCAAACATCAGAAACCCCTACATTCGCCTAAAATGACCGTATGGGCTGCGATGTCGGCGCGAGGAATTATCGGACCTTACTTTTTTGAAGACGAAAGGGGGCGTGCAGTTACAGTGAATTCAGAGCGTTATGTGGAGATGTTAGACAACTTCTTGGTACCTGAACTGCAAAACTTTCCTGGCTATAACCAAAGAACATGGTTCCAACAGGACGGAGCAACTTCACACACGTCCAATATGTCTCTGCCACGTGTTCGTGAAATTTTCTCAGGCAAATTGATCTCCTGGAGAGGTGACATAAATTGGCCTCCACGCAGTCCAGATTTAACCCCTATGGACTTTTTCCTATGGGGTTATCTTAAATCTAAAGTTTACGCCAATAAACCGACTTCACTGGCGCATTTGAAAGAAAATATCCGTCACGAAATGGCAGTCATCCCTGAGTCCACCTGCCGAGACGTCATAAGTAATTTTACTGTTCGATTAAATGAGTGCCGAGAACGCGAGGGTCTACATTTAGACGATATTATTTTTAAGAAATAAATCCCCAAAAAGTGTATTTTAATAATTAATAAACATTTTTTCTATATACGGCTTACTTTTTTTTCAATCGATCCACTAAATATAAAATTTCTTTTGAGACACCTTGTATATGTTACTACTGACTACACGCTACATAACAGAAATAACTTGACGTAATATTTTCTAACAGAGATATTATTTACCATGACCATGGAAACGTTTCATATAAGTATGAAAAAATTTAGACTTTTTTAGAATTTTTTTTTTCGTTTTATCAAAAAATATTTCAAATAAAAGTTGTTAGTTATTTCTTTTATAGCAACTTTTGTTCAATAAATTTTTTCGAAATATTTTTCTGTTTTGAAATATTCGGAAACACCTTAAAATCGACACGAGTAAACTCCCATTTTTAGTCTACCGATTTTTACTAAATGTTGATCAACTCGTGCCATTGATGGCAGAAGCTTAAATATGAAGTTTCATAAAAATACTTTGAGCCGAATTTGCTCTGCACGTGTACACAGACAGACAGACAGACAGACAGACGGACGGACGGACGGACAGACGGACAGACGGACGGACGGACAGACAGACCAACAGACATCATGCTAAAAATAGTCAAAACGTTATGTAGGGACCTCAATTCGTGGAGATCCATTGAAATCTCGAAATCTCAAAATCGGTATGATCACAATACCTCCCTTATATATGTTGGCGGTCGGTAAAAATGCTGTCATAAAAGATACGAAGTATCTTGTGGTGACAATAATGAAATCGTAAACAAGAAATAAAAAAAAAGAAATGAAAATAAAATAAAAATTTAAATAAAAAAATAAAAAAAACCTGACGTAGACCAAAGAAGAAGCAAATTACTAAATAAATTAATGTATGATAAAGATAAATATATTAAAAATAAATAAATAAATAAATCTATAGTTTTATAAATAAACTAACAAGACTAATATTATATTGAAATTACCTGACTAAAAAAATTAGAGTAAAATTTGGGGGGGCCAAGAAATATTTTTTTTTATCGTTTACATATGAAAATACAAGTAATAGCCTAAAAAAAAGGTCCTCACTTCTAAAATATATTTTTTTCCAAGCAATTTTAGGGGGGCCAACTGGGGGCCAGAGCAACTTTTAGCCCCCCCCCCCCCGGACCTCCAGCTAGCGCCGCCACTGCCTGCACTAGATATTATGCATAGGGATGATTCGATTCAATTAAATACAAGTAAATTATCGATATTTTTGATTCAATACTAAGTAAATTTGGCATCGATTTTTTTACAGATACCAAGTAGATATCATTCAGAACAGTAGGTATAGTTCAGAATCTTCGTCGAAAAATACTATACTTGATGATAATTGTATTCCACTTGGTAAACTGTGGTGATAACGTGAAGCGGTTCTATAAAGTCATGTGATATCTAGGAACCTATTCTGTATATTTAAGAGTGAAAACAAATCACTTCCATTTATTAAATATAAGGAAAAAATTTTAAGAGCGTATTATTAATAATCTATAAAATAAATATTACATTTGCAACACTGCAGGGCACGGCGCACGATTCAAAACTGAAGTCAGAGTAATTCATTTATTTTGAATAATTCTAACAACCGGTTCCCTAAGGTTTCAATAATTTTAAGAAACGGTTCGCGCGAACCTTTGCGAACCGGTAGGATGCCATCACTGCCTTAAATGCTTATTGCATATTTTTTGTAAGAATTATCTTAATATAATTATTTTATAATTTTCAGGGGAAAAGAAATTGTGTTTACCATTCACGATGAAATTCACAGGGGTAAGTTTTAGTTTAGACAAAAATTTATATATTTTATGATTTGATTATTATTAATAAGATACAATTCTCTGAATAGATTAATCTATTCAAATAGTCATTCGCCAACGGATTGGCCGAGCGCAGTAAGTCGTGCGGTATGTACTGGCGGAAACCCAGTACGACTGTCCGGTCGATGGTTCGAGCCTCGTTCGTTGGTGATATTATTCGGGCGAGAATAAAGGATTCCACACACCAAAGCGGCCGCGGTGGCGGCCACGGTAGCGATACGGCAGCGGCCTAACGCAATCTATACAATACAATGAGACCATGCACATACAAGCGTTCAGCTATCTGAGAACGCCACCGAATGCAGCGTTCAGTCTAGCGATCACAAACACTGGCGGCCGAACTCGACAAGTTGCGTTAGGCCGCGCGATATTCATTGTTTATATACCACAGAGTGAATATATTTAAGAAAATAATGTCGAAAATAGATAATTTAACAGAAAAAATCATAGATCAGTAAAGGATCATTTAATTTTGTATGACTTAGCACATCCTGATTACAAGAATATTAGGTAAACAAATAAAGTGTGGAACGAAATAGGAAAAGTTTTGGAAATTGATAGTAATGTCTGTTCCAAACGGTTAGGCGGAACTAGATTTTGCAATCTAGTTACTTTCATCGTTTAAATCATGCTTTTCAGCCGTTTTGTTTAAGCTTTGTAAATCATACTTGCAACAAACATTTTTTGGTTAAGGTTAATATCATTTTAAAATGTCATTTTCTTTATATTTTGATTTTTTGTGTCATTCGTAATACAAATATCCCCTTTATTTATTTTTTGTCATTAAAATATGTAAGAAAATTAATTTAAGTTTGACATATGTCATTCGTTTCCATGGTTTCATTGTTGGAATTTTAAATTTTGACATTCCAACGTGAAAAATGAAATAACCCAAGCAAGGTCCCTTTTCCAACCTAAAAGAACGAAGTTCCCATTTAGTTCTGCCTAACCGTTTGAAACAGACTGTAAGTAGATTATTATTTTTCCTCTACATACAATTAATTATTCTATTGTATTCTCGCAATCAATATTATCATACAACTATATACCGTGATTCACTAACTGATCGCTACCGCTACCGCCACTCCCACCGCGTTAGTGTGAGGAGACCTGATCGCTAGTCGTATCGCTACCGTGGCCGCCACCGCGGCCGCTTTGGTGTGTGGAATCCTTAATATGTTTACATTACTCTCATTTTAACAATCATTCAACCCTCATCCAGGTGTAGGAGCTCGCCCCCTGGCATCGGCGATTAGCCTCGTTGCAGAAATAGGCCGATATAAAATAAATAATATAATAAATCAAATAGTCATTCATTATAATAATCAGTTATTGCATATTTTATAAATTTGGACTGCTTTTTTTGAAAGAGATTGAGGGTTGTATCCCAAAGACTAAGAAGTATTAGGCAGTGGCGGATCATAGTATTTTGAGGCCGTAGGTGCAATACTTTTTGGAGGCCCCTCGACACTTCTTGTTTAAAAAATGGATTTCTTTTATGCAATAAAACAACACATATCAAAGATACCTTTTTAAATTATAAAATTAACTGAATATCAATATAGTAAACAAGATAATTTAAAATAATAATAATAATAATGTCTCTTTATTAAACCTATTACAGAGCTTTAAGTTGGTACATTTACAGTGGCGCAACCAGGATTTTGTCTTGGGGAGGATCAAATTTCGAGGGCACGCGGGCCGCATACGGCCCTGAACCTTATGGCCCCTAAAGCGGTAATCAAAATCACTTGAGCTTATTTAGGGGAAAACTATATTTAAAAATGTAAAATATACTCTCTTCCCCTTTTCTGTTTATAAAAAATGTCAAGAAACCCTTCGGGATATTTAAAGTTCCGTCACTGCTTATCATTTTGTATGTAAAATAGACTGCGACCCAAATCAGTTCGACACCCCTGCTGTTGAATATTGATGTTTATATCAAATAATAATTCCATTATTTGTTGATAAAAAAATGTAATTGTTAAAACTTTCACTTAATTTTTTCTTCGATAAATACATATTTATTTATATTTTTCGCGGGATATATTTTTGAAGTCTCAATATTTCTCTTACTTATGTTCAGTTCTCTAAATCAGCCGCTTGGCCACAATTTGTACCGAGCGAACAGACTCATGTGACGGAATAAGGATTTCTTGATTATACCTAGGAAAACCTAAAAATAACATGTAAATGTGCATTTTCTGTTAATTTCTACACTAATCATAATAAAATATAGCTTATTATTATTGTAAAATACATAAGTTATTATGTTGTACGATTATGATAAAATTGTTAAATTTTCATTTCATTGGACCTTCAGAGGGGGGCTTGTGTCCCCCCCCCCTCCATCTGAATACGCCACTGTTTTTCAGTACAACTTATATCAGTCCTTTTTGTGTGTAAAACATTATAATTTCAAAAATACCTAAGAAGATATTGATATTCACATTTATCTACAAAAGAAAACCAAATACCGATTTTAAGAGCGCTATTGTCTCCAAAACTACTCTCTTTATTATATTTCTACTAGTTTTACTCTATTTCACGTTTGAGGTGTCATTTTAAAATTACATTCTGAAGGTTATACCGAAGTCAGATTTCCACTTTATCTTATCTGAATCGAGTAATTAGTTGTTTAAAACAGTTTTATCATTTGACTGGGCGAATATTTTAATCGATGTGTCAGGGGGAAAAAGGATCAACGCTCCCCTTCATATAATTCGTTGGAGCATATTTGGAAAGTGATGTATTTTCACTTGAACAATAATTATGTCACTTTATCAAGAGTATGCAATCTTAAAAAAATGTTTATTTATACGAAAAAAAAAAAAAAGAAAATGCCAATATTGTTTACAATGAAGTAATTGAAAAATTAACTACTCTTGTGCTTAAATTTTATCTTCATCACCGCAGGCAGCGCCGTGTAATCTGCTGGTCCTGGGAGGGGCCCAGGCCCGTCGCCCCCCCCCCTTGGCTGCGCCACTGTACATTTATAATGTAGATGCAATAAGATATTAAACCCGAAACAGAAAAAGCACAAATATAAACAGAAATATTAATTTAATAAATAATAGCTGTAAAGCTAAAACAATTTAGTAAAGGGTGTTTTTTTTTAGAGGTATAGAACTTTAAATTGCAATAAAACAACGATGGATTATTCGATTGACATGAATTTTTTTTTATTCGATAGATAATCTTGTGGCATTACATTTTAAATATGATTTCTGGCATATGACCGCCACGGCTGGCTCGGATGTAGTCCAATCTGGACGTCCAATTTTCGATGACTTTTTCCAACATTTGTGGCCGTATATCGGCAATAACACGGCGAATGTTGTCTTCCAAATGGTCAAGCGTTTGTGGCTTATCTGCATAGACCAATGACTTTACATAGCCCCACAGAAAGTAGTCCAGCGGTGTTAAATCACAAGATCTTGGAGGCCAATTCACAGGTCCAAAACGTGAAATTAGGCGGTCACCAAACGTGTCTTTCAATTGAAGATTTTGGAAATTGCACTATTTGCAAGCGTTGTTCAGGCGTGAGTCTATTCATGATGAATTGCCAAACCAAACTGAGAATAAATCACTTGACAGCTGTTAAATCGGTCGCCATCTTGAACAGTAATGCCAACTTAAAGTTCTATACCTCTAAAAAAAACACCCGTTAGATATACCACTTATTACTATGCTGGGGAAACACCACATATACCACAAAGGTATGTGCGTGGTATCAATGTATATGAATTTTAAGTAGTGAGCGATCCTATGTGTTTATTATATATTAGTAATTTTAACTTTTATATACATACATGCTAAAGTAAAAATAAAAGATGTGCAATGTATTTACAAAATATTAACAGTTCTTAAAGATTGTATCTAGTTCTTTTTTTTTTTTTTTTGTTGCTCCTTAATCCATTTTTTGGCAATTTTGATTACATTATTTTGTTGAATATTAATCTGATGTCGTGAAGCGAAATTATGCAATTTATTGTAGATTTTTGGTATAAAATAATTAAAACTCCTCTGTCCTATCGTTTTAATTGCTTTGTAAGGCAATGCTTGCCCAGAATTTCTAGTATAGTCGGATTGCTGATAGGTGACTGTTACATGTATGAATCAAGTAGTGCATTCATATAATAATCTAGTTACCATTTTTCAGCGATTTTAAAAATGTTTTTTGTTATTTGTGTTAACTGTCAGTGTCTGGTAATAAATATTAATTAAAATACGGCCTGCGGCCAATTATAAAATTCACAAACTTTAATTTTAAATCTGCTGGAATAAACAAAAAATTATAATCCAAAATTTACGTATGATTATAAATTTTTCCTTATTTATAATTATAACCTTAAAATTAATAATTTTGTTTGTTTGAGTACTGCTGTAAATTTATTTTCGCGCTCTAATTAGTAAAGATATCTACGAATCTTGCCATTTCTTTCTAATGTTTTGTTTTTTATTCAAATAATTTGGAAGGTTAGTTGTCAACTTGCGTCACTATACGTTACTATGGGTATGCAAATAATTATAATGATATAGACAGAGAAAGCATATAGTATTGAATATCGATACTTGTAGCAACAAACTGCCACTTATCGGTAGAGCCCTGCAAATCCGCGGGTATCCGCAACTTTTCTGCGGATGCGGATAAATTATCATTTAAACCATGCGAATGCGGATCGGATGCGGATTAAATGTCATATCCGCTTATCCGCAATATCCGCGTGAACATTAAATCTTCGGTTACTTTCGGAGAAACAAGCAATTGTGTTCTGACTACGCAGTCCTCGGTTATTTTCGGTTGTCTGTATATACATGATATTTTGTAGCATTCAATCTCACTTTATGTTATTTTTATTAAGACAATTGTCCGTGATCAAGACTGAGTTGAGACAATCAACTTAACTTTCTTTTTATTATTGAATATATTATAGAAAATAATATTTTGGACAAAAGTTTCCTGGTACACTTTCGACGTAATTCTTCCTACCTCTGCTCTAATTCTGACTTTTAAATCTGATAAAGGTTTTTTTTTACATAAAACTGATTAGTAAGTTTTATTTAAATACCAAAATTTACCTACATAATTTTTTCTCGAAAATTTTATTATGTAACCGGCCAATTTTTAGGGTTTTGTAGGTATGACCAAAAAACCCTTATACCGTCATTTTGTCGTCTGTCTGTCTGTCTGTTCGGTAAAAATTGTAGCCAAACGGCTAAACCTAGAGAGTTGAAATTTGGCATGCTTATACAACTCTTTGACCCGCACATAGGAAAAATACTAAAACATCTAAAAAACATACCCCCCTAAAAATATAAACAAATATGTGCTCATCGAAAACAAAAATATTTTTTTTAAATTCTGAGTAAGGTATCAAATGAAAGCCCTTAGTACGTGGATTAACGATCAAATTTTTATTTTTGCAAAATAAATTATTTTGATGCGATTTTTGCCAAAAATGTGCAAAAAAAATTTTGTCCCACACCCTGTAGCCAGATGGTTTAAACTAAAAATCTAAAACAATTCTAAGTAATATATATTGGTGTGAACCGAAATAGTACAACAGGAATTTTTGATCAGATTATGTTTTTGGAAAATAACGCATTTTTTGTGGTTTTTGGTTCACAAAGTACAAAAGTTATACCAATGTAAGACACTCACATGCATAGCGGTCGATGGCTACATGCGTTAGAGCGCTCTTAAACTGGCTGGAAAACGAAGGGTTTCGAGGTCGAGTACGGAGTGAATTTTATTTTTTCCATTTTTTTTGCATTTTTATTATGTTGAAATTATTTTGTCAAAATTCTAGTTATATTTTGACAAATGTTGTATTTAATTTTTATGAGCGTAAATTTAATAACCAGTCTTATTATATGATTAACAGACGATAAATTATTTTAAAAATATCGTTCATTCTGCCGTGATTACTACAAAGTAAAATTTGTCCTACACACTCAGCATACCGCCTTCACTTATTATATACCTGCGAAACCCTGAAATGTGTGAATATTCACACTTCACATCAATTTTTTTATACTACCCGAAGTAAAAAGTCTTGCAGATCCCAAAAATAGGAAAAATGACACATGTTGCTATTTGAAAAAGTTGCAACGCCATGCGCGAAATGGCGTAAGAGAATTACTTGATCCTAAGAATATGAAGCACCTTCTATCAAGTAACTTTTCTGATTTTTTTTTTAAATTAAATATTTAAAAAAGCAGCACGCCACTTACTCCCTACGAAAAAGAACGCTTAGGCCCCCCAAAGTTGTTATCTCTCTCTAGATTTAAATAAGTCATTAGCGCATCTAGGCCTTAAAACTTTTGGGGTCCCTTAGGTTAGGTTAGTAATAAATAAGCTGGTAAATCCAAAAATTTTCAGTAGCGTTTTAGAGCAGAGATTACCTAAACAGGCGAAATATGTTAGTTCTTTCCAAACTGACAGCAAAACCTGTAGTGTGGATAGTGCGGATATTTTTGCGGATGCGGATCGGATGCGGATTTGTTATTTACAAAAGTTGCGGATGCGGATCGGATGCGGATGGGATGCGGATCATGGATGTGCGGATGCGGATCGGATGCGGATACAGAAAAGCTTATCCGCGCAGGGCTCTACTTATCGGCAATCCGACTATAGCATAGGGATGTTGTATATGTAAGATATGAGCCTTGCTTTTATAAATATGTCTTATTATTGATAGCGCAAACAACTGTTGTATATTCATTAATTTAGATTCAGAAAATAACCTATCGGTAGGGAAATATAAGGATTTTTTCATTATTATTTTAATTATCATTTTATGTATTTTTGCTAATCTTAACATATGACAGTTTGCTGCTCCACCAAAGTATTGTAAAGCGTGGTTAAAATTTTTTAAATTCGACCTTGAGGTTAATTTTTAACTTTTTAAGATACAGAATAGACTCGATTAGCAGTTTATTTATCGTAATATAATTTAACCGTTAATGCCTGTAGTGTATCAAGTAACTACTAGCAATAAATATGAATGATATTGCACAGGAAGTCATAAAAACTGTTTCAATGTTTTGTGTTACGGAACCCGCCCTACGTTTTTTCAATACTTGATTATTTAAAATATGTCGTTAAGTTGCAAATATTTAACAACAAACAATTTAAAATTTCCTACCTCCGAAAAAATAGTTTTCAACAAAAAGAAAACATATAGGCTATAGGGTCATTGTGCTAGTGGTCAGCCATTTAAGGACATCATGATTTTCAACAGGTTGCAAATATCGTACTTGTACTAATTAAAAATTAAAAAACCCATGTTTAATTATTTAAATGTTTAAGTTTATTGCTCATTTTTAGGGTTTTGTAGGTATGACCAAAAAACCCTTATACCGTCATTTTGTCGTCTGTCTGTCTGTCTGTCTGTCTGTCTGTCTGTTCGATAAAAATTGTAGCCAAACGGCTAAACCTAGAGAGTTGAAATTTGGCATGCTTATACAACTCTTTGACCCGCACATAGAAAAAATACTAAAACATCTAAAAAACATATCCCCCTAAAAATATAAACAAATATGTGCTCATCGAAAAAAAAAAATATTTTTTTATAATTCTGAGTAGGGTATCAAATGAAAGCCCTTGGTAAGTGGATTACCGATCAAATTTTTATTTTTGCAAAATAAATTATTATGAAGCGATTTTTGCCAAAATTGTGCAAAAAATTTTTTGTCCCACACCTGTAGCCCAGATGGTTTAAACTAAAAATCTGAAAAAATTCTAAGTAATGTACATTGGTGTGAACCGGAATAGTACAACAGGAATTTTTGATCAGATTAAGTTTTTGGAAAAAAACGCATTTTTTGTGATTTTTTGCTAATAATGTACACAAGTTATAGCTTTGTAATACGCTACACTGGAACGTGTATGCTGGTGTAGTGGTTTTGACGCTCACTTTTCACCCAAGTAACTCGATCCGAAAGGGGTAGAACCCTGCGAGAAGAGACAATATTATTTTTTGTTTTTTTTTTTTTTAATTTTTATTTTTTTTAAATCATTTTTTCACAATTCTAGTTATATTTTGGCAAATGTTGCATTTAATTTTTAAAAGCGTAAATTTAATAACCGGTGGAAATTGTTTAAATTATAATTTAATTCTGTTTCAATGTACACGAAATCAGAGGGGCGGAACTTATAACAACCAATGGAAGCCATAGGCGCAATTTTTAAAATTCTTAATAAACTTTGCTATATATATAAAAAAAAAAAATACTGCACATATTTAGAATCCTAAATAATGGTATTAGTCGTTCGAATTAAAATTAACAAAAAAAATATTTTAATATAAAATTTGTTTTGGCATCCCAAATAATCATCATTCACTTACTAAATACCTGCAAAACCCTGAAATGTGTGAAAATTCACACTTCACATCAATATTTTATTTTACAAAAATACATATTTGTGTAATTAATAAAAAATAAAATGTAAAAATATATTAAAATTACTAGTAGTCAGCCTTTAATGTTTAATAGTCAGCCGCATAAGGTACTGGTAGTCAGCCTTGTTACTACTTACAATAGATATTAAGAGAGAAAATCAAAATATGATGAAAGAAATTAAGAAGGATAACCGTGAAATCAGAAAGACGATTAATGAACTAAAAGAAGAGATAAGAGAACTTAAAAAGAAAGAAGAAGTGTGGAAAATAGAAAAAGAAAGTATGATACAGAGAATCGAAAGACTGGAAAATAAAGAGGAAGAACAAGAAAAAAGAAGGAAGAAAAATAATATCATTATACAAGGTGTCTCAAAAGAAATTTTATATTTATTTAGCTTACTGCGTGAACGCAACGTATCCGAGGGGCGCGGGGGTTATGTCAATCGGTAACCTGGCTCTTGGGAATTCAGTCGCTATGGAGCGTTTCTCGGGAGCAGACCGCGCATTATGCGTGCGAGAGTTTTACAAAAACGGTGATTCGGCGACTGTAGCGCGTAGAAAATTCTGCAGTATTCGAGGTTTTCGTCACTTAAATGATGCGCCAAGCATTCTTCTCATTCGACATTGGGTTAAAAAGTTTGAAGAGACTGGTACAACGCTGGATAAATCAAAATCCGGGCGACCTAGGTCATCAAGAACGGTAGAAAACGTGGAGAATGTTAATCAGTCTGTTCGTGACGACCCGAACCTTTCAATTCGGAAGCGCGCAAGTGCTTTAAATGTGCATAGATCATCATTACATCGCATTATGCACAAAGACCTAAAGCTGCACCCCTACAAAATTCAATTGGTGCAAGAATTAAAGCCCCAAGATGCCAGTCAGAGGCTTAATTTCGTAAATCAGGTGATTGAGCGATTTTCAACGTTTACCAACATTTTGTTTTCGGATGAAGCTCATTTTCATCTTAATGGCCACGTAAATAAGCAGAACTGCCGCTACTGGAGTGCAACGAATCCGAAACGCAAACATCAGAAACCCCTACATTCGCCTAAAGTGACCGTATGGGCTGCGATGTCGGCGCGAGGAATTATCGGCCCTTACTTTTTTGAAGACGAAAGGGGGCGCGCAGTTACAGTGAATTCAGAGCGTTATGTGGAGATGTTAGACAACTTCTTGGTACCTGAACTGCAAAACTTTCCTGGCTATAACCAAAGAACATGGTTCCAACAAGACGGAGCAACTTCACACACGTCCAATATGTCTCTGCCACGGGTTCGTGAAATTTTCTCAGGCAAATTGATCTCCCGGAGAGGTGACATAAATTGGCCTCCACGCAGTCCAGATTTAACCCCTATGGACTTTTTCCTATGGGGTTATCTTAAATCTAAAGTTTACGCCAATAAACCGACTTCACTGGCGCATTTGAAAGAAAATATCCGTCACGAAATGGCAACCATCCCTGAGTCCACCTGCCGAGACGTCATAAGTAATTTTACTGTTCGATTAAATGAGTGCCGAGAACGCGAGGGTCTACATTTAGACGATATTATTTTTAAGAAATAAATCCCCAAAAAGTGTATTTTAATAATTAATAAACATTTTTTCTATATACGGCTTACTTTTTTTTTAATCGATCCACTAAATATAAAATTTCTTTTGAGACACCTTGTAAAAGGAGATTTAGGAAGAAACAACCTGGACAAGAACTTGAAGGAACTTATAAAAACAGAGCTGGGAGTGGATGTTGACATCAAAGAAGCTTACAAAATAATTACGAAAAATTAGACTAATTTAACAGTAGTGGCGATGGAAAATTAGGAAGAAAAGCAAAAGGTCATGGCAACTAAATACAAATTAAAGGGAAAAAAGATATACATAGACCATGACTTGACCGTAAGAGAAAGGGCGATCCAGGGAAAGCTGAGAAATATGACGAAAATAGAAAGAGAAACAAGTAACCCCATGGCCGTAGCATACAAAAAAAAATTAATATCGGCGTGAAATGGTATAAATGGAACGAGAAAGAAGAAAATTCTACTATTCCTATCCAAAACCAATGTAAAAACAATTGGTGGCCTACTACTGGTATTCAATGTTCAATAATCAGCCAGGTTCTAAAAAACCAGGCTGACTTCTGGTTTTTATATTAATGATAGAAAATAAATTTATCCGAGCAAAACAAAAATATTATTTTCCTGAATGTAGGAGAGAAATAAAATATTCCAGTTACTAAAACCCCAGTTGCCAGCCGCGTAGGCTGACTACTAGAATTTTCCAAAAATTGTTCTCCAGTGGTCAGTCTCATTAAATATTTAATAAATCGATGACATCTATGTATGTTTAAAAACTTTTTTATTATAATAATTAATGTTTTAAATATTTGTCCTAAATAAATTTATAGTGAAACACAATAATTACCTCGTACAATGTTCGAATCATACACTTCCTCACTAACCATAACTGGACTTAAGGGTGCGCACAACCGTACAGTTTGCTATACAAGACTAAGAACCTGAAATAAAATTAGTAACAATCTATACATCAAAATTTTCAGCGAATTTTTATCTACCTAATAGGATATTTTTAATTGTCAAAAGAACTGTCATGTAATTGTAAATAAACAACTTGCGTTATAGACGCCATCTTGTAAACCATTCAACGCATATTTGTGTACCATGCAGCAAATTGTAGCTAAAGCTTCATTCTACAAATATGTTTGGAGATAATTTGTTCGATTGTGAAAATTACTTATAGTTATTGTACTTGGTAATCTACTTTTGCCGCCACCTCGAATCTGCCGCGGTTCTCAATATAGGTGCGGCGGATAAAAATGTTCCATTTTATGTAAAGAATACTTGTACCAAGTGGCATTTCATTATCATCAAGTATAATATTTTTCGACGAAGGCTCTAAACTATAAACAATCATGTCGAAAAAAATGTTAACGTATTATTTGAACATTTCTCCACAAAACTATATAAATATAAAAATTATTTGAAACCCACAAATATATTTAAAAAATTACAGAACATTGTTGTGTAATACCTATTATTAAGTTATTTAGCAATAACATTTTTACAATATTTTTTTCTACAATCAAAAATACCCTATTAGATAGATAAAAATTCTGTGCAAAATTTGATATATAGATTGTCACTAATTTTATTTTAGATTGTTAGTTTTGTATAAGAAACTAATAATCTCTGGGGGTTGTACGTAGCGCTAACACAGAGTATATGTTGTTGTATAAGACATGTTGTTGAGGTTGCCTTCTGTTATTTATATTAAATGTTCAGAGACAACTAAAGTCTGTTCCAAACGGTTAGGCGGAACTAGATTTTGCAATCTAGTTACTTTCATCGTTTAAATCATGCTTTTCGGCCGTTTTGTTTAAGCTTTGTAAAACATACTTGCAACAAACATGTTTTGGTTAAGGTTAATATCATTTTAAAATGTCATTTTCTTTATATTTTGATTTTTTGTGTCATTCTTAATACAAATTTTTTTGTCATTAAAATATGTAAGAAAAATAATTTAATTTTTACATATGTCATTCGTTTCCATGGTTTTATTGTTGGAATTTAAAATTTTGACATTCCAACGTGAAAAATGAAATAACCCAAGCAAGGTCACTTTTCGTGACAACCTAAAAGAACGAAATTCTCATTTAGTTCCGCCTAACCGTTTGAAACAGACTGTAGTCTTATTGGTTTAAAGTAATCGAAAAGAAGAAAGACGGCTGAATACGGGTATATAAAATTTTAAATATTTTGTTCGGATATTAAACTATTATTTAATTTTAAAAAGGCTGACTACTGGAATAGGCTGACTACTTGCACACTGACTCTACCAAACGTTTAAGCGGAACTAATTGAAATTTTCATTTTTGTAAGTTGTCATGAGCTCTCCTTTTAAGGTTTGAAGAGTTTTTTTTTTTTTTTAAATAACTCGTTTATTTGATATTCAATAGTTTACTTCTTCATTGAGCACTATCAGTCAGGTTGACTTTTAGCCTCACTCACATAAGTCTTACCATGTACCCTGTATACCAATACTTTTTAAATCTTCAGTTAGCTGATCTTTTCATCTCTTGCAAGGTACCCCACTGGTCGACGGGTATTTAATCTTTCTTCTCATATATTCTTAACCATTCTGTGCTATCCCATGACACAGACTCAGATACAAAACACTGTAATCCCCTACCTCTCACTTCTTGTGTGATACTCGACAGTGAGTACAGTTCTCTGATATCATTCTTCTTATGGATTATCTATTCAGTAGTTTACCCAATTTAATATTCTTATTTTCAGAGTAAAATATTTGATCTTTCTTAATTTAACCCGTTTCGTATCTCTTATAATGTGTTTCCAAAAATACCCTGTATACAGGTTTGTATTTGGTCGTCAAGGATGAAATTTGTAGAAAAAAAGGCAAAATTGGTTCATAAATTACAAATATAAGGAATTATTTTATTCATCAAAGTATGCACCCATTATGTCTATCCACTATTGCCATTTAAGCGGCAGGTTGTTCAGGCTGGTGGTATAAAACCCTGGGGAACGAGAGTCAATGAATTCCTGGAATGCCAGTTCCACAGTATTGTCGGAATTAAACTGTTTTCTTATTAAAAAGATGTCCAAATTGCGGAAGAAGTGGTACTCAGTGGGGGCTAGGTCTGGTGAGTATGGAGGATGATGAAGAAGTTCCAACTGCAATTCCTGTAGTTTTGCCACAGTCATTTGTGCAGTGTGTGGTCTAGCGTTATCATGCAATGAGATAGGAGTCGATCTGTTGACCAATCTAGGCTGTTTTTCTTTAAGTTTTTGGATCATTTCGTCCAGTTGGTTGCAGTATATATCTGCTGTGATTGATGAGCCAGGTTTTTTTTATTGTCTGCTGCGTAGTAACACTAGATCAAAATACACTATTAATGTTTTGCGCGATCTGCGATGCCGTAATTCCACGTAAGAACTCATACTTCATAATAGTGTGAATTTCCAACCGTTCCATTTTCAACAAGATTAATTTTTAAAATAGTTTTTTAAATTTTTTAGAGCATACAATGATTTCTTTAAACAGGCGAGATGTGTAAAATTCCAACAAAAAAACAGAAAGTAATATATTAAGCCAATGTCAAATAATAAGCTGTTATAGTTGGCAATATTATTAACTACAAATTTCATCCTTGACGACCTGATACAAATGGTGTGTTACGGAGCAATAAAATATATGTTCCATCAGCAAAGAAAGCTCTTGTTTGTAATGTGAAATATTGGAAGGGGGCTCAAACCAGCCCCCTATGTGTGTTCGCCTGGTCAAAGAATTCTGTATCGAAAACGTCAAAAAATTTATGTGAAGTGTGAATTTCAGGGTTTTGCACCTGCAAAACTTACTAAATACCTATTTAGTAAGTGAATGATGATTATTTGGGATGCCAAAACAAATTTTATAATAAAATATTTTTTTTGTTAATTTTAATTCGAACGCCTAATACCATTATTTAGGTTTCTAAATATGTGCAGTATTTTTTTTTTTATATAGCAAGGTTCATTAAGAATTTTAAAAATTGCGCCTATGGCTTCCATTGGTTGTTATAAGTTCCGCCCCTCTGATTTCGTGTACATTGAAACAGAATTAAATTATAATTTAAACAATTTCCACTGGTTATTAAATTTACGCTTTTAAAAATTAAATGCAACATTTGCCAAAATATAACTAGAATTTTGAAAAAATAATTTAAACAATATAAAAATTTAAAAAAAAAAACAAAAAATAATATTGTCTCTTCTCGCAGGGTTCGATCCCTTTCGGATCGAGTTACTTGGGTGAAACATCAGCGTCAAAACCACTACACCAGCATACACGTTCCAATGTACCGTGTTACAAATCTATAACTTGTGTACATTATTAGCTAAAAATCACAAAGATGCGTTTTTTTTTTTCAAAAACATAATCTGATCAAAAATGTACTATTCCGTTTCACATCAATATACAATACTTAGAATTTTTTCAGATTTTTAGTTTAAACCATCTGGGCTACAGGGTGTGGGACAAAAAATTTTTCGCACAATTTTGGCAAAAATCGCTTCAAAATAATTTATTTTGCAAAAATAAAAATTTGATCGTTAATCCACGTACCAAGGGCTTTCATTTGATACCCTACTGAAAATTATAAAAAAATATTTTTTTTTTCGATGAGCACGTATTTGTTTATATTTTTAGGGGATATGCTTTTTAGATGTTTTAGTATTTTTCCTATGTGCGGGTCAAAGAGTTGTATAAGCATGCCAAATTTCAACTCTCTAGGTTTAGCCGTTTGGCTACAATTTTTACCGAACAGACAGACAGACAGACAGACAGACAGATGACAAAATGACGGTATAAGGGTTTTTTGGTCATACCTACAAAACCCTAAAAATAAGACTTGAGATTCGAATTTATAAAATCCTCGTATTTTCTTTGGTTTAGAAATAAATTAGGGGCGCTGTACTCCAAGGCAATATGGCTGTCGTGTCAAGTATTCAGCTGTCAATATGCTAACAGCGAACAGGTTAATTTAAGAACAGTACATTTTTATTTTATGAAAATGCGAGTAAATATTTGCGAAATTTTTTAATTTTTACGCCCTACACATGTATTGAGGTGTATAACAGAAGGTGGGCATCAAATTACAGTATTTAAAGTTTAATTTCAGTAGATTTAATGAAGTGTAGTTGAGCAGGTGTTAAATGCCGGGCATTTAATTTTGTGGTACATCTGAGTGTCGGTCATCTGAATTTACAATATATATAAATAAAATTAGATTTAGTTGGACAGAAGCAGCTAATATTATTAGCAGTGGCGCAGCCAGGATTTTGTCTTGGGGAGGGCCGAATCAAATTTCGAGGGCGCGCGGGCCGCATACGGCCCTCAATCTTATTTTGTGTGGCCCCTGAAGCGGTAATCAAAATCACTTGAGGTTATTTAGGGGAAAAATATATTTAAAAATGTAAAATATACTCTCTTCCCCTTTTCTGTTTATAAAAAAATGTCAAGAAACCCTTCGGGATATTTAAAGTTCCGTCACTGCTTATCATTTTGTATGTAAAATAGACTGCGACCCAAATCAGTTCGACACTCCTGCTGTTGAATATTAATGTTTATATCAAATAATAATTCCATTATTTGTTGATAAAAAAATGTAATTATTAATCGATGTATTAAAAACTTTCACTTGATTTTTTCTATGATAAATACATATTTATTTATATTTTTCGCGGGATATATTTTTGAAGTCTCAATATTTCTCTTATTTATGTTCAGTTCTCTAAATAAGACGTCATGTGACGGAATAAGGATTTATTGATTATACCTACGAAAACCTAAAAATAACATGTAAATGTGCATTTTCTGTTAATTTCAACACTAATCATAATAAAATATAGCTTATTATTATTGTAAAATATATAAGTTATTTTGCTGTACGATTATGATAAAATTGTTAAATTTTCATTTCATTGGACCTTCAGAGCTTGTGCCCCCTTCAGAGCTTGTGCCCCCCCCCCCTCCATCTTAATATGCCACTGTTATTCAGTACAACTTATATCAGACCTTTTGGTGTGTAAAACATTATAATTTCAAAAAAAAAAAACTAAGAAGATATTGGTATTCACATTTATCTACAAAATAAAACCAATATATTTCTACTATTTTTACTCTATTTCACATTTGAAGTGTCATTTTAAAATTACTTTCTGAAGTCAGATTTCCACTTTATCTTATCTGAATCGAGTAATTAGTTGTTTAAATTAGTTTTATCATTTGACAGGGCGAATATTTTAGTCGATGTGTCAGGGGGAAAAAGGATCAACGGTCCCCTTCATATAATTCGTTGGAGCATATTTGGAAAGTGATGTATTTTCACTTGAACAATAATTATGTCAATTTATCAAGAGTAGGCAATCTTAAAAAAATGTTTATTTACACGAAACAAAAAATGCCAATATTGTTTACAATGAAGTAATTGAAAAATTAACTACTGTTGTGGTTAAATTTTATCTTCAAATCCCCGGGCAGCGCCGTGTAATCTGCTGGTCCTGGGAGTGGCCCAGGCCCGTCGCCTCCCCCCCCCTTGGCTGCGCCACTGATTATTAGCTATTATTATTAATATATTAGTGCAGTTTAGTTTTTCTGCGACAAATGTAATGATCAAACTCGTATAGTATCAGTTACTTTTTAACTCAAAATATATTCCCATGCATTCCTCCTGTCTATAACCAAATCTTTTCCAATCTGGACTTAATATTAACTTTCCCTCCATTTTTCTTAAGAAAAGAAAAAACCTAAGATACCTATCTTTGTCCTGTCTTGAATGACAGCCAAAAACACTACAATTGGTTCTACTTTTACAGTTTTTCACAACTTCTATCGACATTCTAACAAAAAATCAACACTAGAACATATGTAATAAGTTCAAACAGTACTACAGGCGCCTAGTACAATATTTGACCACCAGACTGCGTATCCGAGCGTGTCAGTTCTCAATAGCCCAATTTTTTCAATATTTCAACTAATTTCAACTAATATCTGGTCTCCATACCCTAATCTCAGTTCTAAATACTGTTTAAAATTAAAAATAAATGTGATACATTTATAATTTTTTGTTGCAGCAAATGTACAAGAGATTGGTCCAGAAACTACCCTGAACACATATCTTCGAGATCATGCAGGACTGAAGGGAACAAAAGCCATGTGCCTGGAAGGTGGCTGTGGAGCCTGCGTGGTCACAGCTACTGTTAGGCATCCTATCACCAAACGTGAAAGACATATCGCTGTTAATTCGGTAAGACAACAAATATTAAATAAAAATATTTAAATTTCCCGAACAAATTTTTCAGGCCAAATACGAAGATTGCTACTTAAGTTTTGATATTTAGCTGTTGCTTGATAGATACTAGATTAGACAAGTTGTTTTTTGAATTGTCCATATTTTTACCGACCGCCAACATATATAAGGGAGGTATTGTGATCATACCGATTTTGACATTTCGGGATTTCGATGGATCTCCACGAATTAAGGTCCCTACATAACGTTTTGACTATTTTTAGCATGATATCTGTCGGTCTGTCTGTCCGTCTGTTTGTCCGTCTGTCTGTCCGTCTGTCTGTGTACACGTGCAAAGCAAATTCGGCTGAAAGGATTTTTATGAAACTTCATATTTAAGCTTCTGCCATCAATGGCACGAGTTGATCAACTTTTGGTAAAAATCGGTTGACTAAAAATGAGAGTTTACTCGTGTCGATTTTAAGATTTTTGTGAATATTTCAAAACAGAAAAATATTTCGACAAAAATTATTGAACAAAAGTTAACGTTGAAAATGACAAAAAATCACAATAACCACAAGTCTACAACATTAATATTTCATTTAGAAGTTTTAGAAGTTTAGCAATGTTAATGACATCATCAAAATCTATTTCATTTGAATATAAAATGAAGGCTTCTAGATTTTCTTGCGAGATACTTGAACTTAGTCTGCTATTATACATTTTAATGTTGAAAAACTCCGTTCACAGGACACTTGTGTTACAGACATAAATAGTAGATATTTGTATGTTTGACCAAGTATAGAATAAGCCAGCGTTTCCCAAAGTGTGTCCCCGGAACCCCAGGGTTCCGTGATAAAATTCAGGTGTTCCGCGGGCCAAGGTGCTCTTTGTATCTCTCTTGTTACATAAAAATGGATATTTTAAAAAAATAAAAAGAATTTAAGATAAAGTTAAAAATTTATTCAAGAAAAATACAAAAAAAAATGTAGTACAAAAAAACCAGAAAAAATGACTTTCTGGTCTCATATATATGACGAATATCCTCATTTATATAAAAGGCTATTCAGTTTTTGTTACCGTTTGCAACTCCGTACATGTGTGAATCTAGATTTTCAAAATACGTTAAATCGAAATATCGCAGCAAACTAAATGCTGCACAAGATATGCGAATTCAATTATACAATATTATACCAAATTTTAAAAGGATAATCCAATAAGCAAAAGCATTCTTCTCATTAAACCTAGCTGTATTATCAAAGAGTATCACACTTCATATGAGAAATATAAAATAAAGGCAAATCTAGCTCGCTTATTACATGATTTTTTTTTTAATTTTAATGTTCTAGTTTTTATAGGAATACAATGAAAATGACTCTTTATTTATAAAATCTTACTTTTCAATCGTATTTATAAAAGGAAAAAGTTTGCAGTGACGTAATGTTTTTTTTTATATTTAAAGTTGTCTAAAAAATGCTTCCAATTAAAGGGTTCCGTATTTTTTTCCACAGCGTATAGGGGTTCCGCGACAAAATAAGTTTGGGAACCACTGGAATAAGCGCTACTTAACATGTTATATCGGAATAATATATTATAACGACAAATAGGACAATTTTTGCAAGCTTTCATTACTAAAAATGCGAATGAAATAGCATTTTTATCATTTTCTACTTCATCATCAGTAGAATGTTCATTTTCGTTTAATTTTTTGAAAGTTTCACTGACATTTTCCTTTAAAATATTCCATTGAGATTTAAAATGTTATAATTCTGAAATAATATTGTTTTGAGTTGCTTCTGGATTAAACTGTATTAAAATACTGCTTAATTTTTGAAATGCGTTTTCAGGAATATTTTCAGAAATTTTCCAAACATGCGAAGACATATTAAAGTATTTGTTTTTTTGAGAAATAATTTTCCATGCTTTGAAATGCAGTATCTAGTATGTAATTGTAAGTATTTATTTCATACCGCTTAGATGAATCTCTTACCAGTTCGGCCATAGTTTCTTCATCGTCCATTTGTTTTCTTTTGCGTGTTCTTTACGTCGTTAAATTTTCGCGATATATCCTTTAATGATTTGGTTGCATTCATAACCATACGATGAGCTCTGATTACAACTATGCTCCTTTCTTGTAAATAATTTGAAATTGGTATTGTTTTATCAAATATTTGTAAGAATAGTTCAGCTGTTAATACTGTTTCATATTTTATCAAGGAATCTAGAAAAGATTTTGCTTTTATTCGTATGTTTGATTGAAAGTTTATTGATGTAGTAATATACTGTAATGTCAATACTGACTCGACATATAAGCCATCTTTAGGATACCAAAATTACCAAACAATTTCCTTAAGGCTGCATCCTTGGCCAACCATCGCGTTTCTCTTATCGCATTTTATTTTTTACGCTTAGTATCTTACTAAAAGAAATCCACATATTCATTCGAATGTATGATTCTCGAATAAAAATTGCTATTAAATTTAATAGACCATATAATGAAGCTACAGCAATTAATGAGTAATGTCAGAAATCCAAAACATGGGCATAGCACCATACATGAACATGCTCAGGGATAGCTTTTAGCATGAGAGCAGATAACCCAGTATATTTCGGGCCTGTTAAATTGCCTTTGGGGCTTTTTAATTGTCCTTTAAAAGACTGACTGCGTTTCAAAATTTATTTTGGACTAATTTTGTAGTGATGGTATATTTTTTCGTTTTCGAGCCGAGTCGGGCAAATGTAGTGTTGGACTCGAGTCGGGCCGGGCTGTTCTAACTTCGGACTTGAGTTGGGCCGGGTAAAATGATAAAGGCCCACACCTATACCTATATTACACTTATAAATTGAAATTTACCTTATTTAACGAAAGAGAAATAAATGATTTTTTTAAAATAAGACTGGACAAAACGGTATATTATGTACATGTTTAGAAAACGGCCCAATTTCTATACGGCCCATGTGGAATTTTCCACATTTTCCACATGGCTAGTCCGCCCCTGCCACTATTGTAAACTAATCTTTAGCTATGTTGATTTAAAAGTAACAGTTGACTGATTAATTTTTGTTTTAAATTTTGTTTTTTGGAAACAGTTGATCCCAGACATACAATTAATTCTGTCCACAAACCATTACTTTAGAAAGTATCATAACAAACTGACATTAATATTTACTTTCTCAACTGTCTTAATAATTGATAAAAATATATAATTGCAGTGTCTGGTGCCCATCCTAGCATGTCATGACTGGAACATAAGTACAGTGGAAGGAATCGGTAATCGTCGGGCAGGATATCATCCAGTACAAAAGGCTTTAGCTAAGTTTAATGGAACTCAATGTGGATTTTGCTCTGGAGGAATGGTCATGAACATGTATGCTCTGTTGGAAGAAAATGAATATCTTTCGGTTAAGGAGGTTGAAAATTCTTTTGGAGGAAGTATTTGCAGATGTACAGGTAAATGAAAATTACAGCTGTCCATAAGGCATGTTCAAAGGGATGTCTCTTCCTAGACAGTAGGGTTGTACATCGAAGACAAAACATCGATATTTAACATCGATGTTAACATCGGCGCTTACTATCGATGTTGAAAAAACATCGAAGGAAAAACATCGATGTATCGGAAACATCGATGTTCTATTAATATTAAAAAAAGCTATTTATTTTTATTATATAGGTTTTATTTAATTATGTAAAGATAAAATACGAAAAAAGTAACATATAATACACAAAAAGCATTTATTAGATTTTGAAATAGAAATATTCCTTTTTAATAGTAATTAATTTCACATTAACATTATTATACCCAATATAGTAATCCTAATTTGTACCTACAGTCTATTCCAAACGATTAGGCGGAACTAACCGCAATTTTCATTTTGGTAATTTGTCATTATATTTTTTTATATATTGAAGTTGACTTTTCCTGAACAAAATGATCAAAAGCTTCAATCAATCGGTAAAAGTAACTAGAATTGAAAATCTAGTTCCGCCTAAACCAAAGGAACAGACCTTACTATTTTTACTTTTCTAAAATGAAATATTGGATTTTATTACAATACTAATATAGTAATCTTAATGTTAATTTTATATTATTTAACATAAAAATAACACTGTCATACACAATTATTTTTATACTTTTTTAGGTTGGAATAAAGTCTGTTCCTTTGGTTTAGGCGGAATTAGATTTTTGATTCTAGTTACTTTTACCGATTAATTGAAGCTTTTGATCATTTTGTTCAGGAAAAGCCAACTTCAATATATACAAAAATCCAGGGATTGGAGGAATAACAACTGGGATAGTGTCAACAAGGTCAAAAAGAAAAAGTGTGTTGGCGTCTTTGGTCGTTCGCATTGTTTGCAAAAATTAGAAGTATCTTCTTAATTTTAGTATTCTGTTAACTGCTAAGAAGAATAAGAACTAACACTATTAGTATTGTTATATCACAATAGATGGCGCTTATATTTTGTGTACTAATTTTAATAAACATTAAATTTTTAAGATTCCAGGGCCTCTAGCGGTAGTTTCTGAATTTCAAAGTTTAAACATCGACATCGGTAGTAGACATCGATGTTTTATCGATACTATCGCCAGCTGACCATCGATGGTAAAAACATCGATGTTTTTAAAACAAACATCGATGTTTTCGATACATCGATGTTTTTTTCCCATCCCTACTAGACAGTGTTGTTCTCATACACTCTTGCTTTGCGGAGTGTCAGAGCTTTCGGAAAGAAAAGGCAATAGACAGTATTTTATACTAAAAAAATTGATGTGAAGTGTGAATTTTCACACATTTCAGGGTTTTGCAGGTATTTAGTAAGTGAATAATGATTATTTGGGATGCCAAAACAAATTTTATATTAATATATTTTTTTCGTTAATTTTAATTCGAACGCCTAATACCATTATTTAGGTTTCTAAATATGTGCAGTATTTTTTTTTTTTTATATATAGCAAAGTTCATTACGAATTTTAAAAATTGCGCCTATGGCTTCCATTGGTTGTTATAAGTTCCGCCCCTCTGATTTCGTGTACATTGAAACAGAATTAAATTATAATTTAAACAATTTCCACTGGTTATTAAATTTACGCTTTTAAAAATTAAATGCAACATTTGCCAAAATATAACTAGAATTTTGAAAAAATAATTTAAACAATATAAAAATTAAAAAAAAAAAAAAAACAAAAAATAATATTGTCTCTTCTCGCAGGGTTCGACCCCTGTTCGGATCGAGTTACTTGGGCGAAAAGTGAGCGTCAAAACCACTACACCAGCATACACGTTCCAGTGTAGCGTATTACAAAGCTATAACTTCTGTACATTATTAGCAAAAAATCACAAAAAATGCGTTTTTTTCCAAAAACGTAATCTGATCAAAAATTCCTGTTGTACTATTCCGGTTCACACCAATGAACATTACTTAGAATTTTTTCAGATTTTTAGTTTAAACCATCTGGGCTACAGGGTGTGGGACAAAAATTTTTTTGCACAATTTTGGCAAAAATCGCATCATAATAATTAATTTTGCAAAAATAAAATTTTTAGATCGTTAATCCACGTACTAAGGGCTTTCATTTGATACCCTACTCAGATTTAAAAAAAAAATTTTTTTTTTTCGATGAGCACATATTTATTTATATTTTTATAGGTATATGTTTTTTAGATGTTTTAGTATTTTTCCTATGTGCGGGTCAAAGAGTTGTATAAGCATGCCAAATTTCAACTCTCTAGGTTTAGCCGTTTGGCTACAATTTTTACCGAACAGACAGACAGACAGACAGATAGACAGACAGACAGACAGACAGACAGACGACAAATTGACGGTATAAGGGTTTTTTGGTCATACCTACAAAACCCTAAAAAAATGATATAAACAATATTGTTATTATTTTTACGGGTTAAGCTAAAATTATTTTTAAAAAAATCTTAGTAACGCACATTGATGTGAGCCCTATTCCGGCTCAGCCGATTACGCTGAACAGCAAAATTTTTGATCTAATTAATTTTTCGGGAATCAGCGATTATTTTGCAATACCGTACTAACATTAATTTAACTGGCTAACTGGACAACGGACTTGATGCACGTGCTTCAAGTTAAATTAAATAAGTTGATAAATGGTAGCATTATAGAATTTTATGTTCTTTATTTATCCACAATAGACGTGTGGAGTGTTTTATTTATTATTATTTTTTGGGTTTTCTAGGTATGACCAAAAAACCCTTATACCGTCATTTTGTCGTCTGTCTGTCTGTCTGTCTGTCTGTTCGGTAAAAATTGTAGCCAAACGGCTAAACCTAGAGAGTTGAAATTTGGCATGCTTATACAACTCTTTGACCCGCACATAGGAAAAATACTAAAACATCTAAAAAACATATCCCCCTAAAAATATAAACAAATATATGTTCATCGAAAAAAAATATATTTTTTTACAATTCTGTGTAGGGCATCAAATGAAAGCCCTTGGTACGTGGATTAACGATCAAAATTTTATTTTTGCAAAATAAATTATTTTGACGAGATTTTTGCCAAAATTGTGCAAAAAATGTTTTGTCCCCTACCCTGTAGCTCAGATGGTTTAAACTAAAAATCTGAAAAAATTCTAAGTAATGTAAATTTGTGTGAACCGGAATAGTACAACAGGAATTTTTGATCAGATTATGTATTCGGAAAATAAAGCATTTTTTCTGTTTTTTGCTTGACCATGCAAAATATTTAACAATAGATGTAAGTTTGTCACCCAGCATGCCTTGTTAGTGTAACGATTAGCACTCTAGCGTTCTAATTTGCAAACTAGGTTTCGATCCGATCTCGAGTCAATTTTATTTTTTGTTTTTTTTTTGCATTTTTATTTTGTTTAAATTATTTTTTCAAAATTCTAGTTATATTTGGGCAAATGTTGCATTTAATTTTTAAAAGCATAAATTTGATAACCAGTGGTAATTGTTGAAATTGAATACACGAAATCGGAGGGGCGGAGTTATAATTTAAAACAACCAATGGAAGCCATAGGCGCAATTTTCAAAATCTTAATGAACCTTGCTATATAAAAAAAATACTGCACATATTTAGAAACATAAATAATGGTATTAGGCATTCGAATTAAAATTAACAAAAAAAAATATTTTAACATAAAATTTGTTTTGGCTTCCCAAATAATCATCCACTTACTAAATACCTGCGAACCCTGAAATGTGTGAAAATTCACCCTTCACATCATTTTTTTTTTTAAATTTGTTGTTTTAAAATGTCGTAGGTTACAGACCTATAATGGATGCATTTAAATCACTCTGCGTTGATGCAGATCAATCTTTAAAAGACAAATATCCTGATATTGAGGATATAGTTTGCGAAAAGACTGGTAAAATATGTAAAGGGACATGCAAAAAATCTGGATGGGACGTTATTCTGGACTCGGAGGACAGAAATGTCCATGTACAAGCGAAAGGCGGTAGTTGGTACAAAGTATACTCTATTGCTAATATTTTGGAATTATTTCACGAAATTGGAAACTTGGACTACAGACTAGCAGCTGGTAATACTGCAAAAGGTAAGAAAAAATTGGAACACTATATACATAGGTCACTAGGAAAGTTTTAAGATACGGGTTTAGGTTTTTAAGTTTATCAAAGTACTTTTCATCATGTTATCTTTTAAATTTTTACAAAAACGAAGCAAGAAAAAAATTATTGCTTTTCAAAATATTCGCTTGTAAGTTTTATACACTTTTGCATGCGTTCAAACCAATTCTCGAAACATTTTTTTCACTCTGAAGTTGGTATCTCAAAAATGTGGTTTTCGAAGGCTTCAACAGCTTCTTGAGATGATGAAAATCGCTGTCCACGCATTTTTTGTTTGACATTGGGGAACAAATCATTAGGGGATAAATCAGCTGAATACGGGTAATGAGACATTAATTCGATGTTTTTCTCCTTCAAATAATCAATTGTTTGACGCTGTATGAGAGCTTGCATTGTCATGATGAAGAATGATGCGACGTTCTTGGTTGTTTTTCCTGATTTTGTCAATGACTTTTGGCAAACAAATTGTTGTAAACCATTCAGTATTAACTGTTCTCCGATCCTCTAAAGCAGTGGTTCCCAATCTTTTTTTGTGGTTAGCACCCCTTTGAATGTGAAAATAAGCTCCCGCACCCTCATAAAAAATGTATTCAGATTTTTTCAGTTGTCATATTTATATGTCAAATTGATCAAAATAAAAAGTGAAGAGCAAAAAAAAGGTGATCGCATGAATATTTCTTTAAAATTGATCAATCTAGACTATTTAAAATTTAAATAAACTAGATTTTTTATATAAATTTTATAAGTTTCTATAAATCGTCTCGCACCCCTCAAAATGCTTTCCCGCACCCGGTTGGGAACCACTGCTCTAAAGGAATACGTATGTTATTTTAACGTTTCTACGCTATGTACATACATACGTGCGTTCTAATATTTGGAAAATATCTATTATTGCCTTATAGAAAAATAAATTTAAAATCCATCGCCACGCCGATCAATTTTGAAATTCACTAGAGCATTTTTAGGGTTTTGTAGGTATGACCAAAAAACCCTTATACCGTCATTTTGTCGTCTGTCTGTCTGTCTGTCTGTCTGTCTGTCTGTCTGTCTGTCTGTCTGTCTGTCTGTCTGTCTGTCTGTCTGTCTGTCTGTCTGTCTGTCTGTCTGTCTGTCTGTCTGTCTGTCTGTCTGTCTGTCTGTCTGTTCGGTAAAAATTGTAGCCAAACGGCTAAACCTAGAGAGTTGAAATTTGGCATGCTTATACAACTCTTTGACCCGCACATATGACAAATACTAAAACATCTAAAAAACATATCCCCCTAAAAATATAAACAAATATATGCTCATCGAAAAAAAATATATTTTTTTACAATTCTGTGTAGGGTATCAAATTAAAGCCCTTGGTACGTGGATTAACGATCAAAATTTTATTTTTACAAAATAAATTATTTTGAGGCGATTTTTGCCAAAAATGTGCAAAAAAAAATTTTGTCCCACACCTTAAAACTAAATATAAAAAAACTAAAAATCTGAAAAAATTCTCAGTAATGTACATTGGTGTGAACCGAAATAGTACAACAGGAATTTTTGATCAGATTATGTTTTCGGAAAATAACGCATTTTTTGTGTTTTTAAGTAAAATATGTAATATATTTAATCCGCTATTTAACATATTAAACGAGTGATCCTGTATAGCACAGTGGTAGTGTTGTCGCTTAGTGAGTTGAAACTACTGTAAGAAATTGTGTTCGAATCCCGTCAATTTTTATTTTTCAGTTTTTTTTGCATTTTTATTTTGGTTAAATTAGTTTGTCAAAATTCTAGTTATATTTTGGTAAATGTTGCATTTAATTTTTAAAAGCGTAAATTTAATAACCAGTGGGAAGTTTAATTCTATATTTGAAGGTATCAGAGGGCGGGGCTTATGATTTAAGCAACCAATGGAAGCCATAGGCGCAATTTTCAAAATTTTAATGAACCTTGCTATATAAAAAAAAAAAAAAATACTGCACATATTTAGAAACTTAAATAATGGTATTAGGCATTCGAATTAAAATTCATAAAAAAATATTTTGACATAAAATTTGTTTTGGCATCCCAAATAATCATCATTCACTTACTAAATACCTGCAAAACACTTAAATGTGTGAAAATTTACACTTCACATCAATTTTTTTGTTGTTAATGTTACGCAACTGTTAACTAAAATCAGAGAAATAAATACATTTTATAATATTTTATGAACCTGTTTTGCCATTTTATCAACTATCGAAATGCTCTATCGAAATTTCAAAATTGACCGCCGTGGCGCTGGGATCTTACATTTCCCTTTATAAGATTAATTTTACAAAACGAGAGTAAGAATTAAACTTTATTTTAGGTGTCTACAAAATTGTGAAACCTCCTCAGGTTTGGATTGATATTACTGCAGTACCAGAACTGGTGTCGCATAAAATTAGCCAGAATGTGATTTTTGGCGGCAATGTATCTTTGACTGAGACTATGAATATTATGATAACAATATCATCTGATAACCCAAAATTTTGGTACTTAAAAAAGCTGCATGACCATCTTGATCTTGTCGCTAATGTTCCAGTCAGAAATGTAAGTATGGATTGTTACATAATTCTGTTCGTTTTTTTTTTTCACCTTTTATTCAATAAAATATACTTTCTAAAAAAACTTTTATTATCAAAATGTATTGTCCATTATTTTCTCTCACTTTGGACAAACGCTCAGGCAATTTCATAATGCCATCTCTCCAAAAGGTTCCGTCTTTGTTCTCGAAAAATCTGTAGAGGTGAATTTTGATATCGTCCAAAGATGCGAAATTTTTTCCGTTAAGGGAATTTTGTAGAAAGTAGAACAAATGGTAGTCGGACAGTGCGATGTCTGGACCGTATACTCCGACTGCCATTTGTTCCGCTCTAAAGTATCATTCACAGCTCATGTTTTAATAGACAACGCGTAATTCATAGTGCATAATGTTAATGGATAATGTTAGTGGCTAAGCACAACACTTTAGTACCATTCATAGCTCATGTTTTAATAGATAAATCGATCTAGCTGCCATCTACACGCAATAGAAATTACTAAACAATTTATAATAAAAATATCTTATTATTAAATATATATATATATATTATTTTTTTATTAAATATTCTTCTAAAAAGAACCAAAATAATATTTAATAAGTTAATTATTAAATAAAATAACTATACTGTTTCTGAAGCTACTCACTCTAACCTAACTTTTTGATTTCACAAAAAAAGTTAACTTTTGTTTCCACCCTGTTTCCCAGAAGTGTTGGTCTAAAAATCTGAAAAAAATCTCAATAATCTACATTGATGGGAACCAAAATAGTTTAAAAGGAATTTTTGTCAGATTAATTTTTTTGTTGTTAAAAAAATACATATTTAATTTTAAAAGTTCATGTAGTATTTTAAGGAAAAGCTCTTAGTACATAGAATAACAAACGGTACATTATTTTCAAAATATTGTTCATTTTGACTTGATTACCACAAAAAAAAAATAATAATGTTCCACACATATAGCTTCTTTAATTTGGGTACTAGATACCTGAAAAACACTAAAATATGTGAAAATTCACACTTCACATCAATTTTTTATTAGATTCAACACATTTATTAATTAGTACATCATAAACTGCAGCCACAAGTCTTTTTAGAATTTCCTGTATAATATATTCGTCTATTTTGAAATGTACTTATCACTGTATACCTGCGAAACCCTGAAATATGTAAAAATTCTCACTTCACATCTATTTTTCAATATTAGTTTCAACATTTTTACTAATAATTATGTCGCAAGCAGCATCCACAAGTCTTATTCGAATTTCAAGTATAATATATTCCTTCATTTTGACAGTTGTCAGTGTTTTAATGTTAATGTTAATGTCAGAAGTTTGAGGTATACAAACTTTTAACATTATGCGTTAAATATTTTCTTACGCTTATCCACTAAATTGGAGCTATGAATGCTTATACGGATTTGTGTAGAACTAACATTGTTATGCGTTAACATTAACACTATGAATTACGTACTATCTATTAAAATATGAGCTGTGAATGATACTTAAAAGAACGAAACAGATTTACTTTTTGTGTAGTACTAGATGATAAATAAGAACTGTTTTTGATATGGTCGCCTAAAAGATATATTATAATTCATTACATTTTGTAGATTGGAACCTTAGCTGGCAATCTTTCCATAAAACACGAGCACAATGAATTTCCATCAGACGTATTTTTGCTTCTGGAAAGTGTGGGTGCAACACTAACCATTGGTAAGTTTACTCTAATTTAGCTTAACTAATTAATTAATGTGAATTATTTATATTATATTCAAATTAATATGTTTTACAGTTCAAAGTAATGGTTTTGTTGTCACAAAGACTTTACCGGATTATTTGAAATTCAATATGAAAAAGTGTATTCTGAAATCTATAAATTTGCCACAATTAACTAAAGAAACACATATTTTTGAATCATATAAGGTAAGCTATATTTTTAGTATATGTTTAACATTTTCGCTACACCAGGAGTCAGGGCCGGCGCTATGTTTTGCGAGGTCCAGTGCAAAATAAATAAATGAGGCCCCTCTCAAATATAAAAATTATAGGTTTTTACAAAATTGACACATCGTCGGCTGAAAATAATAAGGTTTGACATTTTTTATCAAATGCACTTTTCAATACTATAGAGTTGTATGTCACGTAACCTACTTGTTCCAATAATTTCCATAAGATAACATTACCGGTGTCTTAAAAAATAAAAAACTTACAAAACATAGTTGTATGTTAAAATATACACCCTTGTATTTTAATTGTTTTTTTTTTTAATTCATAATTTATGGTTGTATGTTTGACATATAACGTCTTTTTCGGGCACCTGGGTTACAAAAAATATTAAAAAGAATAAAACAAGGTCTTGAAGACTTGTTAAATATATTTAGAGACATTAAGGTTTCTACAAATAAAAATCCGGTACCAGAAAACAAGGTAATCGCTTTAAAATACTGCTGGATTGGATGCCTACTATGGATAAATCTTATTATGAAACAATATTGCCAATAAAGTAAATCTCAAGAAAATACTAAAAATACAATTTATTTCGTTTAATTTTTTTTATTTCGAATGTTTCAGTTTCAGTTCAAATTATCTTAATTTATCTTAATTTTTTGTAAGATTAATGTTTAATTTGTTATTATTTTGCAAGCATATTGTTTAATTTGTGTTATTTAATCAAATAAAAATTTAATACGTGACTAACATTTCTTTTACCTTTTCTGGTACCTTTTTAACAATTTTCAGAAACCTAAAAACTGAAGCTTTACCTATAAACTGAATTTCCCCCCGATATTACTTTTAACTACAAAGCTGTATGTAACGTTAAGGTACTAAGTTTCGTGTTTTTCTTAATCACAAAGTTGTATGTTCATTTTTCAAATTGTTAAAATGGTATTATTTCTAAAATTTTTTTTTCAAAATAATGCTTTAATGACAATAACATATCAATATATAGTTATTAAAAAAATTTCTTTCTTGTATTGTAACCTTATATTGGTTTTTCCATGTCAAAATTTTTGAAGCTTGTTTTCTCAAATGTAATACACTTCGACATACAACCTTATTATTTTCAGCCGACAACATGGTAATTTATTTAATGCTTTAACTTTATACGTTCATATAAATATTATATAAAAAATATAGTTTTTTCTATATGTAAGAAACAAGATCCAACATTAGTACTGATTTATAATAAAAAATAAAAATTCAAACAATTGTAAATTTTACCAAAATTTACAATTGTTTTAATCTGATACGCTTATTTACAAAATTATCTATTACATTATCGTAATTAATATTCTTTCCGATTTCATGTTCAGTTGAAATATCGGCGAGCGATGTTAGGCGCTCTTGAGACATGGAGGACCGCATGTACTTCTTCATTAATTTCAATTTAGAGAATGATCTCTCTGCTGTTGCAAGCTTAACAGGGTTGGTCAATAAAATTTGATATGCAATAGTTACATTTGGGTATATATCAGTCAAATTATTTGTGTTTAAATATTTCAGGATATTAAGTGGAAAATATTCATCTGGCACAATATGCTGCAATATAAATAATTCGGTTATCTGTTTCATCAATATCTATATTTAATTTGGCATATACCTATTGATTTGCAATATGTCTCTAATAGTTGTCATTTCGCGTAAAATTTTCATGTTGTAAAGAAAACCAAATGATTTTTCGATATCTTCATATAATTCGAAACGTTTTTTACCGACCGCCAACATATATAAGGGATATTGTGATCATACCGATTTTGACGTTTCGAGATTTCGATGGATCTCCACGAATTGAGGTCCCTGCATAATGTTTTGACTATTTTTAGCATGGTGTCTGTCTGTCCGTCCGTCCGTCTGTCTGTCTGTCTGTCTGTCTGTCTGTCTGTCTGTCTGTCCGTCTGTCCGTCTGTCCGTCTGTCCGTCTGTCTGTCTGTCCGTCTGTCCGTCTGTCCATCCTTCCGTCTGTCTGTCTGTCTGTCTGTGTACACGTGCAGAGCAAATTCGGCTGAAAGGATTTTTATGAAACTTCATATTTAAGCTTCTGCCATCAATGGCACGAGCTTATCAACTTTTGGTAAAAATCGGTTGACTAAAAATGGGAGTTTACTCGTGTCGATTTTAAGATTTTTGCGAATATTTTACAACAGAAAAATATTTCGAAAAAAATTATTGAACAAAAGTTGCTATAAAAGCAATAACTAACAACTTTTATTTGAGTCATTTTTTGATAAAACGAAAAAAAAATAATAGTTTTAGGTATTTACGGACCAAACATTAATTTTTTCTAGATAAAATAAGATGTGAGAATTCCAAAAATTTAAACCTCAAGTCTCTATCTCTTACCTTTTTTGAGATAAGATTTTTTTTTTTAAATTCCATTAAAATCAAAATTTTCCCTAATAGTTTTAGGTCATTACGGACCAAACATTAATTTTTTCTAGACAAAACAAGGTGTGAGAATTCCAAAAATTCAAACGTCAAGTCTCTATCTCTTACCTTTTTTGAGGTAAGATTTTTTTTTAAATTCCATTAAAATCAAAATTTTCCCTAATAGTTTTAGGTCATTACGGACCAAACATTAATTTTTTCTAGACAAAATAAGGTGTGAGAATTTCAAAAATTCAAACCTCAAGTCTCTATTTCTTACCTTTTATAATATGAATTTTTTAAAATTCCAAAAAAAATCAATATTTTCCCTAATAGTTTTAGGTCATTACGGACCAAACATTCTATTTTTCTAGACAAAACGAGGTGTGAGAATTCCAAAAATTCAAACCTCAAGTCTCTATTTCTTACCTTTTTTGAGATATGAATTTTTAAAATTACAAAAAGTTTCAAAATTTTCCCTAATAGTTTTAGGTCATTACGGACCAAAAATTAATTTTTCTAGACAAAACAAGGTGTGAGAATTCCAAAAATTCAAACCTCAAGTCTCTACCTCCTACCATTTTTGAGATATGAATTTTTGAAATTTACAAAATAAAATCAAAATTTTACCAATTAGTTTTAGGTCATTACGGACCAAATATTACAGAAAAAACATCGTAAAACTAAATTTTTTAAAGATTTAAATCTTAGGTCTCTATTTTTTACCATTTTTGAGATATAGTTTTTGATTTAATACCCAAATTTCAAAAAATAACTACACTTTCACGAGACCCAATATATTCAATGTTAAAATACGTACAAAAAATAACTTAGAATTTATAAGAAAGACATTTTAATGTTATCTCGATGTTTTGTTAACCATAAATGAATTAGTATGGGATTAAAAAAATAATTAATCCTCTTAAATAAGTTGATTTAAGGAAATTTTATTTTTATATCATTAGCAGGAATTACGTAAACTTTATGCGACGAAACCTGTCTATCTGAAAAAATATATAAACTGTGAATTTTCATAGTTTACAGGATTTCGTAGGCAGGGCTGACATTAAAAATATTTGAGAAGATAACATTCAAAATATGATTTATCACAGTAATACAATTTTGAAATTATTGTAGAAAACATTACAAACCAATTTACAACAAGTTTGGAACCTAATTTTACGACCTACTTATTTTTAAGGTCCCAAACAATTAATTCAAATAAGTTATTAAAATTTTAAAGCGCTAAATTACGAAAAATCGATATTTAAATTTGACAAAAATCACGTTTTGCATGAACTAAGTGGATAATTAATGGTTTAAATTGACAAAATACGGATTAAATTTGATTTGAATGTTATAATTTGAAATGGATACGCAGATGACCTGACTCTGATGGCAGAGAATGAGCAGGGACTAAAGAGGATGATGGTCAGAGCGGACAAGTACTTTAGAAGAAAAAAACTGGAGGTAAACAGAGATAAAACGAAGGTGATGGTGTTTGGAAAGGGGGGAGGAAAGAGAAAGAAGATAAGATGGGAATGGTCAGGGACAGAAATTGAAGAGGTAAAGAGTATGAAGTACCTCGGATATGTTCTAACGAGGAACAACAGAGCAGAGCAGCATGTTAGAGAAAGGGTGAAGAAAGCAAGAATGGTTATGGGGAAGCTATGGAGCATAGGAGAGAGGAGGTTTGACGACGATATCAGGTGGAGAATGAAATTGTTTGACGGGATTGTGAAGAGTATCCTCATGTACGGAGTAGAGATCTGGGGATGGAAAGAATGGGAGATAGTAGAAAGGGTACAAGAGGGATACATGAGATGGATTATGGGATTAGACAGAACGACACCAGGATATATAGTGAGAGAGGAAATGAAGAGGGAAAAGCTGAGAGTAGGAGCCGGGGCGAGGGCGGCGAAGTATGAGGAGAAAATCAGGAGGGACGAAAGAAGGAAGATAATAAGAGAATGCTGGGAAGAAAGAATGAAGGAAGAACAAAAAGGTAAACTGTCGGAATGGGGAGAAACAAGGAAAGAGTACTATTGGAGATGTGGGATGGACATAAGGGAAGCTGAGCGAAAGAGAAATGAAGGAAGAAACATAGTAGAAGAATTGAGAAGGAGAGACAAGGAGGTACAGGAGCAGGAAAGAACAGTAAGAATAGACAATTCAAGGAATGTGAAAAGGTATAGGGAGATAAGGACGGTAGGAATACCTAAATATTTGAAAGGGTGGAGAGGAAAGGCAGGGGGCAGAGTTAGAAGGATTGCCAGATTAAGATGCGGAAATGAAGAACGGAGTAGTAGGTATTGGGCAAAACCGGAGGATAGGGTATGCAGAATGTGTAGAGAGGAGGAAGAATCCTTGGAACATCTTACAAAAAGATGTGGAAATATGACAAAATGGGAGGGAGAGATAAAGGAGCTGTTGAGTGAAGAAGGAAAGGGAGAAAGGTGGGCGAGAGTACTCGAGGAAAGAAGGAAGGAATGCGGAGAGGTAAGACAGAACTGAGTACAGGAAGGAAGAAAGAGGCAATGGAGGAGGAAAGAAAAGAGGGAAGAGAAGCGAAGAAAGAGGGGAAGAAGAACTGGAGTCAAGAAGGAAGGAGACCGGAGACGGAAGCCGAAAAGAGATTACGAAGAAAGAGATGAACACCGGAGGTAGAAGGTAGAAGAAGAAGAAGAAGAAAGAAAATCATAAAATTATATTATATTATTTTATTTTATTATATTATTATGATCATTTTTTCTCAATGTAATAGTTAAAACCCTATACGCCGCAAGGCCTAGGGGAAATAAAGAATTATTATTATTATATATAATGTTTATACATATGTTTATGTTTTAATTATCTAACGTTTTCCGGTTTGTTTGTACTATTACGATTATATTACTATGTTGTACAATTTCATTAAAAACAAAATAGCTTTCCATATTTCGTATTATTTCATACTATTTTTAATTTTTTAGATAACACCACGAGTTCAGAATGCGCATGCTTATGTAAACGCAGCATTTTTAGTAGAATTTTCCAGTAACGATGTTGTGAAACGAGCAAGATTTGTGTACGGAGGAATAAATCCAAATTTCATCCATGCAACAGCCACAGAAACATATTTAGCAGGCAAACATTTGTTTGACGTAAACACCATACAGGGAGCTCTCCAACAACTGAACACTGAGATAAAACCTGATAATGTAATAACAGATGCCAGTCCCACATTTAGGAAGAATTTGGCATTGGCATTGTTTTATAAGGTAAGAATAAATATTATAGAAGCCTAGTCAAAAAATTGAGGTAATATCAAAACTATTAACAAAAATCATGTTATATCAAAAATGAATTCGAAAATAATTTTTTTAAACTGATGCACAATAGTGTTTTCGGCAAGACAATGGAAAATTGGTTACCAAATGGGGGGATAGATACGGCGCACAGTGGGGCAGGAGAGCTTCAAAACTGGCATCAATTCAGTTATTATAGGACTGGACTTCTAAGTTAGATATTTGTTTTAAGGGCACTTGGTAGACTTAAGAAAAATGCATTGACAGATTTTTAAATGTTTATTTACTAATATAATTATTATATAATGTCTTACAAATTAGTATAAAAATTAAAATAAATAAAATAACTGCTTAAAAATTCATATTCATCTTCGGAATTCGAAAATATATCATCATTTTCGTCGGCATTGTCACTGGTATCATCATCATCATCACTGTTATCCCGATGACTAATGACATGTACGTCTGGAGGTTTTAATAAATCTAGTGCTTCTTTTGGAAGGTTTTGTAGATTTTTTTTAGGTAATGTTCGTTTACTAGAGATAACGGGGTCAGAACTCAATAAAAAGAAGTTAAAAATATCAGCATTTGTTTTCTCTCGGCTACATTTTCTAGCGTAATTCTCTCTATACTTCTTGAAGTCTTTATTGCGAGCTTCCTGTGCTTCCTCTGTCAATTGCCCTATTGCTAACAATGCAGATGATATAATTTCAGGCCCGTGTATAAAGTATTTATGCAATGTAGGGGGCATATTGTACCATGGATACTTTTCAACGAAGTATCTTGCCGTGTTATGAGCGAATACTCTAAATTTTGTAACATCAATTTCATGTCCACATGCCACTGCTATCATAATTATGTGCATTTTTTCAAAACTATATCTATTTTTGTTATATCAGCCGAAATTTCTGCGCTCGCAAAGAAGCGTCTTGCTGTGTTGCCATCATTCGTATTACCGAATCCTGGTTTCGGTTTATCAACAATCAAACCACAGCGTTCTCTAAATTCTTTTTGAATTCGAGTTTTATTGTTTGCAACAATTTCTTTGTCACTTTGTCACGTTAAAGAAATTATTATTGATAAAATGATAATAAAACATAACACACAGAAAAGGTCATAACACATATTTAAAACTTATCGCAACTATGAAAACATATATTTCAATGTACATGCTTTGAGGAAATATTGCAAAAATATAAAAACCATAAAAATGTATTGTCCTATAAAAAATATCTCAAATAAAAGTTGTCAGCTTTAACTTGTTTAACAAGTTATGTTGAACACATTTTTGCGAAATTACTTTTTTTAAGAAATATTCGTCAAATACTAATACGGCTAAAATAATAATAAGATGAACTAATACGTCCGGCGGACGGACTTTTATAAATATCTACGGTACGGGCAAAAACGGGCACAAAAAAAAAACAGATTTATAATCTGTAATCTTCAGCCATTATAAAAAACCAAAAATCGAAACTGGGACGGGTTTGGAACATAAACATAAAGTCCATTGCTTCACAAAATTACATATAAATGCAAAATATTTCTGGCCATTTTTCAGAAGCCTATTTATATACATTGCATGCACTTAAATATTATTTTATTATTACTAAAAGTTAGCTACAAACCTGAAGTTGAAGAATCCATGAAAAAAATTTCGAATTTTTCAAAAACTACGGCTTAAACACACCAGAAACACAGGACTGAAAATAACTCGCGCAAGAGACGTGCAGTGTACGCTAAAGAGTTGCGTTAATTAAGGGCTGTAAGGGGCTAAAGGACATTTTGAGCTGGCCAAAATGGGCGGATAAGTTAGTCCAGAGTCTCTAGTATACATTACCCCCAAAATATTTAACGTTACGCCCATTTTCATTTTTCGATTTTGTGCCAGGTTTTTTGCGATCTTGTCCCACTGTGCGGCGCAAAGAAATTAATAACGCTACCGAATTTCCAAAGCTGCACTGTGTTCGATAACGATATGATGATAATAGAATTAAAGAAAATAAATTTTTAATTTAACAAACCAATCTATGTTGGATTCTTAATTATAGATATTTAAAAAATGATACTTTTCAATTTTCATTATAGGCACATAAAATTTTTGGAATTAAATCCGAATTGCTGTACACCGACACAGATTCTCTAGTTTATAATTTGGTTTGATGTGGATACTTATTCGCACTGAGGCAAATTTCTGAAAAATTAGATACATATGACTACCCCCAAACAACAAGTTTGGCATTCCTTTAAAAAATAAAAAAGTATTAGGTCTCATGAAAGATGAAAATAACGGAAAAATCATTACAGAATTCATTGGTTTAAAATAAAAATTTATACTTTTAAATTATTTTATGAAGATGTTGAGATCGATATGCAAAAAGAAGGAGAAAATATTATTAAGAAAGCTAAAGGCATCAGTTATCCATCTTTGAAAAATTTTGTATAATATTTTAGTTTGTATTGAAAAATGCACCTAAAGACAAGGTAAATCCCAAGTATGCGAGTGGAGGATTAAGAATTAACAGACCTTTATCATCTGGTTCCCAAGATTTCTCAACAGATCCAAACTTATATCCGATAACTAAACCAATTAATAAAGTAGAAGCACTCATACAATGTTCTGGTAAGATAATTTTAAACATGTTAGCTAATATAGTGCTAGAAACGCCACAAATATGATGCGTACTGTTAATCTTCAAAATGATTTTAGTGTAAATGTAATTAATATTTCAGGTGAAATTCAATATATCAATGATATACCCACATTACCTGATGAACTTCAAGGAGCTTTCGTGCTTGCTGAAACTCTTCCCTTGTCTACTGTTAAATCTGTGGATACATCTGCTGCACTTGTAAGTTATTGTACACCAATCGCGTAGGCAAGCATTAACTAATGGTGGCAGTTCAAAAAAACAAAATATAGAGGCGTAAATAGAGGCGTAAATAGAGGCGTTCCGGCCAGTTTGTCATTTTGTCCCGGATATTTGATAAAAATTACTAAGTCCCGAATATACCATGAGTTCAAAAAGAAATTACATAAGGGTTGGCTATGAAAAATAAAAGTAATGTCAACAGCAAACTTTAAAATTAATTAACTGTCATCACTGTTATTGTTGTCATATTATATTGAATATTGTTGTCATATTATTATCATAGTATTTATATTGAAAATTCAATTAAGCCACAATTATAATAGTTTTTTCAATAGAACACAAAAAATTTATGATTGAATTATATTTTCGAAATGGTCTGCGAGAGAACGGTGAATTTACAGTGCGGTGTCATGTTTAGCGAAATTTCGGCTACAATTTCCAGATATTGCTTTCATTGAAGGAGATTTTTACAGCGCACTTAAAAAATGTGTTGATTTATTTCGAGATACAGGGATCATTACTCATAGAGATAGAACTGGAAGGCCAAGAGTTTGTACTCAAAATACAGTTGATGATGTTCGTCAACGTATGAAGGAGTAACCCACTAAATCACTACGTACACTTTCGCAAGAAACTGGTTTATCATTAGGAACTTCCCAGACTATTGTCAAAAAAGATTTAAAGCTGTTCCCATACAAACAAATTTCTTTACATGAGTTGCTGCCAGAAAATCACAATAGGCGAATTGTGTATTGCCACTGGTTCCAACAAAATTTAATTGATAATGATGAGTTGTTAAATTTAAGATTTTTTTCGAACGAGGCCTGGTTTACCCTTTCGGGGGATATAAATTCACAAAATATAAGGTTATGAAATGCTCAAAATCCTCATACTTTTCGCGAAACTCCCCTTCACCCTTTGTGAACTTTTTGAAGATCGAATATCTAGTTTACGTTCAAATTTAGAATTTCCACCTAGATCACCAGACTTGACTATTTTAGATTACTTTATATTCCCTTATCTGAAAAATAATGTGTACAAGACCCCTATTAACAATATCCAGGAACTGCAAAACAGAATTACCGAACAGTGTGCCAAGAGCAATTCCCGAAAATCGAGTAAAACGAAATTAGGATATGTTTAAAACGCTTACCGCTACGCCGACAACAGTATAACCTGCTAGACCAGGGGTGGGCAACCTTTTGTATAACACGGTCCAGAATAAGATTTACGTTTCGTCTGCGGGACGTAGTAGTTAATAGACATTTTTGTTACTTGTATTTTTTTTTTTCTGAAAATATAAAATCAATAATAAAACAAAGTTAATTAAGTATTATATTTATTTCTCTTATCATTTATAACAAATTACAAAAAAATAAGTAAGTATTAATCACAAAACAATAAATATAAATCAAAACAAAATTTAATTAATGCGATTTCTGGTGCTGTATAGATCAGCGTTTCTCAACCGGGGGGCCGCGAAGTCAGAATACAAGATCGAAACATGAAAATATAATAAAAATGCACTCAATCTTACAAAATATAAATTTTATTCATATTTATAAATACTCGTATTTATAAATATACTATTTGATATTCATAAAAATATACCTTTCACAACATAAATAAAATAAATATTCTATTTATTTTTATACTTAATATACTTATTTTGACAACTAATTTAAACTACAGGCTATTTCAAATGTTTAAGTTGTCACTAGCTAACTTTATAATGAGTAAATGGGCTTTTACTAAACAAAATGATCAAAAGCTTCATTTAATCGATAAAAATTACTAGATTTGAAAATCTAGTTCCGCTTTAACAAAAAAACTGACTATATCAAGGTCAAATAAATTGTTTGTGTCGGTTAATGGGTTTCTCTGACAATGGTTCGCGTTAGAGGTACTTCAAGTACTGAAGTAGGTACGATTTGAAAGTGCAATATTTGTTATTATATATTTTTTTAATTGCTCTCCGAACTACAGATAACTCAAGAGTAAGGATGCGAATGTGTTTAAATTAAAATGGAAGGCACTTTGAACACTTGTAAATAAAAATACTTTCAAGTCGTTATAGGGAATATAATCGTCATTTAAAAATATCACAGTTTTTTCGTCAACCGTAAAAGATATTAAAAAAACGTTTAAGGAAAAGTTGTTGAAAAGCTCTATCCAAAGATATCCAATATGACATACGTTCCCATTTAAAAATTCGAAATTGTCCTTGATATCCTGTAATTCCGGTTTTTTCCAGAAAATTTCAATACTACCATTCAATTTTGTGGATAAATTTTAGTTCCAAATAGTTTAATATTTTGTTGCCCCTCCTCGGGCTTTTATAACCGTAGCTATGCGTTTCGGCATACTACGTACTAATTTTGAGCAAATGGTTGGGGTAATTTTCTCCCATTCGCTCAAATTTTTTTTGTCTAAGTTGACCCCAGGATGTCGTGGGATGTTCGTGTACTTTTCTCTTCAATATGGGCCACAGGTGTTCAATTGGCGAGAGGTCAGGGGATTGAGCTGGCCAATCTAAGACCCGAATTCAATTATCAGAGAACCATTTCCTTGATGCCATGGAAGTATGTCAGGGCGCATTGTCTTGTTGAAAATAAACATCTCTGACATCTTCTCCTAAGTTTTGACCAAAAATTTTTTCAACAGACGGCCTTAACACCTCTACTAACATGGTGGTGTGGGTACCGGAGTTCATACGACCCTCACAAATAAAAACATTTCCTACACCATGGGTACTCATACAACCCCATATCATTATACTATCACCACCATGTTTTATTGTGGGTAAGATGCACTTATCCCAGTATTCCTCGCACTTCCTCCTCCTCACATACTGGGGCCCCGAGTGACCAAAAATTTGAAATGTAGCAAAATAAAAGCCTTAATTTATCATAATATTTAAAGGTCTCCAGATTTGATGGAACTGATCGAAACTAAGTTTAAATTTTAAAATATACATGAGGTTTGTTACCTCAATATTTGTTTCATCGGACCAAACCACTTTCGCCCAGTCGTTAGTCGTCCAATTTTTATACTTTTTGGCCCATAAAAAGCGTTTCTTTTTATTTTCTGCGGAGAGCCAAGGCTTTTTTCTACCATTGCGGCCTTTTAACCCTTGCTCCATTAAACGCCTCCGAACGGTTACTGATGCAATCGATGTTCCAGACGTTTCTTGGAGGTCAGCAGCAAGCTTCCTGGACGTTTTTCTACGGTTTTGCACCGATAAACGCAGCAAATGGCGGTCTTCTCGCTGTGTTGTTCGCCGTTTTCTTCCACTTCTTCGTTTGTTTGTAAATGAATTGTCATCTTTTAATCTTTTCAACGTGGTTTGAACAGCACAGCGTGAACATTTAATTTTTTTGGCAATTTCCACTTGACTTAATCCCATGGAAGATAAAAGGACGATCTGTGCCCTCTTAGCTTCACTCAGTTCGCGTTTTTTTGGCATTCTTCACACAAATAGTTTTCTAAACTTGTATTTAATAAAATATCACCGAATAAAAATAATTACTCAAAAATAAAAGTTTTTAATGTCACCGTTTCTCGACTATCACTTTCGACTATCTATGAATAACTAACGAAGAATAATATAAACACGCTTAAAATACATAAAAACTGATTCTAAATGTTTACGTTTTAAGATAACTAACAGTCCATAACAAAACGTAAACAAATTTCGAGGTCATTTCGTAGCCGCCCTGTTTTACAGGGGGTGCCTAATACTTATGAACACAGCTGTATATATATAGGGGGGCCGCAGACAATATTTATATAATTTGGGGGGTCCCAGACCATAAAAGGTTGAGAAGCACTGGTATAGATTTTGATAGCAATTCAATGTCAGGTTCGATTTGTGTAGTGCTTAAACGCAAGTTGTTTTCCAAACCCGTATCAGTTATTGAAGTTCTGTACTTCGATTTTAGATACTTCATCTTGGAGAATAGCTGTTCACATCGATATGTTGAGCCAAATAAGGAATAAATGTACTTCGCATTATCAACTAAATTCGGAAATTCTTCAGCCGGCAGAATTTTTCTAAAACTCATGCAAAGGTGTCAAATTAAATTTTTCGCTTAAATCTGCCCTCACTTTGAGATCCAAAAGAGATATATTAAACAAATGAAAATAAATACATTTCTTGTCGAAATCTTGAAAGCGTTCTTCAAATTCTGAATAAAGATCTTTGATTTTTTTAACAAGAATTTGGGGATTATATTCAGAGAGTCGAACCGAAATTTATTTTGTTCCAGTCTTCGGTTACGTTCCAAGTAAACGTTTTTCGTTCCGGTTACGGTTTCGGTTCGTCGAAAAATTTCGGTTCAGTTCCGGTTCGGTTCCGGTTCAAATAACAAGTTAAATTTTAATAAACAACTTTTCTCTTATAAATATAAAAACTAACAGTTCGTAGAATCGTAATATTATAAGGAAGAAAGCAGAATAACACAAATATTTTTTTAAATAATATGATATTAATATTATTAATCACAGTTCATTCAGTTGAAAAAAATACATTTGAAATTTAAAATAAAAATAAAATTAAAAATTCATATTTAATCGACACCTTAATATATTCTCCAAATTAGATCCTGATAAATTCATTCATTTGTCAGTTAATATAAGTTTTAGTACCGAAAAATTTCTTTCTACACTAACTTGTGTAGCTGGTACTGCCATTATTATTTTTGCAAGATCTGCTAACAGTGCCGCAACAAGGGTGGTGCGAGAGGTGCCGCCGCACCATGCGCCGGATTCATAGGGGCGCCGAATGGCCAAATTTCATTTTTTTTTTATTATTATCTTTTATATTAATAAACTATAATCAACACAAATTTGATTTCATAATCGAAAGTTTCAAATGGCAGGCAAGATCATTAATTGATGATTGTACAACTGCCACTGCAATGTAATTATTAGAAGTGATCCACACTTACGATTTAAAAGATGTGTACCTTAATATTGACATTGCACTGCGCATATATTTAACGCTCCCTGTAACTGTTGCTTTGAATGAACGCAGTTTTAGTAAATTAAAGTTAATAAAAAATTATTTGCGTTCTACAATGGGTCAAGAGCTTGTAAAATTTAGCTTTAATATCAATAGAAAATACTACAGCGCAGTCATTAAATTATGAAGACTTAATTAACGAATTTTCACAGTTAAAAGTCAGAAAAGTTCAATTTATTTAATTTTCCATTCCGTTAAAGTGATTATATAATATATTATTAAAATACCTAAATATTTATTATTTTTTGTTCAAATATCCCTTTTTTTCTGTCATTAAATATATATATTTTTATTTATTTTGTTATTCAATTATGTAATATAATATTTCTTTAGCCCTTTTGTGTTTCATTTTAGGTGTTTTTCATTTTGTGTTTTATATAGTGTTTTATATATTTTATATTTTGTCCCTTTTTATATTAGTTGATTATCATGATTTTTGAGTTTATTAAAAGATTTGTAACATAATTTGTTAATATAATCGTTAATATTGTAATTTAAACCAAACCAAAGAAAAAGGTTAAAACTAAACTAAAAAATATATACATTTATTGTTATAAAATGACTTTATAATATATATTTTTGTATGTTCCTACTGGTAATAATATAGTTCCTTTATTAGGAGTAAGTGTTCCTTTTCTGGCGATTTTGTGATTTTTATGAATAAAGTTATGTTTTTTTATTTTTCTACGTTATTCTTTTATTTTCTCTTGCATCAAAATAAAACAATAAGATTTTAAGGATTCTCTATAAAATATGGTAATTAAATATCTTAAATAACATTTTGGTGAAGAAAACAACGTAAGTAAATGTTTTAAACGTTTCCTTACTGATGCAATCACCCTACCATAAAATTTTAAAAATTGCGTATGTAATGTGGGTGGGGGGGGGGGCTCGCCAATTAATTTTACGCACCAGGCGCCAATTTATGTTGTTGCGGCACTGTCTGCTAATTCAGGGAAAATAATACTTTTCTCCGACCAGTATTTTAACACATTAGTGTTCTTTGGTTCTCTAGAAGGATTGAAGTTATTAATTTGGTGTGACAAAGACAAATTAATCGAATCATTGAAAATCGTTTGTGAATTTCCTTCTTTCTCATTTACAATCATTCCTAGTTCTTTTTATTTTTTTTTTAAAGATACATTTCAAGAAATGCGTCTTAATTTTTAGTAAATTCTGAAAAGAATTTCAGATATTCTGATAAATATAGGTAGGCAGTGTCAAATGAAGGAGAAAGCGATTAATGAATTAATTTAATAAAAAAAAAGAAATTGAACCGAAATAAACCGCTATTTTTTTTCGTTCTAACCGAAATTAACCGTTATTTTCATTTCGGTCCGGTTTCGGTTTTTAAATTTAGCAATTTTACGTTCCGGTTACGATTCCGGTTCTGTTAAAAATTCCGGTTAATTTCGGTTTTGGGTTTTCGGTTCGGTTCCGGTTCAACTCTCTGATTATATTTGTCACGATAATAAGATAATGTTAGAAAATGGAAAAGATTATTTTTTTCTTTATGGGATTGCCACAGAAGCAATTTACTTTTAAAAGCTTTAATATATCCATATAATTGTGTCACATTTTGATTTTGCTTTTGTAAGGCTTCATTTAAAACATTCAGGTGTCCTGTAATATCAACATAGAAAGCCAGGTCTGACAACCATCCTTCATCATTAAATTGTTGAATAGGAATTCCTTTCATATCCATGAATAGTTTAATTTCATTCTTCAAATCATAAAAAAAAAAATATATAAACAGTTGCTCTTGAAATCCCTCGAACTGAGCAATAATGTTGAACATTTGTATAGTCATTTTCAAGATCAGTTAGCAATTCTCGAAATTCTCGATGACTTAATGCTGAACTATATCGAAAATTAAACTGTAAATCTCTCCTCTTTCCTTATTTTAGGTACTAACCTAATTCTATTCTTTTAAATTTTTGTTTTTGAAAATACAGACGATTCCGTTTAATTGGGCCACCGCTTAATTGGGGCAGCCGCTTATTTGGGACAAATCTCAAAGAACAGAAACCAAACCAAGGAACCAACAGTAAATTTACATGTTTAATTGGGACAACATTCCGCTTAATTGGGACAGTTAAGATCACAGTACATATTATGTTACACATATTCTCAAGAAAATGTACAAAGAATTTAATATTACAGTGTTATTTTATGCAGGAAGGAAATGAAGAGAGCCCTACATCCGCACTGAATACCTGTGATGATTTTGTAGAAGTGAAATGTTACAAAAACAAAAGACAGACTAAACTTGACGCATTTTTGCATTGAATTAAATTGCATGTACCTATTTATTATTTTATTTTGGAATTTATTATTACTTTTTCTTAAAAGTTTATATTTTTTGGGTATATGTAATTTATAGTTTTGTCCAAGAGTTTATAAAATAAAATTATTGAAAGAAAAATATGCATTGTTTAATTTTATGTGAAATTCGCTTAATTGGGGCAGCCGCTTAATTGGGCCAAAATGCCTAAGTCCCGATGTGTCCCAATTAAGCGGAATCGACTGTATTTATTTATTATTTCTTCTAAAGATCTCGCCCGTATTGGAACTTTAAGCGGGCTGGAGGCTGCCCACCGTTGTGCTAGACCATAGCTGTACGCGTGGTACTTACCACAGATCACCAAGATGAGATGAGAAAGCTACATGTTATTTTTTGTGCTTTTGTGGTACAGTAGCGCCTCTATTTTCTTGCCCAGTAACTATTCGATTTAAAATTTACCTCCTAGTTACTTCTTTATTTTTAAGGCAGAAAAATGTTTATTAATGAAACATGATAATAATATAAAAGCAAGTTTTATTTTCAAAAATATACATATATTTTAAATACAAAGTTGAGTATTTTAGTATATATTTTAAATACAAAGAAGTTTGTTCAATCAAAAATGAACGAATCATCAATCAACTTATTTATATATTTCTTTCTCATTCATGCAAGACATGTACGAGACAGAAAAACATAAATAAGTTGATTGTTGCTTCATTTATTTGTGATTACTACGTGGAAACTACTACAGTTCTTCGATTATTCTTCATACACTTTCTTATAAAGCAAGCAAAAGAGTGGAAACACAGAACATTGAAATGATTGAAAAACAACACAGAACACGGAACATTGGAACATAAAACATCGGATATTACTTATAATTTGTAGCACGTGGCACTGTACACTAATTAATTGATTTGCTTGTCAAAATTTATCACAAAACATCTTAAAATATGAACGTTAAAAAACAATGACGTTTGTTTCACTATAATATCATAGATAAAGAAGGAAATAGATGCGAAACTGCCGTTATATTTTTTTAAACCAAATTAGCGCTATAGTTGTTGGGTTATTGAACTAAAATTGGGTGCGTTTTGTTGGTGTCTGTTTAGAAGTACTAGAATTGATGCGCAAGAAAACGACAATTTTGATCGTAAAGTAAACATGGAATGACATTTGCATGGAGGTTAAGTCATATGGTTGTAGAACAAATAAAGAACATATTTCACCTAAATGGATAATCTAAATAATAAATGCAGAATAAGAAAACTTTATATTTGAAGCAAATATTCTAGAACGTTTTAGAATGAGTAATTGAATTGTACATACATTTTAAGTTTAGATTTAACAATACTATATTAAAATCGTATAGGTATATATTTATTTTAGGACACAAAATGAGAAAATACCTAAAAGTAAAAATTATTTTGAAGCAGTAATACCAAGATTTAATTCTAATACATTTAAAAACCAAATGAAAACAACTGCATTCAAATATTACTTTTCATCCCCACCACACTTATTCATTCCAGTCGTTCGACCTCGAGTCATCGAATGAGTAGAATGAATAGAATGAGAATACAGTTGCAACAAAACGCGTATTCTGGTTAAACCGAAACCAGAATTGGCACAATAAAACGCACCCATTGGTAGGGGAAGAAAGGGTTGGGTTTTCGCGGGTATTTCAAATGCTTCAGTGGATATAGTTGTAAGCATAATTAAATGTTATTATTAAATGAAACAATTGTTATGATTTATTTTGTCTACTTTTAATATTATTATCGACAGCAATATTAAAAATAGACAAAATAAATCATAACAATTGTATCATTTAATAATAACATTTAATTATGTTTACAATTAGGAACAAGTAGTTAGGAATTATACAGGATCAGAAAAACAATAACCAGCAGAAATAATTATTTATTACGACTAACATATAACATAATATTTACTAATACTTAATATTTATGGACACTTCCATGGACAAGCCATCCAGTTTTGGATTTCCAATGTGCCTCATCCACCTTTTATACAATTCTGGAGCCACACGAGTCTTCGGGTTTGGAAAGCGATATCTTGTAGGTTCACTACTATCACACCCCAAAACAAAGCATTTAACACCCATTTTCCGAATTAAACAATGAAATTACAAAATTACAGAATACGATTTTGACACTAATTACAGATTTTGACGCTATTGACAGAAGCCGTAACAGGCAACATCCTGTCGTGCACGTAGCTATAGCGACTGGGGTGCTATTCGTGTTGGGTTATGGAACGTAATATGGTTTTCGTTTTGCCATTAGAGTTTCATCTAGAGTGACATCTACTGTGGTTATTTGAAATTAAAATTGGTTATTAACGCCATCTATTATTATGCCCAGAAACTATTCTCACGAGCACAACTCTCCCATTAAGCCTTCATCCCCCTGATACCTACTACACTTATCGAGATCTTAAGTTTCATATGGTGCCAGTACACGTGTTAGCACGCGAGACAAAAACGAAGCTAATTCGGGATATATCGGCAGTCATAATTCAGCAATTGGAGAGGTTACACGCGTTTTTTAATGCTCTAACAATTCGTAAAAACGAGTTCGGTTCTAGCACTTCTACATCTACTTAAATTTATAGAAATAAATTAATTTCATTGCTAACTATTGTTTCATTTCTACACACAAATGACACTGTCACAAAACGATTCCGACGTATTCTACGAAGTCAATATATCCACGACACTGCGCGCCCGATTTTTTTGTCATCACTTAGGTCCGCCTTTGTTAGAATTCTGATAGATTTTATTAGCACTTTTGGTGGAAAATTAATCTCCAAAATTTTAACAAAATATTGCCTGTAGCTTGAGAGAAAAAAAATGATTACGGAGGAGATGAGAAAGCTTAGAGCAAGCTAGCAACCGTAAGCTAATTATTCTATTTATTTCCACATCCTGGTTTTCTTTCCCCAGTTTAATACTGAGTCCAGCAGAGAGGTATGATGTTTTGAAAAGACTTTGACACAGTTAATTTCGAACCAATTTCAAGATTAATTGTTTTTATACATAACTGGTACATTGCCATTTGAAAAAATACATTTATTTTCGAAAAAATAATCAACTTCGAAAAATCATCAGTTAGGTGGCGTCTATTTTTGTCGGGGCATTCTTGTAGACGGGTGGCGAAATTGTCCATACAATGTTCAAGCATGGCATGTGGAATCCTTTGAATTTCTCGCGTTATGTTTTCGGAACGCTCTTCAAGAGTACATAGTTTGTTAATGTTAGCTTGAGCTTTCAGGTAGCCCCATAAAAAGTAGTCACAAGGTGACAGATTCGGTGACCGAGGTGGCCACTCCATATACCCACGCAATGAAATCAGGCGTCCTGGGAAATGCTGTATTAAAAAAAACATTGTTTCTCTTGATATATGGCAACTTGCCCCTTATTGCAACCAAACTGTGTTGAGGTTGATGCGTCGTCTTCTTACGTCTAGCAGGAAATAATCACACAACATGGTAACGTAACGATCTGTGTTAACAGTCACTGTTCGTCTGTTTTCATGAAAAAAATAAGGCCCAATAATACCATGTCGACCAACATTAAAATGGTTTCGAAATCGTCGCTGTGTGAGCACCACAGAACGACCCGTTTCAATGAAGGTGTTGTAAATAAACACACGATATACTACAGACAAAGGCTCCATTATTATTGAAATGGCATCTGTTGACGAGTAGATATCAACTAGAGATGGGTCGTTCATGAACGAACCGGCTCACTGAGCCGACTCAGTACACTGACCGAAGTGACACGGTTCACCAAATTGAAATGAGCCGGCTCACGGCTCATTGTATAGTTTCAAGTTTCAAGGATACGAGTGGTCGGGCGATTGTGAGCAGTGACCGGAGTGATCCGGATCTGGATCGATGTCATGTTGAACTTCGCGAGAACTCTGCGTGTAATGTATTATCATAAAGTGTATTATTTATTGTCATCAATTTGTAGGGCAGTTTATTTGAAACTAATAGGCTTAGTCTGTATTTTCTTACAACCATACTATATAAAAATATTAATAATATTGCCCAAATCCCAGATGTCCGATTTATAAGGGCAATAAACATCGCCATAAACTTAACACATCTGGTTTAAAATACAGTAGCTTCATAAAGTGAATTGTTTGTTTCAAAAATGTTAGATAAGAACCGGCGCTAAGCGACGTTCTACCTACGAGCGAACGACCGACAACTGACCGGGTTAAGCGACGTTCTACCTACGAGCGAACGATCGACAACTGACCCGGTCTAAGAAAGAGCCGGGTCTAAGAAAGAGCCGGGTCTAAGAAAGAGCCGGCTCTAAGCGACGTCTACCTACAAGCGAACGACCGACAACTGACCGGCTCTAAGCGACGTTCTACCTACGAACTAACGACCGACCTGTGTCTCCAAAACATGTTTACTTAACCGGATCACTGAGCCGGATCAATGAACCGGTTCAACAAACTGAACGACCTTCACTGATCCGGTTCCGCAAACTGAGCCGAAATTCCCATCTCTAATATCAACCATTCCGAACAGTATGACCCCCCCAAGCGTGCGTAACAGTCATTTCAAAAACATCTTACCTCTCTGTCGGATCCTACTATGGCCCAAGTATGTGTTTCAATGGGCGCCATCTATTATTTAAAAAAAAAAAAAAAAACGGATTACACACCTATAATATAATTTTCAATTTACCTTACAATTACAGAGTCATCCAGGTGTTGTGAGCTTCGTGTCCTACAAAGATATACCAGGAATAAACTCATATACCCCAGCAGCACTAACTCCAACGGTGGAAGAAGTATTTTGTAGTGGTAAAGTACAATTCAATGGTCAACCATTAGGATTAATTCTAGCAGAAACTTACCAACAAGCAGTTGATGCAGCACAATTGGTTAAAGTCACTTACCAGACCACGAACAATAAACCCATGTTCAATGTCAAAGAAGTATTGAATTCTAATCAAAAAGACAGAATAAAACAGTATGTTGACGATAAAAATAAATCAAAAGGTAAGATTGACAATATTTCTAATACCGGTTATGCTCGATTTACATGTTAGAGCAGTGTTCTTCAACCTTTTTGTCCCCGCGGCCCGGTGAAAATAGGATAAATATTTCACGGAACGGCTAAAAGCTGACACAAATAAAAACCAATATATATAGTATTTTATTATTATATAGGTATATGTTATCTTTATATATAAAAATGAATATTTGTGGCTATGTCCGGAAATTCTAACCCACTTCCAGATATGCTACCGAGTTGAAATTTTGCATACAGATAGAAAATGCCTTCATCATAACTAGAAAAATCGAAAATCTCAAAAAAGTCACACCAGAAACGAGAAATTAATTATTTTGTTTATAATTATATTGGACCATTGGAATATCTATTATATATGCAGTGAGGGGATAAGAATTTTCGTTCAATAGTTGATTGGATGACTATATTCAGATAGTGACTCTTCGGACGACATCGGAAATGTTCGGCTTAAATATTGTCGATAAACAGCACTGATATTCAGTTATTTAGCAAAACTATGATGTAGAACGGAGATAACATCTATATTATATATTTTTATTTTTGCCGATATTTATGACATTTATTACTTTGGTTTATTTATATTTGCTTTTGATCAGAGATGGGCGTCTACGTGTAAACTTGAATTTTTTACGTCTACGTGTAAATTTACCGTAGACAGCGCAGAGAAGTGTAGACTGTGTAGACACGTAGAATCTAGCGTAGAATAATGAAAAATGAGGTTATGTAACCTTTAAAAAAATAAAATACCGCCAGTTTTAAGCAGAACAGGCAGTAAAGAACTCAAATTTAATATTTTTGACAGCTTCCTGATTAAAACAACTACTAACTTTTAATTTTAATTTTACTTTGGTAGTTCATACAGACAGAAACCAAGTAATTTATATTGTCTATAACAACATACGATTTGTGAGATAACATTTTTGGAAACAATATATGTAATTAGAACTACATAAAATTGAAATAAACATAAACATTAAAGTAAACTATTTAAACTATTACCATTCTATTATTTAAAATATTACATTTAAACGTACTGCGCATGTACAGTTTACATTCTACATTCGACACGTAAACAAAGGAATATTCTACTTGACATGTTTACGCGTAAAATCTACATTAGTCTACATCATGTATTCTACGCGCCCATCACTGCTTTTGATGAATCTTTTTGAAACAGTTTGACATATTTTAACCTAATTTAGTATGATAACAAAGTAAAACCAGGATTCGAACAGAGGCCATATAGCATCTCAAAATTCTCATTCTAAGGGAGTGTTTCGGGATTAAAACTGTTAACTTAAAAACTTAAAATAAATATCTTTTTAACATATTTTTTTAACTGCACCCCGAAAGGAATAAATTGCTATTTTTTATTATATAAAACGTCGTTTGGACATAGTCATGAAATTCGGAAAGCATATTCTGTCCATGATGTAAGCATCCACAAACAAGAGATTTTTTGAAATTCGACCCCTAAGAGGGTGAAATATAATTTCAAGGATTCCTCAATATATCTTGGAACCAATAAGATATCGACTTAGTTTTTGTTTATAAAGGTTACAAATATTTATGAACGAAATTTAGGATTTTGCCCTAAACAACCCTTAAATCTACATTCGGGGTCAATTGTAGAACACTTCGCACTTCCTATGTTTATTGAGATAACATTCCGTTTTGGCATATAAGTTTCTTTTTAAAATCTTTAGAAACTTATTGAGTTGATACCGTGCGACATCTATGAATTTGTACTACTAGTTGACCTAGTTCCAATTTCATTCGCCATGACAAATATTTCCTTATTAAGGATTCCACACACCAAAGCGGCCGCGGTGGCGGCCGCGGTAGCGATACGGCGGCGGCCTAACGCAACCTATACAATACAATTAGACCACGCACATACAAGCGTTCCGCTATCTGAGAACGCCACCGAATGCAGCGTTCAGTCTAGCGATCACTAAACACTGGCGGCCGAACTCGACAAGTTGCGTTAGGCCGCGCGATATTCATTGTTTATATACCACAGAGTGAATATATTTCAGAAAATAATGTCGAAAATAGATAATTTAACAGAAAAAATCATAGATCAGTAAAGGATCATTTAATTTTGTATGACTTAGCACATCCTGATTACAAGAATATTAGGAAAACAAATAAAGTGTGGAACGAAATAGGAAAAGTTTTGGAAATTGATAGTAAAGTCTGTTCCAAACGGTTAGGCGGAACTAGATTTTGCAATCTAGTTACTTTCATCGTTTAAATCATGCTTTTCAGCCGTTTTGTTTAAGCTTTGTAAATCATACTTGCAACAAAAATTTTATGGTTAAGGTTAATATCATTTTAAAATGTCATTTTCTTTATATTTTGATTTTTTGTGTCATTCTTAATACAAATATCCCATTTATTTATTTTTTGTCATTAAAATATGTAAGAAAATTAATTTAAGTTTGACATATGTCATTCGTTTCCATGGTTTCATTGTTGGAATTTTAAATTTTGACATTCCAACGTGATAAATGAATTTACCCAAGCAAGGTCCCTTTTCCAACCTAAATGAACGAAATTCCCATTTAGTTCCGCCTAACCGTTTGAAACAGACTGTAAGTAGATTATTATTTTTCCTCTACATACAATTAATTATTCTATTGTATTCTCGCAATCAATATTATCATACAACTATATACCGTGATTCACTAACTGATCGCTACTGCTACCGCCACTCCCACCGCGTTAGTGTGAGGAGACCTGATCGCTAGTCGTATCGCTACCGCGGCCGCCACCGCGGCCGCTTTGGTGTGTGGAATCCTTTACGAACATGCGGCGCATGTAGTTCGTAAACAGGAAACATAGGCAAGATGTTGACATATAGTTTTTTAATCAAACAGCTTGAACGTCACAATTTTTTTATGTCGCAATTCTGACCTAGGCTTACCTTTGTGACAATATTATTATTTAACGAACCGCGTTAAACTGAAAGTGCGTAAATCGAGCATGACCTTTACTGTAATTTGTACTAACAATTTTTTTATTTAGGAAATGATATTAAACACGTTGTGAAAGGAACTTGTGAAACGGGTGGGCAATATCATTTTGCTATGGAGACCCAAACCGCTATAGTGGCTCCAACCGATGATGGCGGATATGACGTGTACTCTGCTACTCAATGGGTAGATCATGTACAGAGAGCAATTGCACTGGCTCTTAAACAACCACAAAACAAGTAAGCAAAAATTTGCCCAATAGCAAATACAAAAACTAGATATGTCTAGGAATTAATATAAATATACATATATATATATATATATATATATATATATATATATATATATATATAAATTCACAAATACTAAACTTAACTAGTCTCCAGAGAAGAAATTTTCTTTTAAAGGGTTTTTTTAGGGGGACTTTTATTGGAGTTTCGTAGGTACAACCAAAAGTCCTAATACCTTCATACATGTACAGTGGCGTAACTAGAACCCCCTGGATTTATAATGTTTAAAAAAAGATAAAATTTAAAAATAAAAAGTCACAATAGCCAATTGTTTTTTTTTTTTTTACTTAGGCCCGGTTTTTCCACCTTACTGTTATCTATAAGAATAACTATCAATGGGATAATATTATCCATTTGATAGTCGCTAGGATAAATTGCTTTCTGTATTTCCAACTCTAGTTATCCCGTAGATAACTATGGTCTATTTCAAAGTAGAAAAATGTGTGTAAGAAGATAGGAGCTGTTTGTCCTTGCTTCGGATTGGTTTAGATCGTCATCCCTATTACACTGTAAAAATATTGTTTTTAGTCCAAGTTGACAGATGTTCAGTGTCGTACATTGGAAATATATATTATTTATATTATTTAATTTTTCTCATATATTTTGTTATTATTTACATATTTAGACTTTTATGTATATTCTTGGCGTAGATTTTATGGAGAAAATTCTCCATGTAATTTGTTTTTACGCAGTTATATATTTTTTAGGTTATCTGATATATAAATATTTTTTGACAGTTGACAATTAACTGATCAAGAGAGAGGACTAATGTGAGGCCAAAAGACAGCCCAGCTGATTTAAATAAGAAACTTTAGCTCTGAAGATATATTGTTTTTTTTTTTATTGCTTTGTTTAAACTCTTTTAGCCAAATCTCTCTTTATATATATAGTACATAATTTTTAAAATTAATATTTTTTTTAACTTTTTCAAATTTCCCATTAAACTAAATTTATGTCGTATAAATAACGTAAGTTTATTATATGCCTTGTTTATTTCAATATCTTATTAACCTTTTTTATATTAAAAAAAAAATCACTTGCTAACCCAGTTGCTACGCCCATGCCCTAGTTGTAACTTATTTTTAATTTCCCGCTATACTGTATTTGATCAGTGTAAATCGTACTCGGTTCGCAGCGCTATCTACTTTTTTCTACTTTGAAATAGATCATAGAGTTGGAATTCTATTCTGATTGATAATAATATTTTCGAATGTTTTTTTATGTTGGTAATAGTAGCGTTATCTTAAACAAAGAGAGACATTTACGCAACTCGCACGAATAAAAGAGAGATAGATACAACTGTCAAAATAAATGACAACTGTCAAAATTTTGTACAGAAAAATGTGCGCTAAACGCTCAAGAAGCGCAAATTTCAATATTTCCGAAACAAGGCAGCTTGTAAATCTTGTGTTAAAATGTAAAAATGTTATAGAAAATAAAGCTACTGACGCTGTAAATCTAAAAGATACACAAGGGGCCTGGGATACAAAATTGTATTATGTTTAATGCATCCTGCATACAGAATAGAAATGCAAAAACACTGAAAATTAAATATGACCGGTTATTTCTCAACCCGAAATCGAAATTTTTTTGTGGATAGACAAATTGAATACAATTTGCAAAGGTAATACAAAAGCTTCAATGCATCCTTTCAAAATGTAAGGAGGTATTAGGTCAGGTCCGCAGGACCTTTTAGGTAGCAACTTATTTTATTGATTCTTCCATGTCAGCTATTGAAATATTTTTTATAGTTGAATTATCAATATTATTAAAATTTGGCTTATTATAATTTAAATTGTTGTTGATGCCATTGTCATAAACGGACGCAAAATACTCTGCAAAATTATTTGCAATATCTTGTAATTTATTTATTTCCTTATTTTCTTTTGTGATAAAAGTACTAATAGTGTTTGTGGTTTTTTTACTATTTACATAATTCCAGAATGCCCTGGGGTCATTACAAATATTATTCTCGGTTTTCCAGATGAAATCTTTTTTACTGTTATTAAATAACATTTTTAATCTTTTCCTTGTATCCTTGAACATATTTGTATGGTATACTATATCACCAAATCCTAATTTCATCTTTTTAAAATGATACGATTTCGCTTTAATAAATTTGATCATTTCTGAAGTAAACCAAGGTGGATAAGACTGAACACTTTTTTTGGACCTTAGGCACGTTTTTTATTAAACATGTTGTATATTCGTATATATAATTCTTCTACCGCTTCATCAACATTGGTGTGAACAGTCAGAAATGACCAATCGACCTTGATTAGAATAGTTATTAGATTAGTTATAGTTAACTAGGCTTTCAGAAACAGGCCCTTAATGTATTTATACGCCATAGATACCGTTTACAATACTTTTCAGCGCGAAGGAATACATAACTTATAGTGAAAAATAACATCTGGCAATGAGCATGGAATAATTATTCCTTCACTAGTGAAGAAATGAAATACACGCAACATACATAAGAAGATAAGTGCTTTAAAATAACATTCTGACGTTTGTGTTAGAATATTAACTTTTTGTAGTCAAAACTGATTTTTCTGAAGTCAAAACTGATAAATATTATATAATTTAATGTCGTCAAATTAACTTTGTGAAAATGTTGTATATTTAATAATGGTTGAAATAAAAAACATTGTAAATTTTCACTATTTTTATTAACTAACTGCTTACTAGTTTCGGCTTTCGCCATTTTCAAAGCAATGAAATAAGTTACAAACATAACTACTTAAATACTATTTACAGGTAATGATAATCCTATGAGAGGGGAGGTAGACAAGTCGGTCATCTCATTAAGGGTTTTTCCTTGCTTGGCAATTTTATAATCTCGTGTGCCTCCAATAAATTTAATTTTGGACCTTTTGGTAGTGAATGAATAACATCTGGCTTGAAAGTTGTAAAATGATTTTCAGAGTTGAGGTGTGCAGCGAATGTGGAATCGGTTTTTTGTTTCTTCCAGGAGGTTCTATGTTCTTCTATCACAATAAACGGAGTCACACGTGTCACAATTAGCCCGGGATAAAATATACCCTAAAATTAAAGAATCTAATCCTATCCAATATGCTTCCTTGCCTTACCTAGGTCGTATCAGCAACAAATTACCCAACCAAATTAATTCTAACAACATCAAAGTTTCATTTAGAACCGTTAATAGTACTAAAAAATCCATATTAAATAACAAACAAAAATCAAACATAATGGACAAGAGTGGCGTTTACATGTTAACATGTGATACGTGTGACTCCGTTTATTGTGGCCAAACAGGAAGATCTTTTGCCATCCGGATTGAAGAACATAGAACCTCCTGGAAGAAACAAAAAACCGATTCCACATTCGCTGCACACCTCAACTCTGAAAATCAATTTACAACTTTCAAGCCAGATGTTATTCATTCACTACCAAAAGGTCCAAAATTAAATTTATTGGAGGCACACGAGATTATAAAATTGCACAAGCAAGGAAAAACCCTTAATGAGATGACCGACTTGTCTACCTCCCCTCTCATAGGATTATCATTACCTGTAAATAGTATTTAAGTAGTTATGTTTGTAACTTATTTCATTGCTTTGAAAATGGCGAAAGCCGAAACTAGTAAGCAGTTAGTTAATAAAAATAGTGAAAATTTACAATGTTTTTTATTTCAACCATTATTAAATGATAAATATTATTTATGTCATATGTACTTACTAATTTGTTTTAGGATTAATGTATCTGTAAGGCGTTTAGGGGGAGCATATGGGTCAAAAATAGTCCGTGCAACCCTAACAGCAACTGCAGCTGCTGTGGCAAGTAATAAAGTGGGTAGACCTGTCCGAATCCGCGTACCATTATCCACCACCATGAAAATGATCGGGAAAAGGGTACCTTGCTACCTAACATATGATGTTGGTGTTGATGATAAGGGTACTATCCAATATATGAACACTGAATTCTACCACGATCATGGAACAATGGGTATAAATGAACCAAGTTATCCCTTCACTGAGGGATGTTTACGAAGTTGTTATAATTACGATACTTGGTATATTAAAGGAAGTGCAGTTCAAACTGATATGCCTGGAAATTGTTACTGCAGGGCTCCAGGTAATGTATAGTTTTGTTAATGAATATTTTTTGTGTTATGGTTCATTCCACTATATTTCACGGTCTATACGCTATGAGTTTTTGTACGTTTTAATTTATCATGCAAGACGTATCGTATGGACAGGATAACGGATGTTTTACTTGAACGGAATGAAATCGGACGACCCGTCATAATGCTAGGTTTACATAGAATAGTAAACGGTATAACTACTAGGTCTAGTAGCTAGCTTGGTCACTATACCTTGCCGTAACTAGGATAGAGTAGGTGTTAACACACAACACGGTATATTATTTCCAAAATGAAATGGCCACTCTTGTTAAGAAGCTTAACAATTCGGTAATGGGTTTATTTATTTATTTATTTAACAAACAACGTATTTACGGGTAAGCCCCAAATAATACATAATACATTACAAAAGAAACAAAAATACAAGAAAAACATTTCAAAATAATACATAAATATAACAGAGAATTAAAAATTTTCATAAGCGGCCGTCAGTGAAGTTTTAAAACGGCTAAAAACTGAGTCAAAGATGTCAACAGTATTGAGATCTCTGCAACAAATAGAATTGTACAGGCGGCAGATTCTGTCAATAGTTACATCCTTCCCATAGTTGGTCTTGTGTTGGGCCACGAAGAATGCATCTTGGTTTCTAGTAGAGCGTGCAGGAACTCGTATTAGAATATTTTCTAAGATTTCAGGTGATGGTATCGCACCATTTATAATTTTGTGGAGTAGACATAACCCACTGATAACACGCCTCTTTCTTAATGTGTCGATTCCTACTAATTGTCTTCTCTGGTCGCGAGATAACAAAGTGTAGTTGATTCCCACTTTGTAGAGAAATATTTTAATAAATTTGTCCTGTACATTCTCTAAGCGATAGCAGTGTGTGGACTAGTATGGGCTCCATACCACACTAGCATATTCGAGGTGGCTTCTGATTAGAGCAAAATAAAGAGTTTTGATAGCAGTGTAGTTCGTGAATTCCGTAGTGGTCCTCCTGACGAAGCCTAACATCCTCGCTGCCTTTTTACACACAGAATCAATATGTTTTTCGAAGGAAAGGTTGCTAGTAAAGATGACTCCCAGATCTCGCACTTCATCCACTTGCTTGAGTGGGACTCCGTTAACCACATAGCTGAACGATGAGGGGTTACGTTTTTTCGAAAAACATATCGAAGAGCATTTACCTATATTCAGAGAGAGGCAATTACTTGTACACCATGCTGCTACGACATCCAGATCATTTTGCAAGCTGTGAGAATCTGCAGGTGATTTGACTGCAGAATAAAGTTTCAGGTCATCAGCAAACAATAGATATCTGCTATGTAAGATTCCTACACCGATGTCGTTGATGAACAAGGTGAAAAGCACTGGTCCTAGGTGTGAGCCTTGTGGAACCCCTGAAGTCACATTCATGACTCGGGATGTACAGTTGTTAATTGTAACGTGCTGGGCTCGTCCCTGTAGATAAGACTTAAGCCACAGTGATAGGGGAGGCTGAATTCCATATGCTTTCAGTTTGGCTAAAAGGACGTCATGATTAATTCGGTCAAATGCCTTTCGGAAATCCGTGTATACTGCGTGAACTTCGTTCGTTTATGGCAGTAATCTTAAGACTCGTTGCTGTAAAAAGAATAATAGAGGTATTAAGGGGGGCGGGGTTTGATAACCACATTTTAAGCATATCTTTGTGAATTGTTTTCAAATCTATGGTTAAATTTATTCATTTTCAAACTAAGTACATATATAAAGTATGTTTTGAAGAAGATACAAAAAAAAATTGAAGGCAAAATATGGCGAAATGAGCTAGCTGTGGCAAATCTTCTCAGACTCCGGGAAAAAAAAAATAGATTTTGCGGTGACCAGCATAACTCGTCCCTGGATCATCTGAAATCAAAAATCCAAGAAGATTTTGTTCGTTTATGAGTTTTCCGAGGTAACGACGTTGAGATATTTTTTATTTTCTTTTATTTAACAATCACAAATATACTCATTTTTAGGTTTTTTTTAGGGGGAATTAATTTTTTTTTGTCTTCTAAGTAACGCTAAAAACTAAAAATCATTTTAAAAATAAAAACTCAACGTCATTACCTCGGCAAACTCATAAACTAACAAAATCTTTTTGGATTTTTGATTTCAGGTGATCCAGTGACGAGTTATGCTGGTCACCGCAAAATCTAATTTTTTTTCCCGGAGTCTGAGAAGATTTGCCACAGCTGGCTCATTTCACCGTATTTTGCCTTCAAAATTTTTTGTATCTTCTTCTAAACATAGATTTGAAAAAAATTCACAAAAATATGCTTAAAATGTGGTTATCAGAACCTCCCCCCCCCCCCCTTAAGGGAATTTTAAATAGA